>CM024956.1:2862567-3347567 GCA_014282245.1 Rhododendron simsii
GTTTGGTTTGGTTTGGTTAGGCCATATCATACGCAACAGAGAAACAACAATGGGTTGGTAAGCTCCTCCTCTCCACAGCCCCCCTCCAAAAAGAGAAAAGGAAAAGCATTTACATCCACATATGTAGTTGAGAAAGTGTTTTCTGAAACCATCACACCACGTGACCGAGCTGTCATGGTGTAACGTACCACTCATGGTTGGCCCTGCCAAGTTGTTACAAGCATAGAGTTCCATTTAATAGACCAATCAGCACCTCGGGCCACCAAAAACAGAGTGGACCCTCCGCCACACTTTTACCTCAAAGAAGAGAAAGAAGGCCCTACACAAGCTCGCAACTTCCTAAGTACCAATCTGGATGGTCCAGTGGATAATCCACTTAGAAATTCAGATTGATCAGACTTAATACCAATTTTGCAGAATGCATTTGTCTTGAAAAGAAAGCAGCTGGAAATGATTCTTTAAAAAGAACTGTAAGGTAAATGCAGATCGATCACATAGTTACCAATGTCCGATCAGCCTCAATTTTTACTCGGAATACCTACATTACAAGACAAACAAAATGTCTGATCAACAGGATCTGGGATGGGCTCCACAATGGGTACACAGCACCAATGCACAGGACAGACAGTGCTCCCTGTTAGCTCGGTCATGTGGTGTAATGGTTCTATGAAATACTTTCTAAATGTAGTCGATAAGCCCAAAAGTGTAAAGGATAAAAGGGGAAATTTTGAATTTTGAAAACACTAAGGATAAAAGGGATAAAATTAACAGTACGACTCAAATCCAATATTTCGGTTTCACATCTATTCAAAGATCAGAATTTGCGACCTCCAAATCAAATTACTATCCACCTCAGAATGAAATCAACCCTCGAATCTCTGTTACTTTGCCCGTAGACACTCCATCACTGAAAAAGATTGAAGAAAACCCATCCAATACATGCACAAATATCCACCCCAAACCCAAACGAAACACTAAGCTAACAGAGATACTCGTCTTGCAAGATTTTCCATACCCAGATCGGATCAATCAGCTTAATATGCGGAAACCAACGAGGCATAAATCAAACAGATCTACGTTAATGAAGACCCAAGTAGGAATGATCGAAAAAGCTGCGAATTTTATTGCAGGAACTAACCTTGGGAATCGAATGGGCGAAGACCCTAATTGGATGAGCCCCGATCTGTGGAGATTGATGATTTATCAAAGACCCATTTGACGATTAATGTATACTGTTTTTTGGTGGGGGAGTAGTTTGTTTGATCTGGGCGGAACTGGGCCCCACACGGGTGTAAGCTAATCCAATGGTGTCTGGTGTGGCTGTCTAAATTTGACCAAATCCTTACGCTCAAAGTACTTGGACCCGGCAAACCGATGCTTGGTTTTGTTTTTTCTCTTCTTTTCCTTTGATCTTCGTTTCAGAACTTCCCCTCTCTACTTCACTCGTGTAATATCTTAACCGGATAAAAAATTAATTATACTCCAATCTCTTAATTTGTGGTACACTTTTACATGTAATATACTCCAGTTCTTATTCTTATTTAATAGATTTCTTTTCATTTTATTTCATTCTTTTAATAGTAAAATTTTTCAAAATTACCTACAATAATATAGATTGCAGGATATAGTGAATTAAATTTGGTACAAACTCTCACAAATTACTAAAAAAAATGGGACGTACGAAGTAGTTTTATCACTCTTCTCCTCCTCATACCAAACAAGAAAGGATATAGTGAATTAAATTTGGTACAAACTCTCACAAATTACTAAAAAAAATGGGATGTACAAAGTAGTTTTATCACTCTTCTCCTCCTCATACCAAACAAGAAAGGAATCCGAGACTAAAATGCCAATTCAGCCACTGCCACCGTAAAATTTAGTAACATTCTTCATTGAAGATGCTAGCATCTTTAAGAGAAAAATAAAAATAAAAACACAACCAAAGTACATTCGAAGAGCTACATAAGCAAATCACTCCCCCCAAAAAAATAGGAATGGGATGCTACCAAGCAGTGCAAAACAGTCGATTCGGTTGCTTATCTTGGCAATCAATGGCTCGGATCTAAACCGAGCAATGTACAATTCAAATTTATATGCAATTAGAATCAATCTCAGCCGCCTGTGCAGAGATGAACGGTTAGATCCGGCCGTTCTACACCCGCTTGGCAGGGTCCCAAAAAAGAGCAAACTTGCTACTCTAAACATTCTTGTACAATCATTTTACGACCACAAATATTTACACAAACTCACTCACATTCACATTGGAGCCCACACACACTATGTGTATGGGACCCACCAAAAATTATGAGTGTGTAAAGTATTTGTATAAGTGTGTGGTTATATAATAATTGAGCCAAACCTCCAAGGGAAAAAGGCCTGTGATTTCTGACGGGCTTACCCAATCCATATCCACACGGCCCAGAAAATTTCCAAGCCCAGTAATAGCCCAATCTCACTCTTCCCCTTCAACTTGGCGTTCATCGGTCCCCAATTTTGATCCACAGAGATCAATCAATTAACCAATTTACCTGTTTTTGCTCCTTTAGTCACTGAATTTATTCAACGATATTTCTTCGTTCCACAGGAAGCATTTAACTACCAGCCTCTGTTTCTGGTAGAACCTCCTAGGGTTTCCAAATTCGGAGCCCTAATCGGACCCGATTCGCATACCCATGGGTCGTTCTCGCCCCGTTTCCCACCCCGGCAATGACGATCCCACCCAAAGGTCCCTTCAATTTTTCCGTTGTTTTTCTGACTATTTACTGAATGGCTGTGTTGTTTATTTCTATGTTCATAAAATGGATTCAATTTATTCATTCAAAGATTGAATTTTTTAGCTGAATTACTTATCGGAAAGAATTCTTAGCTTAAGAGAATTTCAATGAAGGGGATAAAAATCACTAGTACGTGGATGTATTTGCACACTATATGTGTTTATTTGTGACTAATTATCCGAGAAAGTTAGCTCAATTTCAGATTGAATGGTTTAAAATGGATTTTAACATTGAATTTTTTAGGTGAACTTACTCAAATTTTTATTCTGAAAGAATTCATAGCTTAAGAAATTTGATCAAGTACTGCAAGTCATTAGGCAGGACGTATGATTGTAAAATGGGAAAAAAATCAGTTCTTGTCATACATTTGATTGAACTCTCTCGTTCTGCTTATTCATTTCGTAATGGAATTCTCCACAAGTTTAAGATTTTAAGAACCCTTTTATTTTACCATATATGAGCATCCGATTGTTGTATATGTCGAAGGTCACATATCCTTCTTTTTTTAATATCTAGATAAACATCCATTGGATGTATAATCTCACAAACTATGGGATATACAATACGATGAAGGTGTCGAAAGATTCATGTTAGGTTTGGGAAGAGATCATGAAAAATTTGAAATGAATGGAAAGTTAGTATTTTTTGACCGTCATTATTAATCTCATGGGATGATATGTCCTATGACATTCCCATATCCCTTCCCCTAACTCCCGTCATACAAACGGCCCTAAGTTTAGGTTTGTTATTTTGTTTTCCTCATAAGTAGAGTTCTGCAAACTCATTTCCATCTTTTTTATTCAGCTCATTGTTGTGTCATTGAATTTTGCTCATATTTCGTAATCCAATTTTGTTTTTCCCTTTTTCCCTATAAAGTCTTTGATGCTTTGATTGGACACGTTAATCTAGTTATTACCTTATATCCGTTCTCTATGGAGTTTATGTGTCATGCAATTATCAAGTTTCAGTCATATCTCTAACTAGCTGCCATTCCTTTATTTTCGTTTGTGTTAATTTTGTGTGCCCTTTTCTGGGGATATCATCGGAAACTTACCTTTTCTTTTCCCTTTTAATCTGCAGTCGGTCCAAGAGAAAAAGGGCTGCATCAAATGTGGAGAATTTAGAACCTGCAACTGCAGGTACCATGACTCAAAGCAGACTCATATAATGGGCCATCTTTTTATTTTACTTTCGTTTCCTTCTTCTTTTTGTATTTTGTGTGGAAGTGTTGGAAAGGGAGTGGCGGTGTGCAGGGATTTCAAGAGAAGCCATCTACGTGAAATTGAAATTGTTTGTGCTTAAAGAACCTGATTCCTTTTTTGTTAGCGGAAGTAAAAGCACTAAGCATGCTTCTCTGATACAATGATTCAAAATCTTGTCATTGAATCAGAAATGTTGCAAAAATATGAAAATAAATGGGGCGATGTGTTTGGAACCTATGTTAAATTTCTGGGAGATCCCCCTTTCTATTCACATCTCTACTTCCTATATCTTGGTTTCGGTGGGGGAGGATGGGTGGGGTGTTATCATATGGTATGAGAGAGGATTTGGGGAATGTACATTGAATGCAATGAGGCATCAATTGGCTCGTCACATGCATGGTCATTAGATGTGAACTGTTTAATTTGATACTTGAATTCTTTGAGCATGAAGAGGGTAAAGAATCGGTTGTGGGAATTGAACTTGCATCATTATTGTGGAAAGGTGGGGTTTTTGGTTATGTCGAATCAGCATTTTAAGGTCTGTAGTTATGAACCAGAATAAACCTTTAGATTTACTGCACTAACACGCGTACATTCCAAGATTTATGATGTAGATGCAGAAAAAAGATTGCCACAGATCAGCATCCTCCGGAAGTCTACCTGCAAGATAATAATATCCATGCCAGCTTTTGGTTAGAATACAGTCAAAGATGACTTGCTTTCCATCTGATATCTCTGTAATAAGATGGGGGGAAGAAACACATGCGCACATGACTTGACCATTGCCAAATGTACTCTTTATAGAGAACAATGTCATTGCGTAGTGTGGGTTTGAAGTTTGGTTGAATTGATAGATGTATTCCATAAGCTTCAAACACTCTACAATAAATCAATTGATATAAATTTTCCTTTTTTATATCATGTTTTTCCATGGCAACATTCTTTTCAACTGTGGCAGGTCAAGGAATGAATGAAGGGAAGGAGACTTTATACCACTGTAATTATTGCAATAAAGATATCTCAGGGAAGATTCGTATTAAGTGTGTGACATGTCCTGATTATGACCTTTGCGTGGAGTGCTTTTCTGTTGGAGCTGAGGTGACTCCACATAAAAGCAATCATCCTTATAGGGTTATGGTTAGTGATCCTATTCGCTGCTTCTTTTCTTTTTGCACAGTGATCTCATCTTTGTCATTGTCTTTAGTTTTCGATACTAGTATCCTGCCATTCTTTTCCCTCTATCTTAGTCTATACGAATTCCTCTTCCAACTGATTTATAATAGTCGTTATTTACTAGGTCAAGTATTGCTTGAATCGTACTTTCTATATTGTCCTCTCAATTCTTTGGCGGTTTGGCCATGTATCATCATTCTTGATTTTAGTCTTCCTGTTTTGTTAGAGATCTTTTATTTGTTTTAGATCTTGGTGGATATTTTGTGGCTTACATTCATATTTCCTTGACAAAGAGTTTAGTTTTAACCTATTTAGCCATGTATATAGCTAAACAAGGATGTCTAGAGTGATGAGTGACCAGACAAGAGGGCATACAAATAATGTGAATGCATCAACAATAAAAGATGTTACACGGACTCGAGTATGAGGTGCCAGGTGCGAGTGTGTCTCCACTGCCCACGTATCAAATTCACCTAATTTCCATGTCATGGACATGGGAATGCGGCAAAACACTCGTATTTCTTTCTATGTTTCTCCTGCATTCTATGTAAATGGTATTTAAATGGTATTTACAAGGTGCGACGGGGCATTTCTTCCGTATTTATACAGTTTAATGCATCTTTCTATCGTAATCTTGACTTGATGGAGATGATTCTTAGGTGAATGCCCAGCTAAAATGTTGAACACGTATGCCATATCTTTCGCCCAAAATGGTGAACAGTATGCCATACTGCCATACCGGAACCCAAGTGTTCAGGCACGGGAATTCTACTCATTCTCCATGTAACGTTGCTATTAGTTGTGCCAATTGAAAATGTCAAGATGAGGGACTCATAGAGATATGAGATAGTTTATGGGTTTTGTTGGTGCTGCTACTGGGAGAAGTGATGGTTAAAAAAGAAGATGAATCGAGGTTTCAAAGAAAGCACATGGGACCGTGGACTTCACTGTGAAATTCCACTGAGAGAGCAATGGAAACTTCTTTCTCCTTTCCATAAAGCAAAATGGAGTTACAAAGATTCGCTATTCACCAGTGTCCTTTTATGTTTTCCATTATTATATGTCAATGACAATAACAATTGCTTTTTTCATTTTTCAGGACAATTTGTCATTCCCGCTTATATGTCCTGACTGGAATGCAGATGAAGAGATATTACTACTGGAGGTATGCATATATGTTCAAACAGACTCGGTATTGGTAAATTACCTTATCGAAATTTCCATATAGTCCTTGGTAATCTTCATATTATTCATTTGATTGTTAGACAATGTATGTGTCTGGTACCTTGACTCCTTGTCCTAAAAGTTTCTACCCTTCCTCTAGGGTATTGAAATGTATGGATTCGGGAACTGGACTGAAGTTGCAGAGCATGTTGGAACAAAAAGCAAAATGCTATGTATTGACCATTATAATGCAATATATATGAACTCGCCCTGCTTTCCTCTTCCGGTATGACAAGAATTATCTATTTATCTCGCTTCTTTGAAATGATTCAAGCTGAATCTTAATATTTCTGTTATAATTTTCATGCTGTGTCTTCTAGGACATGTCTCATGTTATGGGAAAGAACAGAGAAGAACTCCTTGCTATGGCCAAAGAGCATGGTGAAGTAAGGAAAGGTTAGCTTTTTAATTTTCTTTTCTAGCTCTATTTTCTTGTGCTCTTTTAAATTTAGCTGCCTTGCATAGTTTATGACAAAAGGAGATTGAATTCCTAGTACCTTTTTCTTGCGCTTATTTTAGTAGATGTTGCACTTGTAATCCCCCATGTACACCTTATGTATAACTGATCCCTGTAATTTACCAGTTTGAATGGGTTGCTTCACGCAATATATATGTACAGGCTGTTCGCTTGTTGCTAATCACTTCGTAGCCCTTCATTGGTTTTTGTAGAGTGCTAGATAATATTGAGAGCATTAGATAACTGAAAGTACCAACGACTCTTCTTTCCATGTGTGGGGTCATGCAATGCGTCTTTTGGCTTTTGTATAAGACTGATATTAGGCATTTTCGCCGTTTTGGTGTGTCCTCAGGAATTCCGATGCTTGGGGAACTTACTGTGAAAGAAGAGCCTCCACTATCTGCGACTGCAAGAGTCAAGTATAGCTAACTTAAACTATGTCTCCTTTTTCCTTTTAAAAAACTGTCCCTTTTTACAAGCAGCTTACTAATTTTTTACCCTCCTTTTGCATTGGATAGGGTTGAAGATCAAAGAAAAGAAGGTTCAGCTAGTCGACCCTCTTCCAGCTTAACTTCAGGTATGCCGAACCGAAATCTGGGATTGGGGACATATTGGTAACTCGTCTGTTTGGCTCTCTAGATTTATATGAAGTTTGAAGTGATTCATATTGGTTGATTAACTTATTCTTGCTTAAAAATCAGAGGTAGGAACTGGTACGGGTGTTAGCAATGGTACAGCTAAGGATGCTTATGATGGGGTCAAAATGGAAGGTAAAATAGCCTATCCTGATTCATGTTGCACATTCTGTGGTACTCTTTCTAGCAGTCATTGTGTTAGGACACAAATTATTCGGGCTGGCATCCAACTCGTTATAACGCACTTTTTTTTTTATTGAGGGACCTGTTTGCCCTGGCACCTAGACGACCAGTCTTAGTTTCAATTTTCTGACCTAAAAGGTCTTAGTTTCTACTTCATTGGGTGTAATTTTCATTTGAGTGGATGTTAGAAATGAATCTTCTCCAATAACCTATGCAACATGAAACACTATGCTGGTGTTATAATGACTTGAGAAATGTATTTATTCCATTTTCCATTTGAGGGGCAAAAAAATTGTATTTTCTCTCTTTTGCAAGATATATGCATAATTCATTTCCTTGTACGATGTTGGTAGATTCTCATGAGGACAGGAGCATTGGAGAGAAGAAACCTAGGATTTCTGGCGATGAGGGCCCTTCTATGGCAGAGTTGAGTGGATATAATGCCAAGAGGCAAGAGTTTGAAGTTGAGTACGATAATGATGCTGAGCAGCTATTAGCAGACATGGAATTCAAAGAGATGGACACAGAGGCTGAACGTGAACTAAAACTGCGGGTATTGCGCATTTACTCAAAGAGGTATAGTACCACCTTTTCTCCCTTGTTACTTTTGGGGGCAGACAAAACTATGATTATGCGTGTGCACTGTATTTCATTTATAGCTTGAAAGTATATGCTGCATGCAACAAACCAGGACGTGTCCAAGGCCAAGAAATGGTACAAGATGCAATAAAGCTATTTTGTACGTCGTCAATAAAAGAACTTTGTTAATTACCATGTTCTCCCATCAGTAGTGTCTGCCAACCTTGTCCTTGACAAATACTGTATCGGTCCCTTTTTCCTTTTACACTCTGAAACAACCTCCTTTCTGAGTGCCTCTAATTACCTAATTATGTTTATAAGCATGTATTAATAATGCTTATGAATGTGATGTGCTGGTGCCACATGTCTCCTAGAAACATCCGGGATAATGTAGTGGTGAACTTGTGGAAGGATTTTGGTTCTTGTGCTTAGTTCTTTTTCTTGCCTATGATCCATTTTTGGCAGGCTTGATGAAAGGAAGCGGAGGAAGGATTTTATACTAGAAAGAAATCTACTTTACCCTAATCCTTTTGAGAAGAACCTCTCAGCTGAAGAGAGGGAAATATGTCAGCGGTACAGGGTGTTCATGCGATTCCATTCAAAAGAAGAGCATGAGGAACTGCTTAAGAGCGTTATCGAGGAGCACCAGATTTTGAAAAGAATACAGGATCTTCAGGTTTGATGCATGCCCGACTCTTAAACTCAGTTTACTTGAATATTTAACCAGAATTTCGATGTGATGCACACTTGTAAAGACAGATGTATGTCATCTTTGTTGTGTATTGTATAATGAGTCTCTAAAAAGCTTCAAATAGAGGTTTGGCACATTCTTCTGTCAGTCTTTCCTACAAGTGTAGTCCCGGTTTGATTGACTTCTTTTGTAGTTGTAGTGAGCTAAGTAATGCGCTCTCTAATGGAAGAAAGCCTCCTCTATTCAGCAGGGGAGGGATAAAGAAGGCCATCCCAGAATTATATGCTGTTTTCCATTAACTAGCGTAAAGTTCTGACTTTTTTCCTTAAATGCACGTCAACCGAGCACATATACAGATTAGGATGCCGCTCATGCACTAGGCACCCAACTAATCGGTCTAAGATAATTAGAACTTGGAAGGGAGGTTGGTTGTTGGAGCAGTCAGGATGTCTTGCAGCGTAACTTATTCTCTCAAAAATTGTCTGAGCTGAATTTTGAAGTACTTCCAGTTAATGTTGTCTTAGTTATGCTTCCTATGTTGCTGAAGGATAAGATGTTGGGATCCCACATAAAATGTTGAACGACCACTTATTCATGTTTTGACAAAGCTTTCCTTTTGCTGGCCTCTCTTTTTTCGATTATTGCTAGTTCTCAACCGCTTTGCAATATGGGATGAGCCTGAAGACAAATTACTGGTGGCAGAAATAGACAAGATAGTATGCACTTATGTAGTTTTTAATGTTGCTTGTTTAGTGGGTCACTACTCAGAAGCCAGGAAAATGCATTATTTCAATCACTGTTGGCAAAACAGCTCAACTCAACGTATTGAATGCAAATCATTGGTTCTCAATATGCAAATCATTGGTTCATCTACATGGATCAAGTTGCACATCGCGTGTCAACAACAATACCTTTGTAAATGCTATCATGGATTCACGTGTTCTCTACTACCTTAACGAACGTCAGTTTTGGTAGTAGTTATTAATAAAAACCGTGCTGTGGAGAGGATTAGCTTTTGTGATTGGACAATTGGGAAGATATTATATGGCAAGAATATAGGAGCATAACTTCTTTTTGAGCTACTTATGAATCAGCATCATCCCAGGTCTATAATTGGAAATTGGAGTGCAAGCTAATTGCTTGGCTTCATACCACACCCATAATGTCACGTCTTTTAGATATATACCTTCTCCCCTGCATTTGTGATAGATTATGCATGTTTATAAATCCACACGTCATATCACAAAAGTCTGGGCAGGAGGCTCGAGCTGCCGGCTGCCACACATCTGCTCAGGCTGAAAGATATATTGGTCAGAAGAGGAAGAATGAAGCGGAAGAGAGCACTCGTAGGTTGAGAAGGGTGAATCATCTTAAAGGAGAGCCTGATAGCAGCCCGCAGGGAAATGCACTGGAATCTTCAGTATTAGATTCCATTGGTAAGGACTCTACAACTGCAGGACATGCTATTCCAAACTCCTTGGATTGTTGGGACATCTCTGCATTTCCGGGGGCTGACCTGCTTTCTGAAACTGTAAGAACACTTTTCCCAAATCCTACTACTAAAAGCGTATCATAAATAGGTGCGTCTTTGTTTTGAATTCGAGCATGTGATCCAGAACCCTACAACTACAAGCATGTCATGATTGATTAGGATTAGACTGTCTACTTTTAAGGCCCTGTTTGGTTGTCCGGATTAAAAGCATTGGGTTGATCTATATTTCCAAGGGGACCACATATCCTGCGTTGGTTGGAACTTCTATTGTCAGGATTAAATATCCGCCAAATATGAAATTGCACGAAAGATGGGGACATACTACCACGGTGGATGTGTAGCATTAATCTCCTCACTATTAGTCCTATCTCCAATGGGATAAACCATCCTATGGCTTTATATCTTTCACTAGAGGTCTGGTCAAAGAAACAGAGCCTGAAGATTTTAGTTTCGAGTTGCGATTAGGGAAATTGTGTGATCCTTGTTTATGGATTGGTGGGTATAACTTATAAGTTCGGATGATATTTTTACGTGCAGGAGAAACGGCTTTGTGGCGAGATCAAGATCCTACCTTCACACTACCTCAACATGTTGCAGACCTTGTCAATGGAGATGTTAAATGGCAGCATTACTAAGAAATCGGATGCCCATGGCCTGTTCAAGGTTGATCCAATCAAGGTGGATAGAGTTTACGACATGGCTGTGCACAAGGGTATTGGTCAATTGTGAACATGCTTTGCAACCGACATGATGTAGGAAAAGCTCATGAGAATGGGGTTCTTGGAATAGAAGTCTATTGGCTAGCATGTACTGGAAGTATTACAATTCCGGCTATTTATGAAACGCTACATCCTCAACGTCGCAGAAGGTGAAGTGTTACCTGTGTACATACCAGACCATTCAGTTCCAACTATGGGATCCTAAAATAATTTGTAGGAGTACAAAAGTTAATTAGAACGTGAATTTTCTGCTTGAGTATAAGATGATTGGAAGAATTCCGACAGTTGCAATCACTAGGAAAAGGAAAATGTGTTGTATTAAATAAGTAAATTACATTCGAATTTTGAGATTCCCATTAGAGTGCCAATGCGAGTGTTGAATTCGAATTCATCTAAATGGTTGTTGTTATCCAATACTAGTGTCTTGTATTGTCCTTGTTAGCTAGGTCTTTTTTTGCTGCATTTTGAGCTTAACGTCTTTATTATAGAAGGCTCATCTTTTATAAGTGAGTCTGCTTGGTCGCCGTAGGTTTTCATTGCTAATTTCTTGTGAATTCCCTCTTTGTGGTTTATTGCCACTTCTGGGTATGATTTCACAAGGATACAAAATGCCATCTTGCACTTCTGCAAAGCAGATGTTACTTAAACTGTACTCTGGTAACAAAAACCCTAGGTTATGAGTGTCTAAGAAAGAGTTATTTAGGATTAAAAGTTTGTGTGCCACAAAAATCGAACAGTGTTCAGAATCGTCCGATCCAAGTTGACACAGAACCATGAGGGGTTCATACACTCCTGACACTTCTATTTTCTACCATGTACGCGCGAATGTGAGGGAGTAGCGTTAATAAATTGGAGGCGGGGAGCCTGCTGGCCCATTGGGACACATGGGTGTTGTCCATTCAAAATTACGTCGTTTTGGATCAAGAAATTACTCCCCCTTGGTCCTTGTTTGGTGCCCAATAAATAGGCAAGAGAACATAAAATCAAACATCGGATTGAACTAATCTTTTATAAGAATTTCATAAAAAAAATATTTTAACTATAATGAGCAGTTTGAATCATCTTTGTGGAGCTATTCAAAAGTCAATAAATTATTAATTTTAAAGCAAGTGTTTGACCCCTACAAATTCCGGAAAATCTTTTATTGATATTGGATTGAACTAATTTCTCGTACGAATCAATAAAAAATATTTTAAAAACAATGAACGGTTTGAATCATCTTTGTGGGATCCAAAATGGGCTCCAAAAAAAAATCAATAGATCATTAATCTAGAGTAGTCAAACACTCTAATTTTAGATTAATCAAATTAACAAGTTGGGTGAATAATTCTATTTCCACAAGTTAGCATCCAGGCAATGAAAACATTTATCGTAATAAGGAAGTACTATTTTCTTCTCCCAGAATAATGTAATGTACAAATTGCGTGAATATACTGTTATTATCACGCAATTAACAATTACACCACCTTAGTCAAAAAATCAACAATCACACCACCATTTACTACTTTATCAAAAACAAAAATATTAGAATACACGACATTTAGACCATGAAAATATCCATAAATGAAAACGAACGGTTGTGAATCTGGACCATTCGTTTCTTTTCATTGATATTTTCATGATCCGAGTGTCTTGTGTAAGTGTTGTACTACTACTCCTCAGCCTTCTCAAAAGAAAAGAAGAAAAAGGGGAGTGATTTTGGCACTCTCCTTTTTACTAACCACACTTCCTTTTTTGTTTTTAGTGTGTGAAGTTACATTTACACTTTTCCATATTTTCCTTTTTCTTGTTATCAAAATGAAATGATTTTTTCACAAAGTTGAAAGATACTTTGGTAATTTTACGAACTAGAAATAAAGGCCTCATTTGATAAAAGTGGTAGATGGGTGGGATTCGTAAGTAGATGAAATTATGATTGTAATTGATAATGAGAGGGATTAGTAATGAGTATGTTTGTTTGAGATGGGATTGGATAATGAAATTATTAATATCATGTTTGTTTATAATGAGATTAGATGATGAGATTAGATTGATAGAAGGAATTGGAAATGAGAATAAGTTGGGATTGGACTATTAATATCATCTCCCCCGGGGTATTCCTAATCCCCCTATTTTGGGGGATTCGTAATCCCATCGGTTTAGTAATCCCCCCAACTTTGTGAAACCAAACAAAGTATTAGGAAATCCATTACCTTGATAATCCAATCCCATCCCCCAGAAGTTTTATCAAACGGGGCAAAAAAGGAGAGTGCGATTAATAAAAAGAGAAATGCTAAAATCACTCTCCAAGAAAAGAAAAGAAAACACATACAGCCTGTTTGGATACCGAATATGGCACCCGAATTTGCCAAGAAGACGGAGATGTAATCCCGGCCCCACACATATCCGTGTTTGGCTCCAATTTTCCTCTCCTGGACTTGTTTACTGTTCGGACTACATATTCCCCTTCCCCCGAATTTGTAACGACGTACCCTAGGCCTTATCCTTAGCAAATCAGGGGAGTTTTGGGCATTTTTGGTAACCATTCTACCCCTGTAAATCAGGGGCGTTGTGTTATCTTTTCTTGCCATAAAAATGGGAGAGAGAGAGGATTACCCCGTCATCGATGATGGTGATCGGGGGGAGAGAGAATCTGATGGACGGAATCAGAGGCTCTAAACCTGATGGACCAAGATCGAGATCGGGGGCCACCTCTGTTTCCTTCCTGAGCCACCGAATAAATTTGGGAAGAAGATGCACTGTTTTCCCTTTTTTTTTATTTGAAACGTGAAATATGTATTTACAGTAATTCTAATCAAATAATGAGGTTTAAAATTTTTTTAAAATTTTATGCCTTGTTCTCTTTACAATTCAAAAAGGATTTTTCAAAGATTCTTCATACTTTCAACATTTCTGTATCTATCTCTCTCCACTTAGGCCCCATTCCGGAAACCTTCTTAAAAAATAAGTACTTATTTTGTCACTTCTCATTCAAAAATAAGGAGGGCCATTCACAAAATTCAAACAAAAAGTTCATTTCACATTTTCAAACTCAAAAATAATGTAAATGAAAAAAAAATTAAATTTTTTTTGCACCGTATTAAAGATTTCAATGAGATCTATCAAATAAGATCCATAGTGATAGAAAAATTATTTGTGTAAACACATGATTTTTGAGTTTGAAGTTGTCTTATACAAAAAATAAGACTGTTGCTATGATAATGGGCGCCGGCGGAGGGAAATCGTACCGGCGGCCGCGCCGAGCCGTCTTCGGCCACCGGACGGCCGATCTGAACCGTCCAAAAATTCTATAAAAAAAAAAAACCGAGGGGGCCAACGCCGGAATCAACGGCATCCGAGGTGTGGAGGGTGCTTGATCCGAGCACCCCTTTTCCATATATATATGATTATGACGGCTCGGCGCGGCCGCTGGTACGATTTCCCTCTTCGGCGCCCATTGGTACCTATATAAATTCTGAAAAGTAAGAACCTCCTTATTTTTTGGGAACAAGCCTTCTTATTCAACAAAAAATAAGTTCTTATTTGGTTTCTGGAACGCAGCCTTATTACCCTACTATTTTTCAAAAAAAAATTCAAACATCAATCCAAACATAGCATTTAATTTTTTCAATTTTTTTTCCCGATTTATTTTTAATAAAAAGGGAGTCACAAAGCATTTTAAAGATTTATTGAACACCTTTTATCCCATATTTAATAAAATTAACATTTTTTTGTCCATTAAATAACTTAAAGGGGGGCAATTAAGTCATTTGACACCTTATCCCATCATATCAACCTTCCAAATTCCTCTTCTCAAAAAATCATCCAAACACTTCATTACAAATACATCATTCTTAAGAGGTGGAATCACCCTTTTTAACATATCACCCCTCATTATATATCCACTTTCAAATCTCTTCTCATTCTATATCCTTCCAAAACAAATCCTCCATCCGCCAAACGGGCAGTTAGGAGTAATACACACATGCTCAACCACCCTTCATAGAAAGGACAAAACCCTAGACCGAGAGAGAGAGAGAGAGAGAGAGAGAGAGAGAGAGCATCATCGAAGTAGAAGAGGACAGAACAGAACGAGATTCGCTGTACAAATCCAACAACCAAAACAAAGTGACAAAAAAAGAACGCAACATTTCTGGTCAAAACAAGGTCATAAGTCAACCACCCTATCCCCCAACCCTAAAAAAGCAGTACCCAAAACAGCGCATCACCATTAAATAATCAATACAGAAAAATATTTTGTCAGTGTTTTCAAAAATAGGACTGTCTACTCTACTAACCAATAAAGTACACAGTGCAGTCGAGGGGTCAGCCTCTCCTAAATGGAGGAGTAATTAAAAGTAAGCTAGCTTTCTGTCAATCTCAGATGTGGAGAGAGAGAGAGAGAGAGAGATGGAATAATTTCTCTCTCAACAACCCATTCCTCCTTCTCAGTTTAAAAACGTACTCCTAGTCTACTACTATGGTATCGTATCATATGGGAGTACTTCTTCTGTTCCTATCGTACCCTACCTGGAATTAATGACAAAACAATTTGGACTGTACATACAAAAATGGAGAGGACTTACATACAAAACAATTCCTTTGGTAGTGTTTGGTTGGGAGTTTAGTTTAGTTTAGTTTTGGTAGTGGGTGGAGAGAGAAATAGAGTAATGATTGAAAATATGGGTAATGATTGGAGAGAGATAAAGAGAGATGAGAAAGAAATAATTGAAAAAATAGGGTAATGATTGGGGAAAGAAGTAGAGTAATGATTAGTTTCCAAAACTAAAACGAAAATGAAAACCCAACCGAACAAAGCCTTTCGTTTCGGGTCTCAAAACTCCGGCGCACGATTTTTGGTAGATTTTTCCTACCTATTTATCTCTTCGCTTATTATCCTGAAAATCTCTCTCAGAACTGAAACCGAACATATTAGTGCTCATTTCCCGACTCATTTACCACATGCCTTTTCATTAAAAAAAGAAAGAAAAAAAAACTCAGTTTCATAGATGACTAGAAAAAAAAAAAGAAAAAAAAAAGGAAGAATGATTATTGTACTTTCTTTTTTGATTATAACACCATTTTTCTCGTCTTTTAGTAGAAAAAAATGCACATAAAAAGTTTACTAAAAGACGAAAAATTGAGTGTTATAATAAAAAAGAGTGAATCATTTCCCACGAAGAGGGCTCGTCAAGACCAAACACGAGCACCTATGTCGGTCCACTATTTTTATCTTGGAATGTTTCAAATTGTTATTCTCTCTTGGAAAAGTCAACTTAAAATTTGTAAGTTCCAAAAAATTGTCCTCTTAAACTCTCTATCATTCAATTGCAAATAAGTTAAAGGAAGAGGTAATTTTAAAAAGGGGAAATTACAGTAAGCCCCCTTCAACTATACCTTGGTAACGAGTTGCCCCCTTCATCGTTTAACTCGGACACTTAACCCCCTTCATCTTTTATGGCGTGACACTTAACCCCCTGCCGTTAGTGAGCCGTTAACGGAATTGCTGAAATTACCAATTTACCCTCTTTAGGCTATTTTTGTTTCGCTCATAACTTTTCGTAGGAAACTCTGTTTCAGTCCGTTCTTTTTTCAGAACTCTTGTTTTTTCCTCTATTTTATGGGTCTATAATAATTTTAGTATGGTTACTTTACGCTTTCTAAGGTTAGGTTGTATCTCGAGTCTAACCTCAAATTCTCCCAACTGTCACGAAAAGTGCCATCTAGCAACCTTTTTCTTTTTTTTTTATTCTCTTTTTCTGTGAACCTATGGGACACTAGCTGTCATATTTCTGAAAATGTCAATTTTAACCCGCGTGGGCCGAAAAATATCCCAACCTATTTTCTTGTTATTTTTTCGTTATTTAATTAATACTAATGTTTATATTCGGTATCTTTTTTCTTTCTTATTTATTTAAAATTATTTTAGTGTTCCAATTTTCAATCCTTCGTCGTAACTAAATTTTAACTCTGTGGCCCACTTTTAGACTGCATCTCATCAATAATGAGGTTTAAAATTTTTTTAGAATTTTATGCCTTGTTCTCTTTACAATTCAAAAAGGATTTTTCAAAGATTCTTCATACTTTCAACATTTCTGTATCTATCTCTCTCCACTTAGGCCCCATTCCGGAAACCTTCTTAAAAAATAAGTACTTATTTTGTCACTTCTCATTCAAAAATAAGGAGGGCCATTCACAAAATTCAAACAAAAAGTTCATTTCACATTTTCAAACTCAAAAATAATGTAAATGAAAAAAAAATTAAATTTTTTTTGCACCGTATTAAAGATTTCAATGAGATCTATCAAATAAGATCCATAGTGATAGAAAAATTATTTGTGTAAACACATGATTTTTGAGTTTGAAGTTGTCTTATACAAAAAATAAGACTGTTGCTATGATAATGGGCGCCGGCGGAGGGAAATCGTACCGGCGGCCGCGCCGAGCCGTCTTCGGCCACCGGACGGCCGATCCGAACCGTCCAAAAATTCTATAAAAAAAAAAACCGAGGGGGCCAACGCCGGAATCAACGGCATCCGAGGTGTGGAGGGTGCTTGATCCGAGCACCCCTTTTCCATATATATATGATTATGACGGCTCGGCGCGGCCGCTGGTACGATTTCCCTCTTCGGCGCCCATTGGTACCTATATAAATTCTGAAAAGTAAGAACCTCCTTATTTTTTGGGAACAAGCCTTCTTATTCAACAAAAAATAAGTTCTTATTTGGTTTCTGGAACGCAGCCTTATTACCCTACTATTTTTCAAAAAAAAATTCAAACACCAATCCAAACATAGCATTTAATTTTTTCAATTTTTTTTCCCGATTTATTTTTAATAAAAAGGGAGTCACAAAGCATTTTAAAGATTTATTGAACACCTTTTATCCCATATTTAATAAAATTAACATTTTTTTGTCCATTAAATAACTTAAAGGGGGGCAATTAAGTCATTTGACACCTTATCCCATCATATCAACCTTCCAAATTCCTCTTCTCAAAAAATCATCCAAACACTTCATTACAAATACATCATTCTTAAGAGGTGGAACCACCCTTTTTAACATATCACCCCTCATTATATATCCACTTTCAAATCTCTTCTCATTCTATATCCTTCCAAAACAAATCCTCCATCCGCCAAACGGGCGGTTAGGAGTAATACACGCATGCTCAACCACCCTTCATAGAAAGGACAAAACCCTAGACCGAGAGAGAGAGAGAGAGAGAGAGAGAGAGAGAGAGAGAGAGAGAGAGCAGTGTCTGCATCATCGAAGTAGAAGAGGACAGAACAGAACGAGATTCGCTGTACAAATCCAACAACCAAAACAAAGTGACAAAAAAAGAACGCAACATTTCTGGTCAAAACAAGGTCATAAGTCAACCACCCTATCCCCCAACCCTAAAAAAGCAGTACCCAAAACAGCGCATCACCATTAAATAATCAATACAGAAAAATATTTTGTCAGTGTTTTCAAAAATAGGACTGTCTACTCTACTAACCAATAAAGTACACAGTGCAGTCGAGGGGTCAGCCTCTCCTAAATGGAGGAGTAATTAAAAGTAAGCTAGCTTTCTGTCAATCTCAGATGTGGAGAGAGAGAGAGAGAGAGAGAGAGAGAGAGATGGAATAATTTCTCTCTCAACAACCCATTCCTCCTTCTCAGTTTAAAAACGTACTCCTAGTCTACTACTATGGTATCGTATCATATGGGAGTACTTCTTCTGTTCCTATCGTACCCTACCTGGAATTAATGACAAAACAATTTGGACTGTACATACAAAAATGGAGAGGACTTACATACAAAACAATTCCTTTGGTAGTGTTTGGTTGGGAGTTTAGTTTAGTTTAGTTTTGGTAGTGGGTGGAGAGAGAAATAGAGTAATGATTGAAAATATGGGTAATGATTGGAGAGAGATAAAGAGAGATGAGAAAGAAATAATTGAAAAAATAAGGTAATGATTGGGGAAAGAAGTAGGGTAATGATTAGTTTCCAAAACTAAAACGAAAATGAAAACCCAACCGAACAAAGCCTTTCGTTTCGGGTCTCAAAACTCCGGCGCACGATTTTTGGTAGATTTTTCCTACCTATTTATCTCTTCGCTTATTATCCTGAAAATCTCTCTCAGAACTGAAACCGAACATATTAGTGCTCATTTCCCGACTCATTTACCACATGCCTTTTCATTAAAAAAAGAAAGAAAAAAAAACTCAGTTTCATAGATGACTAGAAAAAAAAAAAGAAAAAAAAAAGGAAGAATGATTATTGTACTTTCTTTTTTGATTATAACACCATTTTTCTCGTCTTTTAGTAGAAAAAAATGCACATAAAAAGTTTACTAAAAGACGAAAAATTGAGTGTTATAATAAAAAAGAGTGAAAATCATTTCCCACGAAGAGGGCTCGTCAAGACCAAACACGAGCACCTATGTCGGTCCACTATTTTTATCTTGGAATGTTTCAAATTGTTATTCTCTCTTGGAAAAGTCAACTTAAAATTTGTAAGTTCCAAAAAATTGTCCTCTTAAACTCTCTATCATTCAATTGCAAATAAGTTAAAGGAAGAGGTAATTTTAAAAAATGACACGCTGAGATTAAATGCTACAATTACAATCATTACATTTACACCTTTTAAAAGTTGAAATGGAGGGAGTGCCACATACTGTACTTGGTACAAAATTTTTGTTTGGACAAATAAGTCAAGTGCCTTATTTTTTGTTCTTATTTAAATTTTTTTCGCATTTGTTAATTTATCGTTAATTTTTGAAAAATTATTGTATCGTCATAATAAGAAAAATCTAAAAAGTAAAAATTATTATTGAAATTAAATTTTTTTGAATAAAGAAAATAAGCCAATAAATCAATTTTTTGAATAAAGATGAAAATAAGTCAATTTTTTCTTCTTTATTCAAAATAATTTGATTCTGATCATGATTTTACTTTTTAAATTTCTCTCGTTATGACGATGCAATAATCTCCCAAAAATTAACAAACTAACAAATACGAAAAAATCTGAATGAGGACAAAAAATAAGCCACTTGACTTATTTGTCTAAAGTGTCACAAGAGCTAGTACCAAGGAAGATATTAATTGAATGAAAAATCCTACCGCCATACGAAGTAACACAAATTAATTCAAATACAGATTCTATGTCACTTGAACTAATACATCAAACAATTTTCGACACATTTTTTATTTGTGCCCAAATTGAATACAATCTTCCGTTAGTGCCCTCTATACCATGATATCCTCTCTCTCTCTCTCTCCAAAAAAATATGCCCTAACCTTGAATATAGCCTGAAAATAACAGCTACACCTATATTATTGTGCTCCAAAGTCCCATAGATGCATAGACATATCACTGCTACATGCTACCACATACCTCTCATCGGCTGCCACCGCGGTCACCTCCCCTACTCTCTCTCTAAAACTATACAAATACTCCCCGTGCTCCACCTCCCAAACCCTAAATAGGTCCCCGACGCACATTATCGCGTAACCCAAATTCATGCACCCCAAAACAGCCCTTTGCGTCGCGCCCCTCACCTGGAACCAGCATATCTCCTCCAACGTGCCCACCCGGCGCACGGTAGCGCGGCCCCGCGCATTGACGGCGACGAACGCGGAGTCGCTGGCGTCGACGGACCCGACAATGAGCCCCCGGCGGAATTCCTCGTCGCCGAGGATAATGCCGTGGTCGGTCAGGTCGAGGACGATGACCCGGAGGCTCGTGCACGCGACGGCTGAGTCGTGCGTGGGGACCCTGACTCGGGCAATGATATCGGTTAGGTCGGTGAGGAGGTGCCAACCCGTTACGGCTTCTGGGTCCGTGAGTGTGCCCCCGACGAACACGAGCTCTTCGGTGAGTCCGTTCCACACGTGGAAGGCACGGCCTGGTACCCCTGCGCAAGAAAGGCAAAAACACCATTTATATACTTGGTAGTACCATAATTTTTTGGAAGTACCAAAAAAATTGTTAAACTTTGACCGGTAAGAGTACTTCAACGAATCTCAACCAATGATCGCTGAGATGGACGATCCGAATCTACCCTACAAGGTGCACTACAAGGAGCGCCCTAAAGCATCCCCGAATCCCACCACAGTAATGCCATTATCAGCACCACAATTTTTTGGAAGTCAAAAACAGGAAAATATCCTAGAAACTTATTGTACAAATTTTGAAACAATAACTAAAAACAAACATTGTATTGTCAAATAACTTAAAATATTCTCTGAATTGTTTCTAAATCCAGTCATTTTTTTGAGCGTTTTTTTTGAATCATCGAGAATAAACTTGAAAATCAAAAATATTTTGATCAAAAGTTTAAAAGACAATCTAATAGCAAAAATAAAATTAACTAAGTTCAAACTCCACCTTAATTTACTTTGCTCATGCATGACGTAGTCAACGATACATAAATTTCAAAGCATTATTCCACCTTAATTTACTTTGCTCATGCATGATGTCGTCGTCGTCATTATCAAAGACAACAAAATTGGGAAATGATATTGACACTCCAAAAAAATAAAAGAAAGTGGTTTTGGAATTACACTGATTTTAAAGTGTCTACATCAATTTTTGGAGTGCCAATATCATTTCTCTACAAATTTTCATAAAACTATATTCAAGATAATACATGGGAAAATATGTTAACGAGTGAAAGACGTATTGATATTTGCATATAGCAGCCAATGTTCTGTAAATGTGCATTGAAATTCTTACTCTTTTTTAAAAATTTGGGAAATTACCGTAGCAGGATGGATGAAAATGGTGAACAGTGACCCTATTATACAACGAGAAAAGTGTAAATTGCAGCAAAATATTTTTCTATTAAACAAATTCCAACGTTAATCAATTAAAAAGAAATTTCATATTTTTTGGCTCCATTTGACATTTTTAGGACCTATCTTTACAATGTCAAATGTACCATTTTCTCATTCAATCTCAATCTAACAAGTCGACATATAATTTGGGCCGCACTTTTAACACTTTTTGTCATGTAACAAAATATATTTTTTAAGAATTCAAATGTGGATGCTCAAATGGAGAGTAGAAAAATTATGGATAGTACAGAATAATGTATTGCACCTGCGTATAGGCCGACCCACCACCGGCTACAGCCGCTGAAGTCGACCAAGGCACCGTCATTCACCACCGCACCCAAGTGTGCCCTCCGCACCGGCGCCACGCCGTTAACCATTGCCACGTGGATATCCCCATCGTGAGAAGCAAATATTACCTGCGTGTCGGACAAAATAATCCCAGACACGGCCCGTGAAAACATTCCAAGGAGGTTGCGGTGTTGCGGCCGCAAGGTCAACAGGTGAGTCCTGGAAGGGAGGTGGAACAGGCGGACGGAGCCGTCGGAGAATCCGGCGGCGAGGTGGTGGTCGGAGAGGGCGAGGCGGCGGCACGAGAGGACGTTGTCTTCGTTGCCGTCGCCGTCGTTTCCGTCCTCGTCCGGGGGGATAAAAGGGAGGGCTGTGTAGACGTACCGCCGGGTGCGGAAGTTGCGGGCGGTGCGGTGGCGGAAGATGAACTCGTCGCGCCACGTCAGGTTGTGAGGGAGGCGGAGGCGGCGGTTCCAGATGCGGCGCGTGAGTTCCCGCCATAGGGGGTCGGATCGCGATACGGCTTGCCACCTGGAACAAACCTGAAACGACAAATGGTAGCATGTTTAGCTCTTTTTTCACGTTGCATGTTTAACCGAGAAGGAGCAGATATCGAAATCTGTACATAAACTTTAACCAGGGGAGAAACTCACCCGAAAACCCTAACCAAAGAATGTGAGGCGGAGAGGAAAAGGGGCAACCAAGAAAAAAACAAGGACAATGGGAAAAAGTCAATCGGATACAGGGATATGCATGGTTCAGATTGGTCCGATTTCGTATGAATCTAAGAATCGAATCGTTACTCGGGGTTTCCAAAAAATGAGGTCCATGTCGAGATCAAAAGTCTTACGGATTAACAAAACCAATCTTTACTTGAGGTTCCTAGAAATTGAGGTCCATGTCTAGATCAAAAGTCTTACGGATTAACAAAACCAATATGCAAACCACGGTTCCGTGCACAATTCCATCCGCTACGCAAATAATATCCTACTCCACACATCTCGTTCAGTTCTGTTTTAGGTCAATTTTCAAACTACCACACTGCTGAAAACTACTGGAATCCTCCGACATAAAATACACAAGGTTCTACCTGAACTTAGGTGGTGTTCGCTTTAGTTTTTTGCCAGTATTTTGAGTTGTCTCTATTCAAAAAAAAAACACATTTTGAGTTTGTCAGTCTTATCAAACTTTTGTGAATTATTGGTTAATTTATCTCGTCGAAATAAATCGGAAATGTAAAAACCTACATATAACTTTCCCCCAGATATTTTTAAATATCCAAGAAACATCTCTGATTGAAATGAATTAATAATCCATAAAAGTTTAGCACAAAACTAATGAAACACAAAATAAATGAATAATACTCCATTCGTCCCAATTTAAATGCTCCATAGTTCATACGAGAGACGGTGTAACTTTGACCTCGAAAAATAAAATACTTTTTGAATTAATTTTTAACCGGAGTAGGAGTATGATAATGAAGAATGATCCAACTTCACAACACCATGAGAAATTATTCAATACTCTTGGAGCACCGCAACGTGATGGCCCAATACACTGAATAATTACTCCATCAACCCAGCGAAATTAAAAAAGGTCTACGCCCACCACTTTGCTCAACTTTTACTGCTCCCCCCATTTTGGATGGTCTGGATTTTTAAAAATATTTCCAGGAAAGAGTACCATTGATTGGCAGGACAGACGGCAAAATATTGAGCGGTGAAACAGAATGGTGACAGTAAGCACCGCTCCTTAACGAAATAGTACAGAGACAAGTTGACGTGAATCCATGCATGCGTGATGAACCCTTTTTCAATTTTTTGTTTTGGTCAAACGGAATTTGAACCCTTTTTCATTTATGAAACTTCGGGAGACGAAACTCGTGCCTGCAGCCAAACAGGCTGGCCTGGCAGGGAGGCAGGCAGGCAGACATATCATTCCAGGTAAGAGAGAAAAAGGGCAAAAGCAAAGTACTATAGTAAATATAACTCCCATAGAGATACACAAATTTAACTAACGTATCATAACTGAGATTTTTAAAGTGACCGGAGGATATGCTTCAGAATCACTTGTAATGCTAAGGATTTCACAGAAGCCTTTTAATTTTGACCTGAGCATATCATTCTTTGGTGGACCAGTGTATTTGATTTTGATCTGTGTCCAATCGAACAGTTCATTATTCCTGTCATCCTGTGCCGACCTTTCTCACATGCCAGTTTTGCTATCACATTGCTTGCCCTCCTTCAACTCGTGGGGCATGTGTTCCTTCAACTCGTGGGGCATGCGTTCGGTCGCACACGGAAGTACTTAGGCTCATTTTGTAATTCTTGTTTGACAAGACAGATTATTATTTCGTAATACATTATTTTTTATTCATAAAGTAAGTACAACTTATTTTTCCTGGCGGAACGGAGCCTTAGGCCGGATTGAACAGTGGCGGAGTATTTGTTCATTCAGGTGCGTTTTCGCTTAACTAAATGAACTAAAGTCCATGCTTTTATAGATTTTTATGTAATAGCCCATCCTTGGCAAATAGTCCCACATCGAGACTTTGGAAAAAGTTATAGTTATATATATATGGATATTTGATCAGCTACTGTATAACTCGAGATTAACCTTTTAAACCGCGTGGTCAGGCGAATGGTTAGCAGTTTAGCTGAGGCAAGTCGTTACATTTAGGTTGGTCATTTTCCTCATATCTATAATGTTTTTTATATGCAATATAAATTTGATTTGATATATTTCAATTAGTTTTATTAAACAAAGTTTAACAAATCGCATAAAACATAATGAATTGAAAGATATAGGCAAAAAATGGCAACGCAATTTCGTAAGTGTAACATTATGCAATGGAAAAAAAGTCTCCATTTAGCAGAAGCAACTTGACTATTGTTGTAAATATACAATGCATTTACTTTAGTGGAAGTGCACCCTTAGTATCCCATGAAGGGTATTAACTTATACCAAGAGTTAGTACTAGCTAGTCTCACTTCCATTTTTTTTTTGGTTAAGGGTCTCACTTTCGTTGTTTGGTTTGTTGAGAAAGATAAGAGAAAAATTGGCAAAAATACCTAAAATCTTCTCTCTTATTTACCCTTAACTTTCCCTCTAATTATTCTCCTCATTCTTTTTCCTTCCTTTCCCCCCTAAGTTTCTAATTATTCTCTTCATTCTTTTTCCTTCCTTTCTCTTCAGTCTTTTTCCTTCCTTTCCCATTTCCTCCCTAAGTTTCAAAAAGGGCCTACGGGATTTTACCCCGCCTAGCTGGAACGAGGGATAATGCGGCTTGGATGGTACACAGCACGATGTCATGCACCACCCGCACAACACTCTCCCGTTCCGTCATTTGCATCTCTCTCCCACCAAAAGTCACTACATATATAATCAATTAGGAGGTGAGATTCTAACACAAGGAATTCTTGATATAGTACTAATTACTAAATCATTTAAAAATTAAGCAATTCAAGAAAGTACTAATAGAAACTCTCTAATCACAGCAGGCTCACAACATCAAGAAGAAAACAAATTGGATTCTTTTAATGGGACTAGAATATATTGAAATAGGGCACAACAAACGGAGGTATGGGGTCCGAGCACGGCAATAAGGGCAATAATATATTCTTATCACTAGAATATATTGAAATCGGTTCTGGACAGTGGACAACTGCATTGGGTTCTCTAGGAGGAAAGGCTTCGAGATCGAGCTTCTAAACATGGCTTCATTCGTTTGGTCGTAAAATATCTTTAAATGAAATATTTCAAATTTTTTTGGTGTTTCATTGTATAAATTTCAGGAAAAAAAATCCTTGATTGTATAAATTTTAGGAAAAACATGTAAGATTTTTCTGAATTTTATACAATCAAACAATGAAAAATGCCAACCTGAAGCAAATTAATTTGTGCCCTATCCTAATTTTAGTTTATTTATACATGCACACATACATCTATTTTCACCGGATTCGTATACATCTATATCTACCCTATACACAATTTTCGTTTGACCAATATACATATATCTACCCTATACACATCTATTCCTATCGGAACCACAATAGTATTTTCTCAAAATCCTATTAGTTTTGGGGAATTTTTGTCCAGTCAAAACTTTGATTAACACAGTTTTTTCTAGTAATTCTTGAAACATAACTTATGTTGAACCAAATGAAGACAAAAGCTAGAACAAGACATTAACACATAAATGCTAGAACAAGATCCACATCGGAGGGTTTGTCCGACCGTCAGGACCCCAAAGTTAGTCGAGTTGTGCACAAGCTGCCCCGATACTTGGTTATCAAAACATAATCCACGTTGGAGCAAGCTCTGCAAACAAAGTTTGACCATTTTCTACACTCTCTCCTAATCAATTACATCTCCAGAGCAGAGAAGACTGGAATAACTTAGGCCGGAGGTCTCAAAGGTCTCAATCAAGGATTTTTAGAGTAAATAAAACTGTCCCTATTAATGGGGAGACACACGATATTGCTGAGAAAGTTTCAGCCAGAAAGTAGAGCACTTCTATAGCTTAAAAAGGGCTGAAGCAAAGAAAAGGAAAGGAACTCCAAACCAAGACAAGGAAAGGAATTCCAAACCAAAAGAACACTTTTCGTTATCGTAAAATGACACTTAAAAAAGAGTAGTCCAAATATAGACAATTTCCCAAGTTAAAAGGGCTGCCCATGAAGGTATTTCCAAATGAGAGAGAACAGCAAATTTTCCAAAGTAACCTTTGCTATTTTTCAAGTTTTTCACATTTATGGTTAGAGAAAAGATTCTACCAAATACTATATGAATCGCCTTTCAGAGGCAGGCCCTCCTTGAGTACTCAAAAAAACGTAGTCCTAATCATGACACGAGTAACGCCTGAGCTAACCACCGCACTTAAGGTATAATTCGTGAGCGATCTAGTGAGTTCTAACTTGTTTGATATTATATGTGTATTATCGACTACGTAGTTATCTTCTAAGAGTAAATTCAAATCGTGATTATAAGAAGAGAAATGAGTATGTATATATGTTACGGAGATTCCGGGTATCATTCAATTTCACAGCAAACGTGGCAGGATATCATTGATTCTTATTACATATACACATAATATTTTCAAACATGACAACAATTGCGGCCAACAAAATAATCCATTAATTTTATTACGACTATTTAGGCAGATCCTTGATTAAGCTACATGCTTTGTTTGTAATATGTAATCGTTACTTGATCGGATGTGGACACTCTTTGTGGTTTAGATTTATGAACTTCCGAAGTACCCAAAAAAAATAAAAAAATTAATGGCACGATAAGTGGTTAAAAGATTCAGAACACCTTCTTAGAAAATAAGTATTTATTTCACATTTTTAAACTCAAAAAATAATGTAAATAAAAAATATTTTTAAAATTTTTTTGCACCGTATAAAAGATCTCGATAAGATTTTTCAAACAAGATCTATATTGCTAAGAAAATTATTTACGTAAACACATTATTTTTGAGCTTGAAATTGTCTTATTAAAAAATAAGTACTTACACAGCGTTCTGGAACGGGGCCTAACGGACTTTCAACATAATGGTCATGGACAAGCAATAAAATTCTAGGTTTGAGAGCTAATCAGCATTGACATCATTGGTACTACCTCCATCCGTATTTGTTTGTCCATTTTGAAAATTCATGTCATTTTTAAATTGTTTCTATATTTCAATCTATAATATTTTTCATCATTTTGAAAACATTGAATAATACAAATAATTGAAATCTATCAAACAAGATTCATATTGCATATTTTTTAAATCTATATTGAAAGATAAATAATTGAAATCTATCAAACAAGATTCATATTGCATATTTTTTAAATTTATATTGAAAGATATAGATAATTAAAAAGTGACACAAACTCTAAAAAAGGACTAACAAACAAGAATAGAGGGAGTAGTAAAATTCGAACCCGTACTCACCAACATAACCCATGATGATGATAAAACGTAGTAACCGAGGCCCTAAAAAGGTTAAGAAACCGAGCCGTTCATTACTTGATTAAAATCTAAGTCGTTCATTGTCGAGACGAACGGCCGAATCAACCGCGCTGAATCGCTTTACTAGGAATATCTCATTGCCCTAAAAAGTCACGCCTTTTATACACATAGCATAGAATATAGTACATACAGTTAAAACACTTTTTTATCATTGACAAGTGTACTCGAGTACACCATTCGAGCCCCGTGAAGGAACGTTTGGGATTCTAAACTATGGACAGCCTTTGAATCCTTTCTTGACTTATATACTAACACTTCGCTAATCCCGCTAATCCCACTGACATATATAACATTGGCAAAATAAAAAAGAAAGCGTACTGAAGTAGTACATTTTTCTACACCACCTCACCTGCTAGCTACTACTATAAGCCTATAATTGGGCGATGAGCAATATTTAATTTGTATCAAAACAGAGTGTCTATTAACATATCGATACGCTTGCACCGAACTGGTAAAGAATTCTTTTTATACTAGTAAAAAACAAATTAAAAGGTCTTTTACAGTATGTTTCAGGCCTAACATCGAAATGGCGGATTTGGTCAAAGATTTAGCCTATCCCCCGGACAATCACATCATCAGTAGTCGTTTCAATCGAAAAAACCACAGAGTCCTTTGCTCTCCACGTCTTCGTTGAACAATTCAAATCACTCACAAAGCTTAATCAGTAGAGTTTAATTAGCACCAAATCGCAAATGATATGTCAGACAAAGACAAGAATCTGGTCAACAATCGCGTATAAGACAACGGATACAGGATCCAGGGATGCTGCTAAACAAATTCGCATAACATAATGCTTTTTTACCAAAAATATTATCTACGAGTTTAGCCTTTTCTTAATAGATGCTCTTATCGGCATAATAAAAATGTGTTGAATACTCGAGTTTCGTAGAGGGACGGACTATTTCGTAGAGGGACGGACTATATATATAAAACAATAGAGAAACTTTATGTAGCACAATACTCTATGAAACATGCTCATGTGACAGCCTACTGGATGCAACAAATGTATCAAATACTCAAATTTTGACTATATCAAACAGTTGAGAAACTTTACAAGCGCAACAGCATATATAGCATAATACTCTACAGAACATGCTCATGTGACAATGTATTCGATGGATTACCAGTTTTCGAGGGGCTTTGAGGTACCGCCACATCGTAACGTTGTGCAAAATGTTGCTTCTTTTTTTTTTTTGATCCACCAAAATGTTACTTACTCCATATTATGCATTTTATTGCAAGACAATACATATGCATCGAGAGAGAGAGAGAGAGAAAGAGAGAGAGAGAGAGAGGGAGGGAGGGGGAGGGAGAGAGAGACCTGGAAGAGGTTGAAGAGGGCGGCGGCGGCTGCGAGGCGGTTGACGGAACGAGAAGCATCAATGGCGACCTGGACAGCGAGAGCTTCGACGAAAGGCTCCGGCCAAACCCCGTCGCCGGAGCGCCGGCGAGACGACGACGGTCCTTCGAAATCGCCGCCTCTTCCTCTTCCTCTACCTCTTCCTCTCCCTCTCCCTCTCCCCCTCCTACCTCCACTTCCATTTCCACCGTATTGCGACGACGAGGAAGAAGCCATCGCATATATCTATATACCTATATCTCTCTCTCTCTGTGCAGACGATGCGGAGCACGTGCGCGAATAACGGCCGGCAATGAGACAAAACGAGAGAACCGAAAATGGGGCCCCAGAGGAACGAGTTTGTTAGAAACGTACACAGGAAGGTACAGGTGTGAACAGGTGATTGCGCATCTGTTGGTAACGGTTTTGGGGGGAGGGCGGTTGTTGTTTTTTTCCCGCGCGGGAACAGCGGCGGGAGAGCGGCGGAGGTGGAGGAGCGGTGGAGGTGGTTTTCTTCCTGCGTGTTAGCTAGCTTCTTCACCCCCTGATGTCAGTGGAGAGTATAAATATATATATTTTTTCAGCTTTTCCCTCTCAGATTGTACTTATCTACTTCCCTCTGGCAAGGTCTACATAGGACCTAGGAAATAGGGGCTGTTTCGGAACCTGTGATTTTTTTTAAAAAAAAGTTTTTATTTACTACTACTCCATAAAGCTGCATTCCAATAAAGGCTGCTTTATAATGGTCAAAAAATTAATATATTCCAGTATTGAATTTTTTTTTGGTTTAGGCTCTGTTTAGAACTCAAGAAAAATGAAATAATTTAACAGAAAAGCTATGTGCACAGCAGCTGTGCACAAAATCCATTTGCTCTCGTCTTGGGTCGCACAAAGATGATCGGAGCCGCTCATTTTGTTCAAAATATGTCGTTTAAGGTCTCTGTAAAAAATGAGCTTCGTCCGATATCGTTAGGGGCGTTAACAATACACCCAAAATCACTTCAGAATTTAGCCTGGCTCCGATCATCTTTGTGCGACCCGAGGCGAGAGCAAACGGGCTCTGTGCACAGCTGCTGTGCACAGCCTACTGTGCACATAGCACCGCTCTAATAATAAATAAAAAAATTGTTCTATTGTTTGATTGGAAAAGAAAGATAGAAGAAAATAAAATTTAGGTTTAGTGAATAATAAATATTTTTTTTCCATTTCCCCTTTTTTTTCTTTTCCTTTCATTTCTTTAAATTCCAAACGGAGGTCGCCTTAGTTTTTTATTTTTAAAACTGACAAGTTTTTTTTTTTTAAATTGTAGGATTTATGTTGAAGTTTTTCGATTTTTTTTTAAATTGTTGGATTTATGTTGAAGTTTTTCGATTAATAATGGAGTGTATATTTTTTTTAATCAGTGATCAATAAGATATCTTGACCAGTTAGTATAAAAGGTACAAATATTACAATCAAAAGTAAACAAAAAAAAAATCACAAAAGAAGAAAAAAAAAGAAACAGTTATCTTTATTGTTTTAGTATCTGTCTCATTATAGATCTTTTTGGTTTGGATTTTGAAGAATATTTTTGGAATAATGTAAGTCACTCTCTCCTTTTGTGCCCACTAGGACCATCACAAGCTCCTTCCTTTTTGTGAAGTGTATATAATTTTTAATTATATTCTATATAATTTTTAATTCCTAAAATTTCATTAATAATTAAGATTTTTTATTACACAAGTTCACCATTTCAAATACCGAGAGAGATATATTCACGTATAGTTATATATATAATTGTATCTATATAGTTATATATATATATACATACACACAACGAGAGAGAGAGAGGGAGAGAGAGAGAGAGAGAGAGAGAGATGAAAGACTTACAAGGTTGTTGAGAGAGGATAATGTCGGTGTATTTCTGGTGTTGATTGGTGGGGAAAAAGAAAAATACTTCCTAATTGCAATTTTTTAACTCATATATTTTAAGTAATAACATATTTACCCTCGTGCGTATCTGAAACATATCCGAGAGGATATCCAAAACGCATCTGGAGTGTATCTGAGAGTATCTGTGCGCATCTGAAACGTATCGGAATACCCAAAAAAATTCTTAAAGCAGGATACTTTCAAAAGCGTATTAGATACATTTCTGGAGAGTATTAATCCGAGAATATCGGTATTCGATACGGATACGATACGTGATACGGAGGTCAAAATAGAGTATCCGTGCTTCATAGTTTTATACTACCATATAAGGATTTTACTCAAATTTGAGTAAGTACAGGTAAGGGTTGAAGAATTAATGTTCGAATTAAATACATTCTATCGAGTTCCAATAAACAAAAAATTCACAAAAGAAAGAATTTTAGAGGACCCAATGGAGAGCTGATTTCCATATAAGTACCTACCTCTAGGTAGGAAGCGTGAGCTACATATCCCTTGATATATGCCTAGAGAGATATTATATATGATCATCACCCCCCAGGTGTGATTAATTATTAGCCATGCATAATTTGTTCTCGTGCTTATAAAAAATAATGTTACAAAATGATACATGTGAGATCGATATTGTCTTTTTGGATACTAATACTCAACTACAGTAGTACTAATGATCGATTCCCCGGAAATTCTAATGGTAAGAAAGATTTGCAGGAAATCACATAAAGAAAAATGTGTTTGAACTCATTCTGGATCCCATAAAAATCCAAAAAAATATCCATAAATTTTTGAATATTATTTTATGGGACCATATAAAAAATCAGCTGTAACGGACATCGGTAAGTATTACTTTTGGATTACCTCTACGAATCCAAAAGTAATACTTACCGATATTCGTTGGAGCAGATTTTTTACAGGACCCCATAAAATAATATTTAAAAATTTATGAATATTTTTCTAAATTTTTGTGGGACTCAGAATGGGCCCAAACGCGTTTTTTTTTTTTACGTGATTTCCTGCAAATCATCCTTACGAATAACAGGCCCCTCAGTGCTCGACAATTAGGGTTTTGGAATTTTCTAGAAACTTGCCCATGGAGTCATGGAGATTTCTCTCTCCACACTAAAATGGGAAATAATACTGTATTGGATAAGGTTTTTAATTAGCTCAGCAGACAGGGGTGCATTATGTAACATGCATTCATAATTGAGAGAAACTTCTTTACGGCACCAACCAGTTGTGACCGTCCAAAATTGTTATGGACGGTCCTAAATTTTAAACGAATTTCTCCGGAAAGAAGTTTGACTCTTTTCCGAAAAAGTTTCATTAATATCCGGACTGTCCAAAATACTTTTGGACGGCCGCGATTGACTTTGTAAACAACTATTCACGGATCCGCCATTAAAAAGATTTTCTTCATAATTACGTAGCAAACAATGGCTGAGACAGGATCTCGGAAGTGGCAGGCAAAAACAATTTGAATTTCCCACTGTTTCATATTGTTTGTCTGTATTCCATTTTGAAATGTCCAAAAATACTTGTTCTTTCTAGAAAAATAAAACTAAAAAGTATGTAAATATCCACAAAATACACTTCTTAAACGATTTATTTTATTAAAGTATCAGTATGACATATATAGTTATTAAAATTGGCAGGAGATTGCAAAAATAAACAAAATGCACTTCATAAACGATTTGTTTTGTTAAAGTAAGGTTATATAGGACTTGTAGATGACCTATGCCACCGGCCCCTTAAAGGCTCCGCCCCTGATAGCAAAACTAGGCGATCGAGTCAAAAGACATGACAACAAAGAGTGCCGAGAAAAATATTGACAGAGAGGGAGAGAGCGCGCGCAATTGTGGATCCTTTTTTACAAATTGGAAACAAAATCGCTTTAATAAAAGAGTTTTTGGCAGACAATTATTATATGGAGATGATTTTCAAAAAGTTGTCAAGTGGGAAGTGAGATGTAATAAGTGGCTCATGAAGTATAACTCACGATTTTGAATTCCATGAAACATCTCGACATTTTTCATGAGGTCCCCTTCCAGAGTTTTGCACGGTAATTAATAATTATCCGGTATGTGTGAACAGAGTAATTACATGTATAAGTACCAAATGTCAACCTCAACCTAGCTCGATTATAAATTCATGTGATGAGAGAGGAGACAAGGTTATTTATGGCATGGATGGAGTCACGATTTCATTAACGTGGGGGTCGGATTATGAACAACAAGATTCTGAATCTAATAGTTTGTTTGGTTTAGATTTTGAGAATTTTTTTTTTTGGATAATCGGTGGAGAGAGATAGAAAGAGAAATGAGATTAATAATTGAAGAAAAAACTTATGGAAAACCATGAGCAAAGAAAGGAGTTAGGTTTTGGGACTCAAAACGAACGCATTCTTAAGCATTTAAGTGTCTAAATAATACTCAATACAAAATTAAATTCTTAACAAATAAAAAAACAACTAAAATTAATACGTATTAAAATTTGAAGGAAAAAAAACCCTGAAATAACACGGGGGCCGTGGCCCCCATTCGCCCACAAGTAGCTATGTCTCTGATATAGGGTATACAACCTTCAAAATTGGAGTACCAAATGTCTTTTTGTATTTTGAGACCAAAAAAAAAAAAAACTCGTAAACCATCACAAAATCGTACGTATAATCTGAAAACCAAGAATGTGTATTGGACCAGAAAAATTAATTTAAAAAATGCCGTAAGAATTCATAAATAAACACCACAATAATTATAATTTTGAGCTGCATGTCTTTTTGGATTTTGGGTCATTTTCGCTATGAAATTCATTAACGACACCACGAAAATTCGTAAATAACACCACAAAAAATCAAAAAAGTAACCATAAAAATTCATAATTTTTTTTTTTGCCATGGATAGAAATTCATAAAATAAGCAGCCACAAAATTCATATCTCGGGCGCAAAAATTCATAATATGAGCCACAAAATTTTGAAGGATGTACCGTACACCCAAAAAATGAGTATTAGTCACAAAAATTCGTATAGAAAAGCTAGAAAATTGACCGAAACGGAGTTACTAAAATTCATATGAAGATTGTCAACAAGTTAACAAGCAGCTTGCACCAATTACGTGGATATGTAAGAGTATCCGCAATGGGAATAATCAAAACCAATAACTAAAATATATTACGTCAGCATTTAATTATTCATTTAGTTCATAATTAAACTTAACAACCTCTACCTCTATATTGGTTATTTTTTGCATTCCTAACCAAACAAACCCTCACAATGCACATATGTCCAATCGCAAACACGTTCTAATCATGTATCCGACCACACCAAATTGTTCATCTCGATGAGACGATTTCAATGTGGGGTGTTTATGAGTTATTGAGTTTGGTTTAAAAGTTGTTTAAGTTTGGTTATGGAATGAGTGGAATTTGGTTATTTCTTAAAAGACTTGTAACTTTGCTGATAACAATTTGGGGTGTTTTTTGAGTATTGTTATTAAATTTGCTTATTCACACTCATTTGCTTATTACAACGGGGATGCTCTAATACTCGTCAACTAGTGTTAGTGTATATCATCATTAAGGCATGCAAAAAGAATTATAATTAGCCGATCAAAAAAGTACTAAATGTGGTAGATCATTACTTTTTGTATCACCGACGAAATGGGAAAATACACAATTACACACCTTTTTTTTGAAAATTTTCATTAGGTGAAATTGGATGATTGCCCTTGCGTATTTATACTTTTTTTAGATTTTGGTAAAACCACAGTTGGCAGCTGTAATGATTTTTTTCTTTTTTTCTTTTTTTCATTTTTTGCAGCAAAAGAAAAGATGAATAAATATTAATTTTGCGAATATATATGATTTTAAAACAACCTAAATGACTCATTGCCTCCGCTGTGCCTTCACTTCCAGGTCTCATTCCGAACTCGAAAATATGATTCACACTATTTAGAGTTAGGTGAGCAACAATTTGTAAAAAAATCAAGTTGATCGGACAAGGGTGACCTACTAAAAACTGAGTTTCTAATATCCGATTGACTTGATTTTTACGGGGCTATTGCTTGCATTTTATTCTACAAATTGAATAATTTGGATTATGGTTGCCCGCGGATTGGTTTTGGGCGGTTCGATTTAGTTTCCAATCCGATCCCACTAGTGGCAGATTGTCATTTTTTTCATCCGCCACCCGTCCGTGAGTGTTCAATCGAATTAGTTTGGACGGATTTGAGCCTTTATACATATAATAATATGTAAATACCAAAATTTTTAAAAAGCTACCCCCCAAAACTTCAAATTCAGCTTTCCCGCAAAAAATGAGCCAAAGAAAGTAAAAAAAAAACGAAAATAAGCCAATAAGCCAATTGTTTCGTCTTTATTCAAAAAAAATTGGATTTCGGTAAAAAAATTTTACTTTTCAGATTCCTCGTCATAACGACGCAATAATCTCCAAAAAATTGACAATAAGCCAAGTGATACGAAAAAAATTTAAATAAGGACAAAAAATAAGCCACTTTGGCTTATTTATCCGAACAATCAATCGAATCCAAACAAGTACAGACAAGTCTAAAAATTCATCCATGCAGAAAATATTTTAATAAGTATAAAGTTTAAAGTCCAACCAGCTTATGCAGATGCCACAGCAGGCCCCTAGGTCCCATGTACGGGCGGGCCGGATGTACACACGGTGCCGCAACACCATCTTCCGGGAACCGGGGACTGTGCTGCACAGCTTGGTGCTGTGCAGCGTGCTGTGCAGCCTCCGGTGCCGCCTTGCCGGCATCGGTCAGACGATCGGAGACGTCCACTGCGTAGAGCTCGTCGAGTACTACAAGTGTACCAAAAATCAACCCGATCAAATACCGTTAAGCGCCTCATCGGAACACATATGCCTTGGGAAAAAAATAATCTTAATGGATACGAAACACTGGATCAAAACCACTGAATCCATTCTTTTCGAATTATATGTGTTCCGATGAGGCACTTAACGGTATTTAATCGGGTTGATTTTTGGTATACGTGTAGTACTCGACGAGCTCTACGCAGTGGACGTCTCCGATCGTCGGACCGATGCCGGCAAGGCGGCACCGGAGGCTGCACAGCACGCTGCACAGCACCAAGCTGTGCAGCACAGTCCCCGGTTCCCATCTTCCGGTTCTGTTCGAAAAAATGATGGAAGGGAAATGGACACAAAGTCAAACAGGAACTTTTTGGGATCACCACACATGATCGGAGGCTTTGGGCCTATCTGTATGGCCATTCTCATGTCTTTTCAGCGATTCTGCCATATGAAGACCTTCGGTGAGAATATATAGTTTCTTAATAATTTGATATTCGGATCTGTTTGTGCACATCTTAAACAATTTCGAGGCCCCAAAGGTAACGAGATTATAACAATGGGGCATAACTCCCGGTGACTCCAAGATTTAGGATGGTCGACTTCTGTGGAATTCGAACATACGATTTCGTGGTCAAACGCTTATTACTTTGTCGTGCCCATTTTGAGATTAATTCGGAGAGAATATTTACTACTATTACTGATGAATGGAAGGGGTCGTGGTACCATATGAACTGTGCAAGCCCATTCAATGTGCTGCGGGCTTTTCGCGACCCATGGTGTATGTCCATGTAGGTAGCGGGGTATTTTCCACTAAGAAACGAATTGTGGACACAATTTTTTGGTTTCGTTTTCATTCAAATTTGTTTTGCGTTTTGATTCGTCTCAATGAGAGGATTCGAAAAAGTAAAAAAATATAGAGTAACTTTTACACAAGTATTTTTAAAAATTCCCTAGAAAAAGTTCAAAAAATTGACTTTATGAACTTTTGCTTTAATAATTCTCAAAATACTCGTGTAAAAGTCTTAATTTTTTAGGTTTTCGATTTCTCTCGTCGAGACAAACCAATATTACATAAAATTTAACGCAAAACTAACAAATATAAAAAATTTTATTGAATAAATACAAAACCCAAAAGTTGCTGTTCAAAACTTGTTGGGTAGTGAAAACACACCCTAAATATAATAGACCTTGGGTTGTATTGTCAGGTGCCTTGCCCGAAACGCATATGTTTTATAGGATTTTAGCATTAGGACCGCAAACCTTTAGCTATGTGTTTAGTTATGGAATACTTCTTGTAGTCCATTAAACTGTAAGTTGTAGAAAATGTGTTGGGTTAGTAGAAGAAAATGTGTTGGGTTAGTAGAAGAAAATGTATTTGATGTTTTAGTTTAGTGAAAATAACATAACTTTTGACCAAAAAATTTTTTTTTCCACTAAACTAAAAGCGAGGTCCTGGGTTCAAATCATCCACAACCTAAGTTATTCACCTATTCTCAAAGATAACTCACCTAAGAATCAAGCTCACCATGTTTTTACTCGAAGGATTTAACAATGAAAATCTTGTTTACATAAAAAATGGTGTTTGGAAATAGAGTGAACCCTTCAAGGCATTTTACGAAACACTTAGAGTGTCATTGTTCTAAGCATTATGTGCGCCAACGCTCTTGTCAACACATAATCAAAAAAGTTAAGAACCCTAGCTTTGAAATCAAAGAGAAGGAGCTCATTAGTTCTTTGAGGCATTTTATCAAACACCCAGAGTGTCATTAATCAAAGTACTATGTGTGCCAATGCTATGGTCTACACATGAGCAAAAATTCAATAACCCTTGTTTTGGATAAAAAATGGTTAAACTTAATCCATTCACAAACAAGCTTTAAAATCACATATTGAGATGTTGATATTGAACAACCTAAGTCATAGAAAGAATATCACCCCATGTCTAAGACGCGAGGAACTATTCTTCCATGGGAGGTGAAATCAACAAAAAAAAATAGAGAAATAACACAATCATAAAGATAAACACAAAACTAAGCTGAACTTTGATTGAAATACTTGTATGATTTATAAAGAAAATTGCAAGAAGAAACTACAACTCAAAGCTCCTAACAATGGAGCTTTAAGAGCTAAACCTAAGAGGGAGGTAGGGAGAGAAAGTAAAAGGGTAGATTTTATAAAACCAGGGGAAATGTTTTATTTATAGTCCCACAAAAAATTCTAAACCTTACCCACAACGCCGAGTTATAACAAATTCAGGCAAAAATATTGCAGAAATCTAGACTCCACCTGGGTTTATGACAACTTTTTATGTTAGCTTGCTTCGCTTGAGTCTTGATCTTTGGGCATTCCGAGTACCCTTCAACGCATCTTCCAATAACTCTTTGGGCTCGGCGACGGATTGCCTGATGGTCTTGGGTCCTTTGAATACATTTGGATGCCATCGATTGCTTCCTAATGCATGTTATAAACTTTAATTTACCTTAAGACACACAAAAGTCCATCTTGCGTGCAATATCAATGTAATCTAAGGAGTACCAATACGCAAGTATGACAAAACAAAAGGAATAAGCCACAATTATTTACACTGTTCTGTGCTTACCAATGGGTGTGTAAAAGAATATGGTTCTAGAATGTTTGAAAAAATAATTACCATGGTCACCCATGAGCCCGAAATGAACGTGTCCAGTCCATCTGTACTGGAGGCACCCTGTTCTCTAATAATGATTATTCTGTGTTTTGGAAGCAATTAGCAGGAGTAATTATTTTTTCTAAGTATGTAGTAGTACTTACTATAATTTTAAAGCGAGTTTTTTTTTAGAAAAATGATTTTGAAATTTCATTTTTTATAGTGACACTCTAAAATTTTTCTTTTAGTGTAAAAAATTATACATAGTAAAGACAATAAAAAATAAATTTTAGAATATTATTATAAAAAATAGTGTCAAAATTATTTTCCTTTTTTTAAAAAAAATTTTGAAGCGAGTTTACTAGCATACTTATTTTTCCCATTGTCTGAGAAGACTGATGGAGTACAAATCTACAGTATCTGATAGGATCGTACCCCACTTCTATTCCATTCTGCGAATCTACATCAACGGGTTCAGATCCCGTCCAGTATTGTACCCTTCAGTCCGGTCCAGTTCGGCCTTTTGTGGGCCCTTTTCGGGCCCACAACAATGATCGGAACCGTTCACATTTTAGAGCTCGTCAAGACCAACGACCATACCAAAAATCACATTGATCGGATACTGTTTAATATCATTTCAAAATGCATTAATGTTGTCTAAAAAAAGGTATGAAACACAGGATTACAACCCTTCAACACATTTTTTCGAAACTTAATACATTTTGAAATGATACGAAACGGTATCCAATCAACGGGATTTTTGGTATGGTCGTTGGTCTCGACGAGCTCTAAAATGTGAACGGTTCCGATCATTGTTGTGGGCCCAAAAAGGGCCCACAAAAGGCCGAACTGGACCGGACTGGAGGGAAACTCCAAACTGGACAGGATCTGAAATCTAGAGAGAGAGAGAGAGAGAGAGAGAGAGAGAGAGAGAGAGAGAGTTTATCGAGTAAAAAACAATAAACTCTTTTTTTTTCTCTTCTATATACTATATAATTAAAGGGAATTGGGATATCCGCATTTTCTCCTTTTTATCATCCACATTTCTTTTTTGTTCTTATCGAATTTACTTTCTTGGCATTTTTCAATTCACTTTTTCATACATCCAAGGTTCTCTTAGTAAAGGGCAAATTGAGTGGAAGTACATACTATAAAGATTTTTATTATAATAAGGACATAAATATTTTTCCATAAAGTCTAAAGGACATTCTGTCCAGGATTTACAAATAACCCCTCCCAAGGTTAACAGGCGTTGACCAAGGTTGACTAGTGTTGACCAAAGTTGACCGGCGTTGAAAGTGTCTAAAACCCTAAGGTACCCTATGAAAGTGCCTAAATTCATATGGATAATGACCAAAAAACAAAAGTGTGGATGGCAAAAACGAGGGTGTGGATATCATTTTCCTAATGAAAACTAGGGATGAACAAAATAACCATGAAACCGTGAATCCAATCTATACCAATTCAAACCGAATAGTTTGGTTGGGTTTTTAATGATGTGGTTAGGTCTCAGTTTAAAAAAATAGAAACCGTATTAAATGATTGGGTTTATGGATTTACGTTAATGATTCTGGTTCCAAACCGATCCGAACGGTGTGATATATATCTATATATATATATTGTTTATTTAGATATACTTAATAAACTTAATTTCCTTATCTAATACTCTATTCCATCACCCTATTCTTTTCTTTTACTTCCGATATTAATTTTCTAAACTTTCTATTCCTTCAATTTCATTACGCTAAATATACACGGTTTGGGCTTAGTAAAGTGATTTCCTACTCTTATATCTCGGTAACTTATTTTCTAATGTATTCTATTCTTATTTAGTTGGTTGATGTTAGTGAGTTTTGATGATTTTAATATACTAATTTCAATATAACTTTTAGTTTAAATTATCTATACAATTTTAAGTACTTAAAATAGTTTATAATGATGATATCTCAATTTTAAGCGAACCGTAATTCAAAACCGAAACCAAGCTGTCTTTGAATGGTTTGGATTGATTTGATTTTATGAATTTTATTGGTTGGTTTGATTCTCTAAATTTATAATCCGTAAGTAGTGGTTTGGTTATTAAATTACTATAAAATCAGATCAATCCGGTCCATGCTCACTCCTAATGAAAACAATCTAAAGAGGATAAAGCACAAAGCTGGATTTGGAAATGGACCATTGGGGTGACGTGTGGGCCTAAAGAGGCCTCCATTCACCTACAAGGCCAGAGAAGCCCATATTTCTTGCTTCTCTAAAAATACACCTACGTACTTTTAATGAAAAAAAAAGAAAACAATCTAGTAAAGTAGTAACACAATGCCTTGTCTAATACAAAAATGCCTTGTTTTCATCGGTTCGAACACAGATGTTTCTCTCTCTCACCCAACCATCACAATCTCATGATCCCGCAATAAGTTGAGGCACAAGTAAGTTGGCTTAAATATATTAAGAAGGAAAAAAAAACAGAAACCACAAGAAGCATGATGCTGGGCAATGGTGGATTTGAGCTCGAGAGCTTAAAAAACCAAGATAGTGTCGACGGGATACCAATGAACCATTTGTGCGATCAATCAAGAACCAAACGGGTCTATGAATAGAATGCTTGCATAAAAATTCATCGAAGCCACGCAAGGCCCCATCATTATGCACGAGCAACACGTAAATCGTGATGGACTATTACATAGAATTTGCCAACATGGTATGGGAATCTAGAGAATTACCATTCCAGTAAGATTAACCGGCTTTTGGGTGGACAAATTGTAGATGTGAACTCTCTGGATGTTGCCTATTTTGTGATAGAAAAAACTGCATGCTATGCGCTTAACACATGTATCCGTATCAATTCTCTCATTTATTAGTCGAAAGCCATAAGAAGGTAAGGATAATTGACGAAGACAGACTAAAATCTCATTCTACGGAGATTGTGTCTTCGCCTGAAATGATCACCACAGCTCTTGGTTGTTAGGCCATGAGAAGGCTGATGACTTGACGTGCAAACAACAAACTTCACAGCTGAGGGGAAGAAAATGCTTAAATCATGCGTCTCAGTACCTTCTTTAACAAGCACGACTTGGGTACTTGGGCGAATCAATCGATTAAGAACTTAACACCATTCAACTTATTCTGACAAGATACAATCTGGTCACGCGTATTTGACCCCAAACTCCCCGACACTTGAACAGGATCAGAGTCGTTAGTAAATACACGTTATGACTAAGCGGCCTCTATACATAGTGACTGAAACAATTCCCTTCTGAGCCTAGAGATGGAAAAACTACAACCAATAGACAACATGACTTGAACTTCTCTGGCGGCCAAGGAAAATAGATTAATGACGAACAATGATACACAGGCTTGGGGGAAAGCAGTTTTTGATTTGTAAAGAAAAATATAAGTGGGTTTCCGCTGTTAATACCTGCATTGCGAACTTGAACGAGATATACCCAGTCCACCAAGTTGAGCAACACCAAGTCCAACATCCTTCATTCTGATAATCATTCATACACCACAGGATAGCTATGCGCCCATTCTACCAAATGGCATGCCACTGACATTGAATCTTTGTTGTTAGAATTCTTTTGAGCCATCTGTCTGCTGAACCAGCGGGAATTCCACAAGAATAATGAAGGAGCAGGTCTCTGCCCCTCTAAGGTATTGCACAGTACCATTCATGATCTTTACAAGCTTTTGGCAGATGTACAAGCCAAGGCCTTCTCTTGATACACTCTGACTGTGGTGAAACATCTCTTGAATTAGTCCTTCTGGTATCCCAGGGGATGGATGGGTGATCCTGCCATGCAGGATACATAATCAGATTAGAAAATTTTCACCATCACCTTTTTCTTGCTACATTTACTTATAATGCAGTGCATTCAAGTTCTGATAATCTACTCATCTTATGAGGTAATACGTTTTGAATGATAATTGGAGGCACATATCATTTCTTGATGAGACAATATTGAAACTGGAAAGGCCACCGAAATTTGATAACAAAAGATTCTGAAATCTCCATCATTCAAAGTCTGAAAGGGACCACATGAGCCGTGGAGGTAATCGAATCGCTTCAAATTTTATGAGGAAGAAACTTTCATTTCAAAAAAAGAAGGGAATGCATTCAATCATATCTAGTCACATTCTAACATTCACAATGCTATCACCATTTGTCCATCTTTTTAGCGGGCCAGCTTTTAACAGCTTTAACGTTGTTTTGCAACTTCCCCGCAGGTCAGGAAATGAGTATCATACTTGGGGACTATGAAGCACGGATAAGAAAATGGGATACGGATATGACACGATACAAATACGGCGATACAGAAAAACCTAAAAAAGTAGGATACGGATACTTCGGGATAAGGTTGAGCAAAAATTATACACCTTTATAGCAATTATTAGTCGCCTACTAGACATATAGAAATGATAAATTATGCAATTATTTGAATTCTGTAATAAAAAAACACATCAGCGTGTAAAAATATATGTGTCAAACACATTAGCGTGCAAGTATATGTATATTGCATACACACCCGTATATAATATCGGAACTTCTATATATTAAAAGGTGTGCCCATTGCCCATAAATGTATTTTTCATGCAAGACATCTTTTATTTTATACTATCAGTGAATATTTTATATCTTATCGGTTTGAAAAGCAGAGTACATGTGAATCAAGAATCTCGGAATGAAGATGGAATCATGATCTAGGGTTTCATTGGTTCAAGCCTCACACGGTACACGATCTGATCAAAGTGTATGTGTGGGTTTATTAATTATAATTATACTATTACAGTTGACCCCTTATAGTTTTAACTCAAACTTTAAAGTTTTCATTTTAACCCCCACTGTATCCCCAAACATATCCTGACTTATCCCTCGCGATACACGTCAGAAACATATCCGAAATTAAAAACATTTAAATTAAATACATGATACTTATTTGTCATATCCGATATGTATCAGGGCGTATTGGGTGTGTATCCGTATATGAAAAGTATCCTAAACCTGTACGCGAGTACTTTCGAAGTATCCGTGCTTCATATCTTGGGAGAACAGCCAAAAACCCAATTGTAGACTAATTGAAAGCAACGGGAAGAGGTATGAACATTTTTCTAAGAAATAAAAAGCAATGAGAAGCTTAAGGAGGAACTGCAGTAAATTAACAAGGCAAAAGATTAAATTCTGTTCTATGATACCCAGTCCACTTCCATGCAATATTATACCCAAGTTTCAATTTGGGAGTTGGATTAGCAGTAAGAAAAGTAGAATGTCTAGAAGCACCTAAAAGAGGCATTGTTCCACATATGGCAATAGTATGATTTTTGTATCTAAATCTATATTGCCAATCCCAGTATAGAAAACTAGCTGGTATGGAATTGTCAACTTTGATATAAGTACATAACTGGATAATATGGGTCTACAATTTATATCTATATATCTATCTCCAGCCTTAAATTGTTTGTATTGCTCATTTTACAGAATCATTTGTGTTGGCATGGCTATATGCAATTGCGTTCATATCCCCATCGTGTCCATGCTTGCGTACCATTTTCTTTTTTCAATATAAGTTGCGTGGGTACCATTAACTTGCTTTTCTGCGAGTCCAACTTTTCTAAAGAATCACAGCTTCTCAGATTTTGTTTCTCATCAATAAAATCACAAAATGGTGATGACTATGAAAGAGCAGTACCGGAATTCAAGATGAACAACATGTATCTTTGTCCCTATACGCTTCTTTCTCGGGATTATCTTGAGCAGAACTGATGACTCTTCGAATGCAGGAGTAAAAGAGAGAGCATTTGTTAGAAAATCTGAAAGGACTTGCTGAAGCCTCAAGTTGTCTCCATACAAGAGCATGGATGACACATCAGCTGGTGAGTCATATATGACCTGAACTAGTCGCTCCCGACTTAGAATCATAGCTTGATTTTTGACCACTTGAAGAGCTTCCCCAAGATTAAATTCACTTGAGTTCATCTGCATATAGCTGAAAATGGATTTCATAAGGATCACCAGTTGTCCCGAAATGACCGTAAATGTATCGCATGTGTCCACACACGCAAGTAAGGAGCATTTTACTATGTATAAAGAATGATCTCAACAACAACCTAATGGATTTCAAATTCCAATCAAGCAATAACTAAATCCAGTAAGAAACTCCACAAGTTAGTTCAAGTCAGAAAATCGTACCTTTCCTCAATACCCTCAATGTCGGTGTCATCAACAATCTTGGATAATTGTTCTTGACACAATGTGCTCGTCTTCAGCAGTTGCCTCTGCTCTTTGCTTAAATCAGAAGATTCCATCAGATTCTGAATGCACTTTATCCCATTTAAAGGGTTAATGAGTTCACTACGAAGGTAAGCCAATTTGGTGAGACTATTTGTTGCAGCCTGTTCTGATATCTTCTGCACTCGCAATGCATATTGAAGTTCTGGACTGGCTAAATGCAAAAAGCATATAACCCCAGTAATCCTTCCCTCCACATCAGTCCTTCTGTTGGCAGAAAGTAATGCCTCCACAAAGCTACCCTTCTCACCAAAGAACCCGAATAACAATTTATCTTCATCTTGGCTATAAATTACCCTATTTAGTAATATCTGGAGCTTGGTTAGCGTGTCTTGATCTTTGAGCCGACAACCAAAATTGTCTAGTGTAAAAACCTCTCCTAGAAGCATTCGGTTGATCGCTTCTTCTCTAATTACACCTGATAATTTTTGCATTACATCATTCCACTCCGTGCAACGACCATGCTCGTCCATCATAAATATTGGAGGAATAAGTGCAGAAGGGTTTCGCACAATTCCAACATAATCACCTTGGATTCGGGTGTACTTGTCCATAATCATTTTCTGACCAGTAACATCTTGCCCAATAAAGCAAACACCAACAATATTTTCATTTATGTCTCGACTACAACATGCATTAGCAACCAAGATAACAGGACCCTTGTCTTCCAGAAGGCCAACCGTTTTGAGCTTAATTTCAACATTTTGCTCTTCTGTTCCTGCCATTTGACATAGGAAAAGAACATTACGCAACCTATGTTACAAGGACTCGGGTGCGAGTATCGGGTGCGGGTGTAAGTCCAAGCGTCGGACCTTCCTAAACTTAAATCTTAGGATACATGGATATGTCCCCAACTTGGGTACGGGTACGGGGACACGTCCTGAACTCTTGTTTGTATTATCTATTGCATAATATTCTTGTATTATGTACCGTAAACTATATTTACAAATGCATTTAAACAAGTAAGGGTTAAGAAAATTATATTTTTGCTATTTCCCTATTTCCTGTCTATGTGAAATACTCGAAATATCGCTTTTCTAGCTAATTTGATATTTCTTTTCTGTAAGTATCTTAACAATTAGAGGATCAAAGTGTCCAAAATGATACGGGTGTCGGACACATCGACATGGGTACTTGAGCCAAAATGAAGGATCCATGTAACATAGTAGGCAACAATTTCTGGAAGAGTAAAACAGATCAAAGGACATGTCACTGAAGTTAGAGACAAAGAACTCAAATTACTTAAGTACAAACCAATTTAGTGTATTCTACCTTCAAATTATAAGGCATATGAAATAGTACTGATTAAGATGATAGAAATCTACTTTCAATTGACATAATAAAACTTGCTGATAAAAAAAAAAAATACTTGTTTGACTATAAGTGGAAGATAACTAAAACAACCAGTTACAAAGGCACTGCATATAACAATAAAAAAAGAGAAGATAAAAAGGTTCCATCTAGGCATAATTTTTCATATAATTTCATAAAAAGAGAAGATAACAAAGTTCTAAAGATAACATCATGGCAGTCATGCTCAACTCACAGTTTCACCTCTAAGAAATTATAGGTTATAAGGTAAAGATATCCCCATAACCTAGCAAACTTTTCACCAACAGCCTATGAAGTATTTTAATAAAAAAAATCTTAAAACAAATATATCATCAGCGAGAAGCCTAATGATTAAGCATAGTATCACCTTGTGAAGCCGTGAAGAGAACATTTTTCACCAAATCAACTGAATCATCTGCAACAAGATTTATAAAAGATGAGCCAATTGCTTCATGCATGCTTACCCCAGTAAGTTCTGCTATTTTAGTATTCCACCCATTAACATTACCAGAGGCATCAACAGCCAATATGGGAACTGGAGCAGTTTCAATAAGGCGAACCATTTCGTTTGTCACAACCCGCAGCTCGTCCACCCTCTGTAAATGGGTCTCAACCGAGGGAACATTCACAATCATTTTGCAATCATCTGTGGCCTCATCTTGCAAAGATCCTCTCAATATCAGTTGTACTGAATGGATTGCATCCATTTCCACGTCTTCCCATGGTAAACTCCGCCTCTTAACCACCTCTAGAAAGGCCTTAAATGATGACCTAGGATGCATTCTTCTCCCATCGTCCTTATCCACAGGATCATGTTTTGCTCCACCCCACTTGATCTCCTTCGCCATATGGGACCGAAACCAGAAAAGGAAGTCTCTTTTCGTGATTTTCACAGCAGCCATTCCACACACTGGATCTCCAAGTACGGAAGCACCTGGATAACCAGCTTCCATAAGGCTATCAGTACTTAACCCTGTACTCCCCCCGTGGTACTCAATAAGCCATTCGGCTATATCTCTGATTTGTGCCTCTGAAGGGGTGATCCCAAGAGACCAAACTTTGTTCCTGTAATAAATTGCAGCTCCATCACAATTAACAAGATCCATCACGTTTGGTGATTGATTGATAATTCCAACGGGAGCATCTCTTAGGAGCATGTCACAAAGCACTGCTTGAGTCCGCAAAATATGCTTCTCCCTCAGTTGAACCGCCATCTCAACTTCCTTGTAAATTTGAACACCAAAAACTTGAACTAAGAACTCACACGCGTACCTCAAGGGAAACGGAACAAACCTAGGGCTCGTGTGATGACAAACAACCAAACCCCACAGTTTTCTTCCCCTTTGTGGATCACTCTCTGACTCCTGGTCTTCCTTGTTGATTGTGACGGATAACACAAGAGATGCAATGGACCCCATATTCGCCATGTACTGAGCATGACACCCATGAGGAGACCTTAATGTGGATCCACAAAGACTCAATGGTTCATCAAATCTCTTGTCTTGAATAACCCTAACTGGAGGGGCCAAACAATCACATATCATTCTAACCTTGTTTTTCATGAAGAGGAATCTAGAAGCTTGTGGTATATCAGTAGCCGGATAATGCAACCCAAGATAAGGTTCCAATTCGGGTCTTCGGCACTCTGAAATAACTTCTCCATGCTCATCTTCGTGAAATTTGTACACCATTACCCTATCATAACCTGTCAAATCGCCCAATTCCCGGACTAACACATCGCATAAAAGTGATGTATTCCCAGTTGGCAAGGATTGTAATCTAGATATGGCTTTGGCTGCGAGTTTATACGATTTTAAGGCCCCAGCAGCTGTCACTGGGACATCCTCCGCATTCACAGGCTCTAAATCTATGACCAAACCCACATCGATGCGATGCAGAATTGCATAAAAGGGTTTCCCTGAATTTCTACAATGGACCAATATAGGGTTAAGGAGGTTGACTTCACTAAAATTTGCTGCTTTCTGCAGTGCAGCAGCACAGGGGGATCGAAATAGAGTTCGAATGTCAGTTCCAAATGTCAGAGCTTCTTTTTGCTCAATGCTTGGGACTGCGTGGGGGGTTAAGTCTAGCATTTCTGGGGCATTTTCGCTGTATGCAAGGACGGTGAAATTTTGCTCATCAACCACAATCATGCAACCGAACGGCTGGATTAGACTTCCTCTTTGCATCTTCCCCAGATAAGCTGATCTAGTGGCTTAAATCCGTGTTGATTAATGACTTAACCCCCCTCCCAGACTCTTCAAAATCATCCACATGAAGCTTAGCCAAGCCAAGAAATCATTCAACCAATGGAACTATTGTAAGTGGAATCTAGTAAAACCACCCAAAACCAAAACCAATTCAAATCCTTACAACATTGGATCTCCAAGGATATGCTCAATAATTGAAAGAATAAACCAAGAGTACACCAAAAAACCCAGCTCCTTTTTGTCTAACAGTATCTGCCAATTCAATACCACGTCATGAAAAGAAGAAAAAAAGAGATGCTTCTTGCTTTGCAACTGCCCAATCAGAACCTTAACTTTTCCCACTCCAGAGGTCCATGAAAGCTTGAAAAGAAAGTGATAGAAATCACACCCAACCCATGACTTGATCCTCTATCCAAAGGCCACCAAAGAAAAGGAAAGGGAATTTGATTCTCCAAAAAGAGGCATAGGGTTAGGGGATTGCAGAAAATTTCGAAACTAGAGACCGGGGGCAGCTCCACAGTCAATAACAAACCAAACCCAAGAAAAGAAAAGCAACCCTCAATGAGTTAATACCTGTAAATTTTGAATTTCGACCCACTATGGAGAACAACCCATAATGCAGAAAAATTCTTTCAACTTGGTGAAGTGAATTGAAGTTTGATTATAACTCAGAGGGAGACAACAAAGATTCAAGATTTGTATTTTTTTTGTTTTTGATAAGTAACAGAAGTTCAAGTTTCCGAACAAACAACGCAAACTCCCAAACAATAAGATAATACTAAGAGAGGAGAAGCAAAGAATCTAGAGAGAGAGAGAGAGATGGGGATGGACTGACCATCAGAGATTTCAGAATTGCAGGGCATGGATCAGCAACACGTGAAAACGACTTGATTTTCTGGAGCAAACCCATTAATTTGAGAAACTAGATCCATTCGTACATGTGCATAGAAGTGAGGAGTCAAGTGAATGTAAACTAGTACTCCTATATCCATAACGACTTGATTTTCTGAGAGTAACAACCTGGGTAACTAAAACTGATTGGGCGGTAAACTCAGACATACTGCAATTTGGCAACCTCTCGGACTAGACTGTACGAGAGAATTTTTTTGACTGTTCCAAGAAGGGTCAAGGTGCGCTGATTGATGGCTCGGACACTGACCATAGAACCCAAAAAAAAAAAGAAGAATACTCCTATATTCAAAACTGTATGGAGAAACTGAAATTTGTAGTTTTGTATTGTACACTATTGTGGGAGGTGATGGAGAGAGAAATCTAATTTGGTTGGTCCAAAAGACCTCCTATTAGAGTTCGGGAAAACTGAGATTGAACTTGGAGCAGAAGAACCCTCCGTCAACTAATAGAAGCCGTCCAGATTTCATATGTATTTTCTTGGATTTGAGCTGAGAATTCGTTTACCATCTGGACCTAGATTTTTCGTCGGTCTTGTTTTTGTAGGGGATGCTCGTGTCGAAGTCTTGGTAGTTTTGATTTATTTTTGTATCATTTGATCTGTATTGCCTTTGGGCTTTGATATGTTATGAAATTAACAGTTTAAAAAAAATTTAATAGAGCATGAAAAAAATTAGATGGGTACGCAACTATAGTTCAAGTTTTACTCTGGCTCCGTTCCGTTAAGGTTGTATTTTTCAAGTATTTATTTTTCACTTCACGGGACATGTCATTCTTTCATAATAAATTACCTTTCATTCAAAAAATAAATACTTATCTTTCTTAGCGGTATAGGGCCTAAATAGTTTTTTCGTCGAAGTATTGTGGCCCGTAGGGCTGGCTTCACAATAAGATACTAACTTGTTCGGCTAAATAATCCATTTTGAATTATTTTTTGCCCTTATTAAAAAAAATTCGCATTTGTTAATTTTTCGTCAATTTTTTTTGAAGATTATTGCTTTGTCATGATGAAAGAAATCTAAAAGATAAAGAACTACGATATCAAAACCAATTTTTTTTTGAATAAAGACAAAAAATGGTTTATTGCCTTATTTTTGTCTTTATTCAAAAAATTGAATTTCGGTCATAATTTTTTTTCTTTTTAGATTTCTCTTGTTATGACGAAGCAATAATTTACAAAAATTTGACAAAAAATCAACAAACGCAAAAAATTTAAATAAGGACAAAAAATAATCCACAATGGCTTTTTTAGCCGAACAAGGAATGATCCTCAAATTTAGAATCAACCTTCAACAAACCCTTATCGGTTTTTACTTTTGTAATTAAGAGTCCAAGCCCTGCTCAAGCGCACATCGACTAATTTCATAATGGTAAAGTTAATGGACGAATGACCCTCGTGTCACATCCCAATAGCAATAATGTGACAGATTCTAAATTACACCGGTTGGTGAACCATCATATTATTGTTCCACTTTAAAATGTTTGGCAATTTACGTCGCAAATAGAAAGTCTGTTCACACAGATTATTAGTGCATTGTGCACAAATTTTGTCGTGCAGCCTATCATGGATCTTATACAAATGATTCGAGACATTCATTAAATGTAAGATATTTTTTAAGGGTCCTCGCAAAAAATAGCTCAATTTGATATCTATAGATACTTGATCAAATTGTCTAACTTTTCATTTAAATTTCAGGATAATTAAAAGTAAGACGATTGAATTGAGCATCTATAGGTAACGGATTGAATTGATTTTTAACAGGGCTTTCGAAAAAAATATTTTACATTTAATGAACGGCTCAGATTATTTGTATGGGACCCGTGATGGACCCCACAATAAAATTTATGCACAATCTATACACAGATTATCTGTGTGTAACAGGGTTCCGTAGTAAAAGCTTGAAACCACATAGTTTGGAGCAAAGTTGTCAAATCCGTACGGTACCGGTGTGTAAACGGAACGCAAAGAGTCATGTTTCGTTCCGGTTGAAAATACCGGCCTGTTCCGGCATATACTGGGTGTATCGGACAATACTGGTCTATACCGGCCATTTTCCGGTGTTCCGGCCAGTACAAAATTACCCTCTCTCTCTCTCTCTCTCTCTCTCTCTCTTTTTTACATTTTATTTATGTTTATACTTAAAATATGGTAGATATATATTAAATATATATATATATATAAAATATTAATTGCAGTAAATCCGGAATGGTACCGAGATACAGCCCGGTACCGGTACGTACCATTCCAGTAGTGAAAACGGTACGCTGGCCGGTACGGTATTGACAACTTTGGTTTGGAGAGGTCCAGTTGTTTTTGTCCACAAAAGGAAATAAAAAGGTAAACAGGTTTTTGCCTGTTTGCTAGCGCTTAATATAATTTAACTTATTTAGCTTAGTTGCTTAAACAAAGCTAATGAAAGGATGTTTGTTAAAAATTATGAATAATCACTTATCTAACTTTTCTAGCTTATCGGATCCGAAAGGCTAAATTATTTTAAGCTCCAATTTGAAACTTTTTTATTTTATTTTAAGTTGTTAAAATATGAATGGACAAAAGAATTTAAGCCTATTTAGGAAAAAATACCATTTACAACTGTGGATAAGGGCAATCTGGACATTTGATTTCCAAAAAGCTATGTGGACATTTGATTTCCAAACAAACGTGTTAAACCTTTTTTACAACTTATAAAAAACTATTAGAAACCGTTTTACTACTTAATATATTTTTTAAGCCGATAATGTAAAAAGTAGTAACTTATAAGTGCTGGCATTCCTTTTCAGTAGCTTTTATAGGTCAGTTTAGATAAATGGAAAGTGCACTAATAGAGACTACTCATTACAGAAAATGACGATCCAGGACGTGTTTTGATAATTAATACCCAAGTTAAAATATACTTGTCTACTTTAGTTAATTACCTCTCAGTGTCAGGCATGGTGGACCTGGGCTTATCCTAGCCAGAAGTGAAAAAGTCGAGTAAAAAGAGGCTTTTGGACTTGGAATCGAATAGTGCGCAAACCGAACTGTCCATCTTGACAATCAATAGTCCAAATTTCGTGAGTTTCACCTCTTAAGTCCATTCTGAGGATTTTTCCCCCCCTTCGTTAATCCTATTCTATGCTATCTTAAGGGACTTGGGGGAGGGGGCCTACGGAAATTGAACTCTGCTCACGTGGCCACGTGCATGAGAGTATGTAACGGAGAGCAACTGCACTAGACTCCATTATGAGGATTTAGTGTTAAACTGGTGACACTGATTGAATAATGTTTGAGACAGAAGCACTGGGGAGTGCTTTTGAATGTATTAGACGTACGAAAAGAAACACTAGGGAAGTAGTCGGTGGCGAGTGCTCAATCCTTGGATTCAAATCTCCATAGTCAAACTAAAATTTTGCAATAGACGCATTCGAAAAATTATTTTTCCATGAATTTCAAACTTAATTATAAATTGCACCTAAAACAAAATAAGCATGATTTGTTTTTTGGCAGTGGTTATCTGTGAGTTAAAGGCTCCGTTTGTTTGGGCGTAAAATGTTTTCCGGTAAAATATTTTACCTAGTTTTTGGTATTTGATTGTGTTAAAAATTAAGAAAATATTTTACATGTAAAACATATTCCATCAATTGGATGAAAATGATTTACCCTTAAATCTTCCATAAGTTATTTTCCGAAATGAGCTCGATGCCTTCTACTGCAATTCTCGCTGTTCAGTTTTCTCGATCGTCAGTCATGAGCTATATTCAATTTCAATATTCGCAGATTTCTCAACCGTTTAAGCCCTCCTCTTTCTCTACACTATTTTGTTGATTTCTGAAAATATTTTTAAGTGTCAACCAAATATCAAAAAATAAAAATTTTAAAATTTATTTTTAAAAAAAATATTTAACATCAAAAATATTTAACATTGTAAAATATTTTACATCAAAATAAACGGAGCTTAATTCCTTTCGAAATTCAAACGTTTATTCAGTATCTGTACGAGGGGAAAGGGGTTGTGGAGAGAACACGTGGTTGGTAGAGACAGGGGAAACCACCATTTGGACTTGACCTTAACCGATTAATCTCTCTCTTTCAAATCGCTATTGAGATTGCCACCTGTATTAAAAGAAAAAACTAAAGCCCCGTTTGATAACCCTCCTCCAAGAGGTTAGGATTGGATTGATAGAGTGAGTGAGGGTATTATCAATATCTTGTTTGATTTGTCAAAAATGGTCCTGGACTATCAATCCAGTGGGATTGCTAATATCTCAACTTGGGGGTATTGCTAATACCATCTTGGAGATGGTATTAATAATCCTATCCCAACCTCTCCTCATTATCATTCCCTTCTTATTATCAATCTCTTTTATCAATTAAATCCCATAATCTAATTCCATTTCAAACAAACATAATATTAATAATCGTATCATCGAATTTCACCTCAAACAAACATATCAATTATTAATCCTTTCTTATTACTGATCTCTTCTCATTACCAATCCCAATCTCAATCTCATCCTCATCTTCTTACGAATCTCATCCATCTATCACCGTTATCAAACGGGGTCTAAAATCGAAAATCTAGGATTTAAGGTTCTGTTTTTTTTGATAATTCTAGAATTTAAGGTCCTGTTTAAGGATTAGGAGTTTAGAGGCTTTTGGTCTCAAACACATTTATAGAGGATATTGATTGATTGATTTAGATAATGGAAAGTGCACTGGTAGAGACTACTCATTAAACTCAAACTTCAAAAATACTAGTCAGCTTTAGTTTACGGATGACAACAGTTCGGTTTAATTAAGGTATTGGTATAAAACTAAAAGCAAAACCCAACCAAAACCGACAGTTTTCTTTTTATCTAGGGAAAGTCTAGGTACACTGCATGAAAATGTGGTGACCGTCTACTGCGTGTCTATTGGGACCTATTCCGGATCCCAAAAAATACAAAAAATATTCATAAATTTTAAAATAATATTTCATGGCTTCCATAAAATATTATTTTAAAATTTATAAATATTTTTTTGTATTTTTTTAAGGTCCGGAGTGGGTCCCAATAGACTTGCGGTGGATAGACACCGCGAAATCCATGCTGTGACCGTAGTCCTGCTCTTTCATCTAAACCATAACAACACACGTGGACATGGGCTTAATCTAGCCAGAAATGAAAATGTGGAAGTGAAAGAGGCTTTTGGATGTTGGATTTCGGTTAAAAAAGAGAGGCTATAACAGTTGCTCTCTCTGTTAGTTTTCCTACATTTTTCATGAGTTCCCCCTCTCAATTCCATTGTTAGGATTTTTGCAAGTGTTGGCACTGATTGAATAATGTCAGAGACACAAACACTGGACAATGCTAAGCATATACAAAAATAGCAGCAAAGTCGGGAGAATGCTTTTGAACGTATTAGACGCACGAAGAGAAAAACTCCATAATCACATCATTTCTTATTTTCACACAAAACCCTCGTTCGGGCTTCATCATCCACATCTGTACGTAATCCCTTTTTAAAAAACAAACAAACCATGTTGGTATGTGTCCAATTTTCTTCGTAGACCTCTTTACTCGCTTGTAGTGGCACAATTACTCATCTGCAATTCTGCTTGCAGTGATGGTACAGAGTTGGAAGGCAATAATGAAGTGAATAGTCTACGTCGGGTTCTTTGATTTTCTTACCATGTTCGTTTTCCTTGGTAAATCGCAACACAAATACATGATCCCGGGCACCAAAGAGAGAAGTGAAAAGTACACAAGAAAAGTAAGCCTAGACCCGTGATTATACTAATTGCCGAAGCTACTGGATTCCTAACGAAACGACTGAACATCTGCCCAAGCTCAACTTGGTTTAGCTGAAAATGAGCTCACCGAGCTCGACATTTCCATCTGTCCAGTGGTATAGTAAGCGAAAACTAGGAAAAGAGCAACAGAAAAGCAACGAACTAGATTGAATATAGAATATACCTCCTGCATATGGAACCGTCTTAAAAATTCAATATGAAGGTTCCTCATATCTTCATGAAGCGATTTCGAAAGGAAGCTAGAGTTTCTTTGAGTGCGCGTGGAAACAGCTGAAGCGAAAAGGAGCTTCCCTTCTGTGTGTCATTTTGAGACGGGATTTTCTGTGGTTGTGATACCTGTCACGACATTATGGGTTAATGACACAATTATTCCAGCAAAGAACAATGCTAATTTACCAAAAGCGAAAGGCAAAAAGAGAGAACGATGCTAACTTTGGTGGGATCGTGGATGTATTACTGGAGGAAAAGGAAAATTTAGATACTGATCGAACTACAGAAGCAATAGGGGGCTTGCGAAATTTAGTTACTGAACTAAAGAAGCTATAGGAAAATTAGATATTGAACTAAAGAAGCTATATGATTTTTGACATGATAGTTTTCAAGTCGCTTCTAATATGTAGTCATTTTGAACCCACTATGATTAAGCTGCCCAGCTCAATGTTGATATATCAACATGCTTGACCCATGCTTTTGCTAAAAGCACAATGGTGAAAGAGTCGAATCAACAAAAGATCTGTCAACCTCAAACTTCCAGTTAGAAACCACCTCCGCTTGAGATGGAGGCACATGGAATCTCACAACCAAGAAATAAGAAAAGCACATTGAGCGATACTTGCATTGTTTTTGGTGAACCCACAAGAAGAGACACCCATTTTGGTTATAGCCCATTAGACATTTCCAAAGCTGTCGCGAGCTTTGGCAGCAAGAACCATTTTATCTATCTTATACGCAGCATCAAAGTTAACTTTTATGTAGCCTTGCAAGGGGGGAAGCCAACGTTTAAGAGACGACATACCTGTGTCATGCTCCATGTGATGGAAAGTGTCTTCTCTGCTACGGATATGTTCAGACCATAAGCCATGGATTTCTTTACGCAACACTTCATGGTCAATCACCTTGCCACTAAAGATAATGATCGTTACGGAGTTTCCATAGTCTATCAATAACAATACCCGTAAAAAGAACAAAGTTGTCCCATTTAGGCCAAGGCTGGGATGCCATGATTTAAGATTTTAAATTCCATGCGTAAAACCATACCATTTTGCAAAATGGCATGTGAAGAAAAGATGGGTTGCTGTCTCAGGCACCTGATTACAAAAAGGACAGCTAACCTCATTTATCTGGAATCTAGCAGCTAGTATAGACCTGAGTGGTAGAGTATCTGTAGCAACTCTGCGCAGTATAACCTTGAACCGTTCATGGATCTTAGCCTTCCAAAGCTTCAGCCATTCTTGAGAAGTGAGCCCAATAGCTTGAAGATTTGAATGGCAAGATTGGAGAGATTTGGCAGATCTAGCTGAGAAATTTCCATGTTGCCCTGGCAACCACAACCGTTTGTCTTCAGAATTAGCAGCAGCAATAGGTATCATTTTAACGATTGAACCACATGCGGCTAAGAAAACTATTGAAGGAGACTGACATTCTATGTGAGAGACTGCGAAATAGCTCACAAACCTTATGAATAGGGGGAGGGTTAATTTGTGGATGAGGAACTTTGTGAGACTCAAGATTAGGAGCCAAGCTGTATATGTTCATCATCATGATCAAAACTTTTGATTTCATTTCAAGTCCTTTAATTGGGAGTCCTAATTGGAAACTTGCATTAAAGGGAATCAATCTTTTGATAAATGCTCAGCGGTATTTACAAAACGGAGATCATTACAAAGAATTTGAACAAAGCCAAACTAATCGTATAACAAATACAAAACGAGTAAATCAAAAGGTAATCGACGTCTTTCATCCTAACCCAGACATGGCCTGACGCAACGACACTTTTAAACTGTCTAATATCTAATTAGGAGTCTTAAATGAGAAAAAAGTGCAAAGTTAAGGACAAAAAACACCAAATACCCAGACTATCAGATGTACTCCAGCCAAGGATGAACGGAAGTAACAAATATGAGGGTAATGGATTTACCCTTTAGCTCAAATTGTCGTCTTGAGATAGGTCTTTCTTTTAGGTTCGAATTGATGGAGCAATACGGGTCTATTGTGGTAACTTATTATCCACCGACATTAAGCTCGAGTTGGTGGAACAATATTGACCTGCTTTTGTAACTTGTTATTCACTAACATGCAGATTGACAAAAAAAATGAAAAAAAAATCTGAATAATTGAATTTTCTTTTTCTTTATGCCATACGATAGGATATTACTAGTATGTTGGTAGAGTTAGGATGGTCTAGAATCTAGAAAGATAACCCACCTCCACTTGGGGATATTGCTACCAAACACCCTTGTGCGAGTGTTGTATGGTTGATTCTGCTGGTTATTTTGGTAATTGAAAGTTTGGGTCATAATTGAGCAATGAATTTTGTATGTGCTCAAATTCAATCTGAAACATCCGTGTTGAAATGAACGGCCGGATTGATCACTTGACACCGCTTTGCAGGAAAATGCTTTGCAGCATCCCCTCTCCTTGATTTTGTCTCTCAATATAGGCTGTTAATTTTGCCACTCTCTTTTTGTTGACGTCGTTCCTCTGTAAATTTTTAATGTAAAAATATATTTACAGGGAAGTAGCGTTAATAAAAAAAGAGAATGACAAAATCATTTCCTTCGTTATATTTCCTCTTTTAGAAGTCTTCTCAATTGTAATTGGTTCTCCTTTCTCTGTCGTGAGCAGAGATGTCACGGTCTTCATTTATATATTTCACCAAATTTTGTGCCGTCGATAAAGGACACACATTTGAAAGACTTTTGACCAAAACTTTAGGGTGGGTGGGGCTAAGTTAACACTGTTTACCATTTATGAAGAAGATTTGCATGGAATCACGAAAGAAAAAATGTATTTGGGTCTATTTTGGATTTCATAAAAATCTAAAAAAATATCCATAAATTTTTAAATATTATTTTATAAAATAATATTTAAAAATTTATGGATATTTTTTTAGATTTTTTTGAGGCCCGAAATGAACCCAAACGAGTTTTTTCTTGCGTGGTTCCCTGCAAATCTTCCTTGCGATTAGGATTTTCGAATTTATATTTGTGACTTTTTGTCATTTTAGTTGTTTTTTTCTTAATCTGTATGAGTTTTGGGTCAAATTTTTACATCAAAATTTTCGTCTCAACGAGAAAAATAAAAAAAGGACAGTATGATAGTAATATAGACCAAAATCGGGAAAAATTCATGTGACACGACGGGAAAAGATTATTTTAGCTAGTGAAATACTAACTTTTTTAGCATTTTGTGGCTCTTCGGCTTTAAAATTAACGATGGAAGAGAGGAACTCCCTGACCTGAGTACATGAGAGGAATAGCATTTAAGTGCTCAGCTCGCTTCATTACGTTCATTTCCCCTCATATTTTTTACTCTACATAGTTGACCGTTGTTAGCATGATCTTTAAATTAAACTCGTCTTAAATTCTGAATATTAAAAAGTAAAGACACAAAATTTTTATCGTGAGAATAATTCTTCATTTCGTATTGTACATTACCAAAGAGAGTGTGTGTAACGACTGATGAGTATCACTAATAAAAGGCCATAATATACAATTTCCACAAAACCTCGATCGATCTTTGAAGTTTTTTTTTTTTTTTGATAGGCAGATTTTTGAAGATTTATAGGTAATTGTTAGTCAGTGAATGGCGCTCTAAGAATGGTTGCAGTGGTTTTAAGTTAACATGTGATCTACTTTTATTACAAAAAATACAAAAATAAAAATGGATCCCCTGTGTGTGTGTGTGTGTGAGAGAGAGAGAGAGAGAGAGAGAGAGAGAGAGAGAGAGAGAGAGAGAGAGTCCACTGTGTGCATTAAGAAAACAGTTATGTATTGTGGCAGATGGACATTAACGCAAACGTAAATGAAGTATTCATAAAATTTAAGCAAAAGAGAACAAAACACGACACAGCTAGCTTAGTGTGAACTGATAACTAGTAGTATAACTCAGTTGCATTAAGAATATATTCTTAACATGATACAGGCAAGCAAAAGTATTTTCCTTTTCTTCTGGAACAATGCAGCAAAATTTAGCCAATTAATGATAACCTGTACTAAAACAATTTGTCTGTTGCTTTACTTGATTCTCTATGCGACAATACATTTTCCAGCAATTTACCGGCGAACCCAATGTCGATACCTTCCTATCCCTATTCTTATTGTCTACCAAAACTGCAGGTGCAATACAAAGCAGAAGTTGTAGCTGAGGTCCTCCAATGATGCATGCAGATAAATACAGAAAAAACGCCCCGCGAGAAGAATTCCGGAATATCTAACGGCTGAAAGGTCAGTCCTAAAATCCTGGCTCTTCAGCATCCCCTGAAACTACAATGTTGCTTCCACACTGCGAGCGAAGCAAGCCAAGCGGAAGACAATAAGCATACAAGAAAGCAAACAGGGAGACCAATTCTTACTAAATGGAGTAAAAATCAACCCTTCACATTGATGAACAATTAAGCAACAATGGGGGAAGAAGACATTCAATTTTATAGTAATAACATTCATATTTAGGACATAACTAAACTCTGAATTTGAAATGAAAAACATTTCACGAAGAATGAACATTGGTAACTGTAAGGAAAAATCTGGACCAGAGTACAGGAAAGCAAAGTCTCTCCGCTCAACAAAACTACTTTTAGAGGGGAAGTATTCATACCAATCAGGATATTGGGACTGAAGTCGATAAAAATCTAAGATGCAACAAAGTGGTCATAGACATGGCATGGCAGAATTTAAGTACAAATACCAATAAGCTATAATTCCCCATATCAAGAGTAATCACAGGATTAAAACTAAGTCTCTAAATGAAAATTCAATGATAGAACCTATTGGCAATGCTTGGAGCCTTGGAGAGGCCGTCAGAATTAATCTGGACAAGCTCTAACAGAACTAAATGCATATTACGTGAGTACATGAATATTTTTGATTACTTACATTTTATGTGATGCTAGAAGAAAAGTCTGCATCAATGAAATAATTAGCTTTGCCTTAGTACCTGAAAGTAAACCACATTCTTCTTTACTTCGTCTCAGAGAATGTAATCATAACAACTCCAGAGTAAGAGTTGACTCTGCATAATCAATCAGGAGCACATAAATAAAAATGGCAGATATAGCTTTTGATACATGACTACCACTTAAGCCACAAAAAGCACAGCCTCTAATTGTTGCATCTGCTCTAAAAAACGGGAGTAAATCCTCCGCCTCGAAGTTCCATTCAAATTTGACTATGACACCGAACAAAATCAAGTAATTATAAGCTGGCATTTTTAAGGAAAGAGGTTATTTTCCATTATGATGGCATTTTTTATGCATCTCTAAATAAGCTGGCTATTGTTAACTCGATAAATGTGGGAGATAGCACTTGACCAGCATGAGAAAAAGATGGAAGAATAGAGGAAAGGGATGTATGCACTTAAAATCAAGGAAAGGAAGGTGGGTGTTGACAAGAAATACATGCTAGAACTCTTAAAAAAGAAGAACAATTACGATTTCTTCATTAATTGGCAGACACTCAAGGAATTTTCATTTTCTTGTTAACCTGCAAGTTTATTAACTTATGTTCTATTTGATGCCACTCATATATAGAGTTCACACAAGGGTAAGGGAAAAGAGTTGGTTGACAAGGAAGAGAGCCAAATGGCTACTACTTCTTCCAAATTAAAATTCCTTGTATTGTCCTACACGGTCACCATTTTCTTAATATATATACATGCTTTAGCCTTTAAGTTACTTGATTTTGTTGGATGCATGGTCCTCTTTACGCTGCCTGCACTACTTAAATAATCATCACTATATTCTGCATTCAAAAACTCTACATGACCATATCTACGGAATAGTTTAAACTACTGGTACTGCTTTCATACCTATTGCTTTACTTGTCATAGCCCAATTGTAACATCAGGTGACGATAGCTACGGCCCCGTATAAGTTGCTGCCACAAATACTGGAGCGAGTTTTGAAGGCTCATTTGCATCCGCTCCTGGACAAGCCTGTTGTATTTTCAGTAAATCTAATCACATGGCATTCCACACTTACTATTAAGTAGTTCCGCACATGTGAAGAAATCTTACCATCTCACAAGACACCTTTGAATACCCCGAGTTATGGGGCGAAATAAGGATGGGTCCCGTTGGGCGTATAGCAAACCAACCTGAGAAGGATAGAATAAGAAAAATATAGCGGTTATGTTTAGTCATCTAGAACCCTAATAAGAATCACAAGAAGTCTACGATAAAATGTGGTAGCCAATTCAGGCTAAAAGCCTCAGACATCTAATCAAGCTCAAAAGCCAATATCCAGGTAACTGTGGTTCGTAAGTGATTTGGGAGTTCAAAATAGGAAATGCAGTGCAGAGTTAAAATCCCAGATTACCAGATAGCAGAGACACATGAACTTTAAAAAGAATAGAGATACCTCTACCAATGCAACACAAGAAGGATCATCCAGGATTTCAAGGCTACAATCAGCTAAATAATTAACCTGCACCAATTCAAGTAGAAGAATGTTCACAAATTTAAATGGAAAAACATTGGAAAACAAATATCCATAGTAATAACAGCATAGATACATATAAGTGAATAGTGGATGCATCCTCTAACTGCAAGATTATTACACTGGTAACAGAAACAAAATATACTTTTGGATAGGAATTGAAGAAGTGACAATAAAATGAAGTAGAATGGAGCACCAACAGAATTGATAACAAACAAAGACACACAAGCAACATTCTCGTAGGTTGCTAATCAAATATTATATATGTCGAAGATTAAACCCAGTTTCCGAATAAAGTTTCCTCTATGGGCCCTAAGGAAATTTTAAGTTCATAAACCTATAATTGTTGATCACACATGGGACACCCCAGTGTCACAAGCATTCCCCAAATCAAGACTCGAGATCGAGTTTCTCCTTAACGTAACTATCACAATAAAAAATCTTAGGAATTGGGACAAGGCACTAGCAATCATGATGTTGAATATGAACCATAACCATTTTCATAGCAAAGAAACAAAACCAGAACAGAACAGGGGTCAAATTTATGGGAATACAAATTTAGCAACAAGAACCACAAATAATAATGACAAAAAGTAAAACTTCAAGTGCAGCATAATCATAACAAATACTAAATAAGATAATGACAGGGAAAGTAGCAAGATTCCTTCAGTTATAAACTCTTTGAAACCTCATTAACCTCAGCAGCAAGCAAAAGAGACACATGTTAAGTAGGAAAAATACCCCAAACTCTGTATTGACAAGAGACTGAACGAAGTCCATTAGTTGAAGCTTAGCCCATTCTAAGCGCAAAGCAGGGTTGTCTGTATGAGGAGGATGTCTCCAAGGAGCACCAAAGCGTAATCGATCTTCAGGGATTTTCCCATTTCTTGCATCATTAGCAAACTTTTGCAACAGCGACAAAGCTTTATCCATGGCAGGATTTACCACAGTTACCTGTAATTTTGGATCAAAATACCAACGGAGGATGCAAAAGGGCATAAACAAGTGGTACAAAAGTCACAAAACCAAGCTATGAAGATACAAATAATGAAGTGTGAGCTATAAAAGTTGTCTTTTAATTGGTCAAAAAAGATAGAGAAACTATATTGATTAGTATATGGAATGGTATACTAACATTAGACATAGAAATGAATATAACCAACAAGAAAATCTTTATCTTTGCAAAGACAATATGTCCCATTGGTACCTATCTACATCGGGACCAACATGATCAGCATAACCAGAGACTAATGCATTGAACTGAACTTTTGGTTATGTTGGGTAAATTATTAGTAAATACTGTTGTACTGATGGTAATAGTAGGTTGTAATAAATGTTGCAGGAAAGTAAAGTCTACGTAGGTAGACTAGTAATAGTAACTTGTAATAATAATATAGTACTGTAGTTGTCAGGATGCCACCAATTATATACACTGATGTAATGAGTGATGTGTAACGTTGTACTGATAACCTCTCCCCCGCCTATAAAAGGGAGGGTTCCCCTCATTGTAAAAACCAGACTTTCAGCAATATATCCAGTGTATTATATACTCCTGTTCTCTCTAGTGATCAGTTGTGTTCTCTTTTTGATCCTTACCTACTTTGTGTTTGTACCCACTTAGTGTCTGTAATAGTGGTATCAGAGCCATGTCTTCCATACTAGCTTAAACTCCCTTCTAGGAACTTCTTTTTTAACACTACTTCAAATCTTTTCTAAAAGAAAAAATTGAAGCGTATGCTCTGTGGTTGCCTTCTCAGGATCCTCCACATCAGAAACTTCACTAACTATTTTGGTTAAAAGAATTTTGTATCAGTGGGATAAAAGTACCTTGAGATTTTGGCCCATGTGTTGGCAGTGTATCTCGGTTTATCTTCCCTTGTATACAATTTTATTAATCAAAATTGGTTGAAGGTCTTAGTTTCAAAAGGAAAAAGAATTGTCGTACTGTGGAAAGGAAAATCCCAGATTCTTTCTCAAAGACTTTTTCAAACCCCAGTCTTTTCCTTCAAACCCCTGTCTTATTCTTGAAGTATGAATCGTCTGTTTACCACCTACTCTTCTGCTACTTCCTCCCTAGTTCCATCAATGTCGTCTGCCAGTAGAAATTCTTCTTCTTCCTCTTCCTCTTCTCATCTTGAGTACTTGTATGAGTTTGAGTACCTACCTGATGACAGTAAGGTTCCCCTTACTGACCTCCCTTTTCTAAACCCTTATAATACTTTTGTGCGTCCCCAAACTTCTGTGAAAAAATCTGTCACCCAACTTTTCTCTACAAAACGCCCAACTTCTGTAAAAGAGTATGTCCAAGCTTCCAAGTTTGACCAGTGTTTCATTGCAGCAACAGAAGCTGAACAACTCTTACCTCTAGAAATCCCAGTTGATTTGCCTCGTCTTTGGCAACAACAAGGATTTACACATCTCCACTTTGGTGCAATCAGATTGGCTGTTACTTTTCATGGTAGAAAAGGTTTACCTGTTACTTCCAGACTTGCTCTGGTAGATACCAGGTTTATGCAGTACCAGAACGCATGCATAGCCACAGTTCAAACCACCCTAAATGCCGGAACCGTGATTTTTACCTTTTACCCCAATTTCAACATGCCATTAGCAGATCCTCATCTGCTATCAGCCTTGAAAGTTCAAGTTCAAATTGGTGGTGCCTCCCAAATTCCTACCACATATGCAGCAACCCTTCACTACCAAATGGCCTACCGTCTCCAAAACCATGCTTTTGACATGTCCTTACCTTCCTCCACAGATGAAGCTCTCTTCCTAACCGTAAACGCACCTCACCAAGCTTCATGTGTCCATGTCCCCCGACAAAAATCAAAACAAGCCTATTCCTGTCCAATCCTCTAACCCAACCTTTATTCCAAAACCTGATGGTACCGTGGAAATCTCTTTTCCAAAAGACACCTCTACCTCATCTTCCACCCATCCTGTCATTTTTCCTTCGAGCATTAACATGTTTGTTGATGGCTCTCGACCTGGCCCTCCAATTCAATATTTTAAATCCAGTGGCAAGCCAGTCTACTATTTTAAAAATCCAGAAACAGGTCATTGTTACTTTGATGCCTGTGACTGTGATGACTGTTACGAAGAAAGTCTTCGTTTAGACGATGATGAAGACTTTGAAGATGACCCTGGTTCACTATACCCTTCTCCGCCTCTCTCTCCTTGTAAATCTCCACCGTCTCCTCAACCTCCATCTAATGATGGCTCTTCAAGTCAACCCAGTGGGTGTTTCATGTTTACCTCCTCGTCCTCATGGACTGAAGCAGATTTTCCTCCTTTGGACTTCCATAGTTCCCAAGAGAGGACAACCCACCGTCATAAAATTCCAGACCCTACTACCATTCTTCCTGATGGTAGTACCAAAGCAGTATCAGCAGCAGAAGCAGCGATAAATTGGCAATCAGCAAATTCTCTCGCTCAAAACAAAATTCTTCAGAGAATTGCTAATTCTCAGCAAAATTTGGAGAATGCTGTCCATAAGAAGTTGTCAACCTTGGAACTTCTTATCAGAGATTTGCAGCAGAAAATTCAGAATGTTCACCAAGAACTCCTTCAGATGGCATATGCAAACCAAGCATTTTCAGCAGCTTTTTACCATAAAGATGCTGAAATGAAGCATTTGAAAAACCAGCTTCATTCTCTCCAAGCTCAGCAAAATTCTCAGCAAAAAAGCCCATTTGACATGTTTACATCTTCCTCTCAACAAAGTTTGTTTGGGTATCCTCAAATGTCTCAACCTTTACCTGTAAACCCTACCTCAATATTTGGTGAGTCCAATATCTTTGGCAGCTCATCAGCTTTCCTACCTCCACCAAAAAGACCATCTCCACCAAAACTTCCTTTTCCAAAACCTCAGATAAAACCTGTTCAACCTTCACCCGTTTTGTCCACACCTTCTACCTCTACCACTGTCCCAGTGACCTCCACTCCAACTCAATCATCCGACCAAAATTCTAAATCCCCACAGTTAATGGTCCAACCAACTTCTAGTCCTTCCAAAAATCCAATTTCCACTCTCCTAAATACCTTAGCCATTATACCTGAAACTCCATCTCCTGAACCAACCATTGAGTTTGATTCGGATACTGAATCCACAAACTCTGTGCCACTTCCTCATGTTTTCATGATGAACCCAGAAAACCCAGAGGAACATGTTGAAGATCCTATAATTGAAGAAGGTCCTGAGTTTGAAACACCTCCAGAAATTCCAACCTTTGATTCCTTCTCCCATTCCAATATTCATACCCAAGGTTTCTCCTTTGATACCATTCCCCCATCAAAATGGTTAGATAAACTCTATGAGATTCATGCTTGGTGCACAGCTGCTATGCTTTCTCCAAATGCTACACTAAGTATTGTCCTTACTAAGTGTACAGCAAAATTCCTTGGCCGTCTCCGTCAATGGTACTTAGCTCTTGGTGAGTACCGACAGCTGCAGCTGAAACAACTTCCGACCCTTGATCAGTTTATCTCAGTCCTGCATACTGAATTTCTTGGAGACCATGACAACACTAAAGAATTTGTTCGAGAAGAATATCTCAGCATGAAGTGTTGTTCATTCAAAAGAAAGGACTTGGAAATCCACTATAATCGCATGTCTCAGCGATTTTATCTCCTCAACGGCATGGATGATGTCAACCTTAAGCAAGCTTTTCTCAATTCCCTTCCTGAACCATTGGGAAATGAGACAACAAGGCTCCTTCAGACAAAAGGATTGACGCTAAATGCCACATCCCTTGGTGGTATTTACCAACACTCTTTGATTGCTCTGGAAAAACTGTGCAATCACCAGAAATTCCTCAGAACTCTTGAAGAACAGGGAAAACTTCTTAGCAAAGCATGTGACCGACCCGACTTATCCATTAAGTGCAAAGACAAGAAGTGCACTTGCCATCCTTCATATCGGAAGACCAAACACTTTCAGAAATGGAAGTTCCGATCCCCTGGCAAGTTTTCAAAGTTTCCTAAACCTGGCAAGTTCTCACGCCGGAGAAAATGGAAATTCTTCAAGAAGAAGCAGTTCAGAGGACAGCGAAAGTCTGATCGCTGTTACATATGTGGAAAGAAAGGGCACTATGCAAAACAGTGTCCTAATAAAGCAGCAGGAGACAAGATGGTGAACTCTTTAGCCCTCATCAATGACGATCTTGAAAATGCTGATGTTGAATCTCTATTTTCCATTGATGATGAAGCAACAGATGAAGCAGTCCTTGCATTCACATTTGATGACTCTTCTTCAGAATCTGATGATTCTTCCGATGAGCCTGATTCTTTCCCCTATGAAATCCAAACCTTTGGATTTTCGAACATCATGCTGGCTCAACCTTTAGCCAAGGTCAACATCTTGCTTGGCAAATATGAAAAACCCATACCAGTTATTGCTTTCTTTGATACTGGTGCAGCAGCCTCCATTCTCAACCCAGCAATTCTCCCCAGGTCCTATTGGCAATCCTGTTTCAGACCCTTTACAGCAGCCAATGGAGAAACATTTGTCATCACCTTGCTCAGTAAGCCTATTACCATCCAACTCTTCCCTGGATATACCATTAAACACCAAGTTTATGGTTCTGATCTCCCAGGAAAAGATTTATTGTTAGGCTTTGATATTCTCCAGAATCTCAGCAAAATCTCCTGGCTCAAAAAAGGCTTGAAATACAAAAACTACCTGTTACCTTGGACCACTCAACCCAATCTCTTTTCCATAGAAAACTTTTCCACCATTAAAGAAACCATAATCCAAACCTCTTGTGCAGAATCCCATTCCCAGTTCCTCACTAAATGCTCCAACCCACTTTGGAAAAATCCAGACTTCTTCATTTCTCTTCCCTTTAAGAAAAATGAAGACATCAACCCTACCAAAGCCACTCATCATGGAATGAACCCAGAACACTACCAGCTTGCTCTTCAAGAACTTCAGCAACTTCAGTCAGAGGGTTTAATTGAGCCCACATCCTCTCAGTGGGCCTGTGAAGCATTTTATGTCAACAAAAGAACAGAACAGATAAGAGGAAAGCTCCGCCTGGTTATCAATTACCAGCCTCTTAATCATTTTCTGCAGGACAACAAATTCCCTCTTCCTCGAAGAAGTGTTCTTTTTGCAAACTTGCCTAAAGCTCAAATTTTCTCTAAGTTTGACTTGAAAGCAGGTTTCTGGCAACTGGGCATTCATCCAGATGATCGTCCCAAAACTGGTTTCTGCATTCCAGATCACCACTTCCAGTGGTCAGTCATGCCTTTTGGATTAAAAACAGCTCCATCTTTATTTCAAAAGGCCATGATTCGGATATTTGCTCCTATTCTGTCCTCAGCCCTTGTATATATTGATGATATTCTACTCTTCTCCCCAGATATTGAGTCTCATGCTCTCTTACTACAATCTTTTCATTCCCTTGTCCAAACCCATGGTATTATGCTCTCAGAGAAAAAGATGCTTCTTGCTCAACCAGAAATTGATTTTTTAGGGATGCATATCTCTAAAGGTCAATATACCCTCCAGCCTCATATAGCCTCCCAACTTGACCATTTTCCAGATGAAAACCTCACAGTCAAGCAAGTTCAACAGTTCCTTGGAATTGTTAACTATATGGCTGATTTCATTCCCAACATTGCCCAATACCGTACTCCTCTCTCAGCTCTACTAAAGAAAACTCCTCCTCCTTGGTCCACTCATTATACCAAAGCTGTCACCAACCTCAAAGCCATATCCAAAACCCTTCCTCCCTTAGCTATACCCTCAGATGGGAAAAGAATCCTCCAGACAGATGCCTCTGATCTTTATTGGGGAGCAGTTCTTTTGGAAGAAAATTCAGAACAACAGCGCAGAATTTGTGGATACAAGAGTGGTGCTTTCTCTCCAGCAGAACTTCATTACCACTCTACTTACAAAGAAATTCTGGCAATCAAAAGGAGCATTGAAAAGTTTGAATTTCATCTAATCGGTCATCATTTCCTAATTGAGACTGATATGATGAGTTTTCCCAGCATGCTCAAGTTCAAACAGAAGCACCTTCCAAAGGCTCAGTTACTCAGATGGGCAAATTGGTTTTCAAATTGGAGTTTTGATGCTGTCCATATAAAAGGAAAAACCAATGTCCTCCCTGATTTTCTGTCAAGGCTTAAAAAAGAAATCAACCAGTTTTCCAAAACAAAAACCCATTCTTTTGTCCCTAGTTGTTTTCCCATGATTTCCTGTTTCCACCCAGTTAATCTTCCTATCCACCTTCAGTGTCATCTTGTTGAGTTAACCCTTCTTTCCAGGTGTGTCCAAATGTGTCAAAACCTTCAACATCTCTGTATTTTTAAATATGGTCTTGATGAAGGTCCCATAAAAGGTTTACCCTTCCATCCTGTCTATCCTTTTCTCACCCAGTTTGAAGTGTCTTACCATAATGTCTTTTACTTCAAATTAGAAGCCTACCTCCTCTTATGGTATTTAGTTGATGTGTATACTATAAGTGTCAGTTTCAATAAATCAGCAGTCCTTGTGTATCTTGCCCGTGCAGCGTTCAATCTAGTTCAACCTCCAGAGGATTTATTTTTGAAATTTCTCTTACTTTTTGGCAACATACCATTCTGGCAGCAGCAGATCAGGCAAGTCCCCATTGGTCCAAACGAAGACCTCCAATTTGCTTTTTGGACAAATCGCAACAACAGGTGTTTTCCTAATCCAGATGGTTCTCTCACTTGGCGAAAGGAGTATCATACTATGTTCCTTTCAGCATTTCCGGAGGCCCCAAGCATTGAGATTCAAAACGGAAATTATCTGGTCATGACTCAAACGATGTGTTCACTCAATGGTTTGACACCTGCAGATGTCCCCTCATCTCTCCTCCATTATGAGTCTGCAAACTGGAAATTCAATGATACTTATCCGGAAGAATGGCGCCAAAATATCCGCTATCTTTTAGAGCAGTATTACTTGACTGAAGACTATTCTGGAAGCAGTGGATCGGATAAACCTGAATAACTTTTCAGGCCAGCTGTCTCTTTTTTGATGTAAAATAAAGTGTAGTAGTTATCCTCTTTTTCAGAGAGGGTGAAATTATTAGTAAATACTGTTGTACTGATGGTAATAGTAGGTTGTAATAAATGTTGCAGGAAAGTAAAGTCTACGTAGGTAGACTAGTAATAGTAACTTGTAATAATAATATAGTACTGTAGTTGTCAGGATGCCACCAATTATATACACTGATGTAATGAGTGATGTGTAACGTTGTACTGATAACCTCTCCCCCGCCTATAAAAGGGAGGGTTCCCCTCATTGTAAAAACCAGACTTTCAGCAATATATCCAGTGTATTATATACTCCTGTTCTCTCTAGTGATCAGTTGTGTTCTCTTTTTGATCCTTACCTACTTTGTGTTTGTACCCACTTAGTGTCTGTAATAGTGGTTATATAGATGCAGCAGGCTGGTGCTGATGTGCAATCCAAGTTGCCAACGACGGTTTGCAGGTGGTGGTGTGCAACCGAAGTGGCCAACAATTGGGTTTTTTCTGGTGGCAGCACCTTGGTAGTCGAGAGTTTTGAAGGTGGTGCTGGCTATTGATGAAAATTGCTGGTGGCAGCGACAGCTGATGAGCGATGCTGGTGGTGGCAGCGGGTGACTGCTGATTAACATTGTTGGTGGTTGCGACCTTTGAGTGTTTCCTCTCTTCTTTTTTTGATTCGGAGATAGTGGTGGTGCAATTGGGAACATTGGTGGTGGTGGTGGTGGATGGAAGAGACAAAGGGGGAGGGGACTCCCTCCCAGGGGCTGGCTTGTGTTTGAACAATGTGATGGTTGTGGGAACCAACTTGACCCACAATTCGGTCAATGGTCCTTGGAATCCACCCTAATGGTAAATGAAAATAATGTCTACATACTGATGCCTCGTCATGGAATTTATTGATCTACAACTTGATTTACCACTTTCATCCAATAGAAATTGAAGGGTTCAACTTCAAACTTCGAAGTAAGAACATTCAAGCAAAACCAGAGACTGACAAGAAATACATATCTAATATCTTCTCTCTTAGTAAAAAACAATGCAACAATGTCCTTCCCATCTGTCATCTATTCGGCCCAGTGAAGAATTGTATGCAGTGAATGATTATTTCAATCAGAAAACAGAAGCCAGAACAATAAGTCAAATAACAAACAATTTCCAAGGACCTTGCAAACTGTCAGTACATCAAACGGTTATCTAGACTAAACCTCATTCTCGTATTGAAGCAAAATTTATATGAGAATTAAACTTCAGAAAGGACTTGGATCAAACTTGCTGCTTATTATGGAAACTTACTTGTAGAAACGCTAAATATGCATCTACAATATCCTCAAATGTATTAGCCTTCTCATCCATGACCCTACAATACCCAAAAGGTGAGAGAGCAAGGAAGGTTAAACCCTACACGAATATAAATTGAATACAATTTCACAGATACACTTCTAGATCGAAGCACAAAATTAAAAACGTTCGTTACAAAGGTTTCAATCTATCGTAAGCTACGATTTTATGATGTTAAATTGTCAAGATAAGTAAGATGGCATTTATTCTTAAATTCTTAGAATGGCAGCAAATGAGAATCCTACACATATCACCAGGCACTCGGGAAATCACCAAGTTGCGATGTTTAAGATCTCGACCGTTAAAAACTAAAAACATTATAAATCTAGTTATAGGGGAAATAAAGAAACCAGTGAATGCACAAATGTTTAGAACTGTGTTTCCGTACTTCTATTTCACATGATAACTGTAACTTCTAAATCTCAATACCTCCTTAGAAGAAAAGGCGTACCCAGTGCACGAAGCTCCCGGATATGCAGGTCTGGGGAAGGGCAATGTACAGGCTATCAAAGCTTAAGGTCTATTTGAGTGGTCAAAACTGTTCAATATAAATTTAATGACAGTTACCTTTTCAGCAACAAAACCTATCTGCTAAGCTTAAATAAGCATTAAAATTAGTTAATGCACATGAGACACCCTATCAATACATAGTCATAAGTCAAACTAAACACCTGAATGCTTACTTCTGGTAAAAATTGCTTTGTTTGAGTGCATAAAGCTCAAAAAGATGTCGTGGGCTAGGCCCTAGAACTTCAACAACCACATTCCACTGCAGTTTCAACAAAAATATTGAAGTATTAGCAATGAGCAATCTCTCCTATAATTCCAAAGACCTCGTAAAAGCAAAAAATAGGAAACATGCATTTGATACTTGCCCACCTCATATGGACTGAAGTAATCATCAACCATATGCATTTTAGCTTCTTGTGGAGTCCATCCAAAGGCCTGAAAATGGCAAGCGTAAGATCTACTGAGTTGTCGATGTATATACGTGCCCATCAGAGGAACAGAGCCCATTATATAAAACAGACCATGGACAAACAGACTGTTAAAATGACAGAAAACTAATCAAGCGGGATGTGTGGATGCTCTCACGCTGTCATGCACATACAACCAGACATTAAAGAACAAAATAAATCAAATGCAGTGTAACCTCTCGGGATATGAAAATGTCTGGAAACCCAAAATCCATGAAAGCTCGGTAGGAATAGTAGCTGCCAAATAGGAATAAGTGGTCAGATTACGATAAATGATTAAGAATAAAATAGCTACCAGTTAACATCAATGTTAAGAGACCAGTCACCATCAATGTTAAGAGACATTATTTGCGATGAAAGAGGGTATCATGACCCCAAATTAGATCACAGCGTTAAATTAGATCAGAACGTTAAATACCAATGCACGATACTTCCGACAAGCCATGCAAAAATGCTTAAGAAAAGAAGAAAACACTGACAACATAATGTAGAAGGTCTTTAGAATCCATTACATAATTCAATGCGTTGTATAAGAGGACATCAAACCATGGTTCCTATATGTCTGACACGTTAACAATGACAAAAGCAATCAAGGGCATAGTAATAGATGCTCGCCACCACCAGATTTGTTGATGTGACCAGAACCTTCTCGCATGAGGGGCGTGAAGGTTTCTTAGCAAGTTGAAACTTAGGAGGGTCATTAGGTTTCAAAGTTCAAATTCAGTTAGCAACAAAGAAAAGACCAGAGAACTAAAGGAACAAAATAATGCATGTTGAAAGTGAGAAATGGCTGAAGAAGGACGGTAACAAAATACATCGATGGTCGTGTCCTTATGATCTACAGTCAAGTTTCATAGGGATTCAATCTTTGATTGACCCACAATGGGGCTGCTGATCTGTAGCATCGCATTTCAAAACAAGAAGAGCTGCTATTCAACAAGAGTCTCTTACTCTGTTGTGGTCCTCGTATGCAATACCGCAGTACCCGATTAATGGTCATAGTCCTACTATTCAATCCAACTTGTGGGACTGTCAAAAAGCGACTGGATGCTTCAAGCACTCCATGAGTATGTAAGCAGCTCATGTGATCTGTAGATGATGAATCACAAATTGACTGCTATATTTAGAAGCTAAACCCTAGACCATCAAATACCATAAAAGACTACAAGCATCAAAGCCACAAGATAGAAATACAAGCATTGGTGCACATCGTACACGTGAAATCGGTTTACAAATCTACGGCCATGTTTTTGATAAGCACCTAATAATGCATATTCTTGGTGCTTAAGTCCTCTAGTATGTTGTGTTTATACATATATATTGTCGTTTTTATGTGATATTGCACGTAAGGTTTGTTTGAGGATATTTCAGGTAAAACGTGCTAATAAGGCGTGTTTGAGCGCCAAGAAATACACCAGGTGCAACCTAGCATCCAAGTGCCCGGCGGCATACGTTTCATTATTACCGGAGCCTAACGGTGTTGCAAGAAGCTTCGGTGGACAGCCGGTGGTCAAGAATGTCACGAAGCATGCCATGGCTTCGAAAAGAATGCAAATGCATCGAGGATGGCCCTCGAGAGTATCCAAGAGACCAAGGCCATATGACATACTTCCGTCAAGTCCCGTTGATCAAGAAATCAAGTTTTAGAAGGCCGTCGGGACACCACAAGAGCTCAAGTACCAAGTTGACCCTGTTTTGCAGTTTTTGCACAGAGGTATTGGTACCTCGTTTTTGAGGTACCGGTACCTTGTCGCTGAAATTAAAGACAGTTGCATTGGTACCAATACCTCGTTTTTGAGGTACCGGTACCAATGCCCTTCGACCAGCACCTTTTTGCTGAATATTTCAACCTTCCTTATATAGAAAGTTTCTACTTCTAGTATGTTTTTGGGATATTTTGGGGGCCTTTTTGTCCATTGCAAGGCTGATTTTGTAAACTCTATAAATGAGCTTGTATGCCATTTATGGAGAGAGAGGGGCCATTAGTTAGTTTTAGGCCTAGTTTTCTAGTTTTTGCTCTAGGATTTCCATTGTTAGTCTTTCAAGCTTTTCAAGTTATTTCCTTCAAGAAATCAAGTAAGTTTAATTGTTTTGATGTTTTCTCATGTATTAATGTTGTAGCTAGTTGTTAGATCTTTATATAAATCAAGTTTCTTTCCTTTTTTATCGGCTAATCATGTTTTCCATGCTTAACTCTTTTTCTAGTCATTTTGTTATGTGTGAGTAGTTAAAAGGTTAAGTCATGGGGTGAGGTTTACTATATGAATTAGTCGATTAAATGGTTTCTCTTAATCTTTAGCTTAATTTCAATGTTTTGAATGAATTAAACTCATGATTTCTAGTTTTGATCATGGGGTTGGTGGCTTCTTTGATCAATGAAGTTTATCGTCTTGTGCTACGAGCTTGATAATCCTACACGTGCGAACGATTCATTTTCGTCTCTCACTTGCGTTAAATGAGTTCAATTTGAATTAGAACTTTGAGTTAAGTTACAAGTAGTCTTCAGCTTTTAATTCTTCAAGTGGAATCCGGATGGTTTCGGTTCACTCATGAGTTAGATGAAGGAACCATTTGACGGCTAAGTCGTGGGTAAACCAATCCCTTTGACTTGACCATTTTTAATCTAGTTAAATTCCAAGTTCAAATATCGTCATTGAATCGAATACCAAAGCTGGCCGCTTGAACGCCAAAACTCTTTACACAACATCTAATCCGAATTCGCTAAAGAAGATTTCTCTGTGGGAATGATTCCGGTCTTACCGGTTATTATGCTTTCAACGACCTAGCCCTACGCTTGGGGTGTGAACCTTTCTAAGAGGTTAGGTTGCAGACTAGAAGCAGTTTTACTCCCTTTCAAACTTGCCATACAAACGTAGTAGAACTGTAATAACTTTCCACCGTGTATAATTAACTAGTAATAAATATAATAACCAACATGCCGGAAAAGGCAAGTGTTATTAATGTGAGTTTTATACTTCCAACCAAAAACACATGCCAATTTAGACCCGTCGCACCGCAGAAGTTACAGCCAAAACAAAAGGCTGCAATCCATGCACTAATTCATGAAGCTACATCCCTTGAAGTCAACTATGTGATGCTGACTAACATTACGTAGTCGTTGAAGGAAAGAGCTATGGATCAATAACTGCAAAAACAAAGAATTCAGAAGCACCATACTGAAATTACCTATCCGATGTCACAAGAATGACGGGCAAACACCTCTCATTGGCACCCAGAGCAATTATTCTCCATATTAAACTGTCATGGTACATTGACCCACAGACTGTTGAATCATCTGTTAAAACTGCATGCTTTAGAACTTCAATGTTGTTTATAATCAGCTTCGGCTGTTATGTATTACATAAGGAAGAACCTGTCAACTCCAGACCTCTAAAATACACAAAACGATAACCAAAATCGCATAAGTATTCCAGACAAATGACATTCTTGCCAGTCCCCATTTAAGCTTCTGGGTCCAGTGCAATGCCATGGTGACTGGACTTACTCTCAAGTCTTAACTACTATTTGATTTGTTGAAAAGCCTGAAATGATTATTCATGTGTGGAGTGGTGATTCCTTGTTCTCCCAATGGGATAACCATTAATGTACTCACCTAAATTGGTGAACAATGATTCCAAATGTAAATTACGATATGTCATTTGTTAGTGAATCAAATGTCGGAATGAGCAGTCATTCCCATTTAGCTAAACCAGTCCTACCCATACCCCCTTGATTGGGGATTACATGGGTATTGTTATTGTAGAATTGTAACCCGTCCTTACTTATTACTTCGATAGCAATTTTGTAAGAAGTTGCCCTTCTGAGCATTTACCTGAAAGTAGTCAATTTCAGCCCCTGAAGACAACAACTCCAACAACAAACACGGCCAATCAGTCGCAGAATTGGCCAAACTCCTAGAAAACCCACCGACCCGATTCAAATCCCTAACAGCATTCCTTCTCCACCCTTGCTGAACCCCAATCACCTCCTTCGCCACTCTCAACCCCGCCATGGCTTCCTTAAAATACGCAACCTCTTCCATGCTCACCTTCCCCCCCTCAACAATCCCATCCACCTCATCGGCATTTAATTGAGCAGATACCGCACACACAGCCCTACCCCACAGCACCGAATTTGAAACCTTATCTGATAAAGCAGCTTTCGAGCTTTTCAAATTCGATTGGAGTATCTGACAGAGGGTGGCGTTGAGGCCATGCCATTTGTTTAGGGTGGTGAAGATTTGATGGGAGGTAATGGTGCCGAGTTTGACGCCGGTTTGGGCCATAGATTCGAGACAGCGTTCGAGCTGGGTTTGGAGGGCGGGGAGGGGTGGGGGCGGGCAGTTGGACCATGATGTCCATGGGAATGACTGGCCGTGGGCAGGGTGGTGGGATTCGATGGGTTGAGCAAAGTCGACGTAGCCGGTGAGGTGAGGGCCTGTGTTCCACTTCTCTAGTAGACCTGGAGAGAGAGATATATGATGAGCAAGATATACAAATGAATAAAGAGAGAGGGAGAGAGAGAGAGAGGGATTAGTTACGTTCGAGGATGAGGGTGGTTTTGCCGACGCCGCGGGGGCCGTGGAGGATGAGGGGTTGGGGGACGCGGTGGTGCTGGGCGTGGTTGTTGAGGATGGTTTCGAGGAGTGGACGGGGGATTATCCTCCATGTATTGTTCACCATTTGCTGCTGCTGCTGCTGCGGCTGTTTCTTCTTCTTCGAAATGAATTGAATCTTGTCTCTGGGGAGTGGTAGTCCAGGGACCAATTGGGGACTAGGGCAAACCTATGTTACGCGGACTCGCCAAAAATGGCGAAGTACCCGTGTCGACGCGACACGGTACGGGTGTGGAATTCGTACCCCGTACGGCGGTCTAAATTCGGATACGGCGGTCTAAATCTCAGTACGCTTGCTTTGCAGTTCCGATTCTCAGAAGAAAGAAGCAGAAGATGAAGAGAGAAGAGAGAAGGAGGAGAGAATGGAAGATTACCTGAGAAGAAGGGCTAGGCAGATCGGAGATGGTCGCCGGACGGTGAAGAAAGATGAAGCATCGTGGAAGACAAACAACCATGGCTGCTCGTTCCAGATCCTCCCCACAGATTTTTCTTCCCACGTCTGCCTCATCTTTTCACCACAGCATCCACAGCATGACAGCACATTAATGAATCAAATCGACGGTAAAGATTAGATTTCAGCTCCAGTCCTTGTTCTTCTAAAAAAGCCACTAGCTTTCCCGAAAAAATGAGCCAAATAAACCCACATAAAAAAGAAAATAAGCCAATAAGCCAAATTTTTTGTCTTTATTCAAAAAAATTGGATTTCGGTCAAATTTTTTTACTTTTTAGATTCCTCTTGTCATAAGGATGCAATAATCCCCAAAAAATTGACAATAAGCCAAATGATTGAAAAAAAATTTGAATAAGGACAAAAAATAAGCCAAACTGGCTTATTTAGAAGAACAAGCCCATAACGCAGCTAACGTCATCTTCTTTCTCGTCTGTTCTCTTTAACCGTTTAATGCCATCAAATTCGGAAGAAAAAAAATTCCACCATCGTTGATTCTTTATCCCCAAACATAGAGAAGAAACACAACCCTTGCTCCCAATCCGTCCGGTGATTCTGGTGCGATCATTCCGGCGACTCCGGTGCAATCATTCTGGCGACTCTCCATTTGATTTTGTTTTGGTTTGTGTTTGTTCTAGAAAACTAGAGTTTTGTTTGTACTGTGATTTGATTTGATTGTGGTTTTTTATGCTTTCCATCTGGATTTGGATTTTTTTGATTCTTTTTTTTTTTTTTTTTATCCTTAGATTTTTTGATTCTTCACATAGTTACACTTTGCAGGTTCATTCCGGATCATGATTTTGATCTTCATCCCAATTATTGGTTCCTAAAAAGTACGGGAAAATTTCCAAAATTTAGGTATGGGGGTTTGAGTGCTGCAATTTATATTGAAATTTTTGATGTCTTTCTTTAAGCTTTAACATACCAAGTGAAGAAAATGCTTTTAGGGGTCTACACATCACCAAGATCATGAGCTGCTATTCAAAAACAAGGAGAGGGATTTGAAAGCATTCCTTGGCATTTTCAAAGTAAAGGTCTGATCAAGCATTGTGTTGGTTGATACTCAATTAGCCTGGATAAGAGATATTTGTGTAGTTCTTTTGTTTTGTATAGTGTAGTGTTTTTTTTTCTTTTTTCTTTTTTCTTTTTATCTTTGATAAGCTTCAAGGCTATTCCCTTGGCTTGACTATTTCTTGGAAGGATTTCATAAATTAAAGAATGACTTTTCACTTGTGGTATGTGGCTTTGATGATATCCTTCTTTTGCATGTGTCTTGAAACTGATTGCCAGTCATGGAGTTCATAAATCTACCTTTCAAAAATGCATTTGAATCATTGAGTTCAATAATTCAACAATAGCTAATTCATTAGTAGCTAATAGAATTCTCCATCAAGAGTACATCATAAGAATTATAGCCCAACTGAAGCTTTGCCAAAAAAGAAAAGGGTAAACAAAGCACCTACAGTTTGACTACAATGCATTTTGTCTAGGTACATATACACCAAAAGATCAGTAGCTAATAGATATATCATCAAGGGTTCTTAAATGCAAAGCCCCCACATAACAAGGAGTAGGTAGCAGAACTGCTTCTATGCAAAACAAAGAAGGGGTCCCAAAAAAGGATGTGAAATTTTAATGTACTCGCAAGCGCACGAATCGTACCGAAGTATAGTAATGCAAGAGCGAGGTTGAACCCACAGGGACTTGCTGATTTTTTTATAGGAAAACTAAACAAACTTAAATCGATTAACCCTAACCTAGTTGACAAAAGTATGATTGATTTTTAAACTAAAGATTAAATAAATAATGACAAAAGAAAACAGTTAAACTAACACGACAAGATAGTGGAGATTACGGTTGAGAAAAGAAACTAAGGTATCGGAATCCACACCCACAAATATTTATCAACTAATTTTATGCAATGATTTTTCCTTTTATTTCTGCACAATGATTTAGAAGCTAATCTTAATCATCATGGATAACATGTCGTTAAGCCCTTTTTATTTATATCGACAATATGTTCCTCCTCTGCTTCGCGAGTTTAAGCCAAAATCATCAACTGTATCTGCAAAACAAATCACAGTAGATATCCCATACTTAAATATAAACTTTGATAAACCAAGCAATTCGATTAATCAGGTGATATCAAATCATGGAAAAAAACCCATTCCGATTGAATCCATATCCGAGTCTCTACCAAATTAATTAATGAGATCAGAACAATAAACTATGAACGCATGTAGAAAAAATAAACTGCATAAAACCAATTAATAATATTCCTAAGGTTTCATCCTCAACCCTAGTTAGAAGTTTAGCCTAACATAATAAAAATAAAATCTCACAATATTCTTTTGCTATTCTCGTTCTCTGCTCCGACCTGTGGCCTCCGTCCTCCAAGCCGTGAATCTCCTCCCCCGAAGCCCCTATTGCCTTCTTTAAATATTAGGCTGCCGAGATAATGCTCATGGAAAGAGAATCTTTTTTTCTTCAAACTTTCCTAACTCTACTAAGTACAAATAGAAAGGAAATATTCTTTTTTCCAATAAAACTCTAATATTGCATAGTGACAGATTATATTGGCCTTTGATTTCTTCTTTTCCACATTGATTACTTCACTCACAAATCTGCGCTTTTTATTCCACGGCTGGAACAAGTATAGTTATCATCTTTTTCCTGCAAATTGATTAATTCAATGTAAATGATCAAAAGAATAATAACTAATCTAATTAGACAAAACAAATTACTAACATTATGCGTTATAGGGATCTCTACATGTCAATATTTTGTGCTCATCAAATGCCCCCAAACCTACATTTTGCCAGTCCTCGAGCAAAAGAAACAAAATAAAATAAAGGAAACCAAAGAACTAACTAATTCTTTTTCGGAGGAGTCCGATTACATTTAGCATATGCAATAAGCCTTTAAAACCCCTAAGTTGCCCTAGTGGACAATATCACTTAAATTAGCGTTTGCTCATTTAGGGGACTTATTCATTTTAATTACCGGAAAACACCTAACAACTTTTTAAGAGCAAAATTTTTTTTACAAGTTTTTCATTAGTGGAAACACAACTGTAGCCTCTGCCCAGTTCATTTTCCTTGGTAAATCCCACCACAAATCCATGATCCGGACACCAAATAGAGAAGTGAAAGGACACAAGAAAAGTAAGCCTCTGCCCGTGATTATACTAATTGACGGAGCTGCTGGATTCCTCACGAAATGACTGAACATCTGCCCAAGCTCAGCTTGGTTTAGCTGAAAATGAGCTCACCGTGCTCAACATTTCCATCTGTCCAGTGGTATAGTAAGCGAAAACTAGGAAAAGAGCAACAGAAAAACCAACAAACTAGATTGAATATAGAATATACCTCCTGCATATGGAACCGTCTTAAAACTTCAATATGAAGGTTCCTCATATCGTCAAGAAGCAATTTTCGAAAGGAAGCTAGAGTTTCTTTGAGTGCGTGTCGAACCAGCTGAAGCAAAAAGGAGCTTCCCTCCTGTGTGTCATTTTGAGATGGGATTTTCTGTGGTTGTGATACCTGTCATGATGTTACAGGTTAATGACACAATTATTCTAGCAAAGAACAATGCTAATTTACCAAAAGCAAAAAGCAAAAAGAAAGAATGATGCTGACTTCGGTTGTGTTGGCACCGTGGATGGATTACTGGAGGAAAGGAAAAATGTAGATTATGAACTAAAGAAGCCATAGGGGGCTTGTGAAATTAGACTGGAAGATGAAACTATTTGGGTTCTTGTAGTCATTTTGAATCCACTATGATTAAGCTGCCCAGCTCAATGTTGAGATCAATATATCAACGTGCTTGACCCATGCTTTTGCTAAAACCACAATGGGGAAAGACACAAAGAGTCGAATCAACAAAAGATCTGTCAACCTCAAACTTCCAGTTATGAACCACCTCCGCTTGAGATGGAGGCACATGGAATCTCACAACCAAGAAATCAGATAAGTATATTGAGTGATCGATACTTACATTCCAACGTACATCCTTTGCTTCTGCTCCCGTTTTCATTGTTTTTGGTGAACGCACAAGAAGAGATGCTGTTCTATCACTCAAGGATGAAATAGTACTTATCCTCTCAGCATAAGTAGAATATCTGCGAGGGGATAACGCTGGCCACAAAGAATCAGGATTAGCGGAAAGAGATGTGGAATTGAAGGGAACGTGCTCTGGGAATCCAAGTGAAGTCTCTAGATTGGAGGAAGTGTTTCGGGAGTGTAAACCTGGCACGGTTAGGCTTGAACTTGTCAGGTAGCTCGTACTCGTTTGGCTTTTTGACAAAGCAAGATCTTGGAATCCAGAAAACATTGATCCTGATTCCTGACATCAGACTAGTAGACATCAACATTGCAAAGCGAGACGGCCAATTGCCTGGTGGGCGATGGTGAGTGGATTTATTGGATAATCTCTCCCCACCCCAAGCTTCTGGAGGGGTGATGGACGAGTCATCACGCTTGGAAGATGGAGCAGCAACTGTGGAATGGAACGGGTGTCTCCTGCATGGAGTGTGGGCTCTGCATCTAAGTCTTCTTGCAATTTCTCTACCTGCAGAAGACAATAATTGGTTTGTGGGTCATCAAGTTAGAAATCATAAGTGTTCTATTTTAAATAAACGGGGTTAAGGTAAAACATTGCATCCTAACAGCAGGGTAGAAAAGGCAATTTAACCCATGCTATTAATAGGAATTAGAGATGGGGAAAAGAGTGAACCTGTTTGGAAGTGGAACTAGCTTTCCAGTCAAAAATTGAATGAAGATCGCTGCGTCCTTCCTCTGAAGGGGAATATCTCTTGCTTGTTAACTGATGGTGTAATTGGCTGTATTTCCATGAGTGGGGAAAACACTTCCCCATATCATCCTTGAAATTATACGTACGAGAGACATTTAAGCTCGCCAAGCTCCACCATCCCACAAAGTTAAGTGGCGTTTCCGCTAAAGACAAATGAGCGCGTTCAACATGGATGCACTTGATGGTGTCATGGAAGGGAGTGGATCAGGCATATGTATCGAATCTTCAAGAGCACCTCCAAGAAGAGCGGTCTCAGCTGTGCAGTTGTTTTCATTTACCATTACCGGTTTGCTTCTTTGCCAACGCAGACTTGTGACAGCCCGAGGAAGAACATACAATGAGTTATCCTTGATAAACTTGACAAACAAAGCTGGCTTATGGAGTTGGGCAAGTCAAGAACAGAATATTAATCGTCATCTTCCCGCCTCAACAACCCAGCAACATCATTGCTACTGATGGAAGGGAACTAAACTTACTGATATGGCCATGCAAACACGAATGTTCAGATGAGAGGACTAGGGAGATTTGATCAAGTACTTTTTTCCAAACAATAGGAGCAATTGCAGAAATCACATATTTGTGGACATCATAAACTTAGACTTCTTCTCTGCTGGCTTAAGAATTTGGAAGGAGCACATCAAGTTCTCATCAACACTAATCAGAGCACCAGCATGGTTGAGTTCACCACAATAGTTAGGGGCTGAGAATACGGTTACAAGCTGCCTTTTGGCAAAGAATTCATAACCGTGCTCCACAACCTGGAAACATAAATCATACGACAGCAACCAGGATAAGTCATATGCCATGTTAATTGGGATCAAACAAGTAACCGGGAACATGGTACTCAACATACCCTGAAAAACAGTACCATATGGGTATGGTTATATGGAATACAATATTGGATGTACTTCTGTCAAGCAATAAGACAATTTATAGAACAAAATACGGATTTCCAAATTATTCATGCAAAACACATTTTAAGACCAAAACGATCAATCTTTAAACATTTTCACTTGTCCAAAATCCACTTTGCCTTGAGTTCACTACACTAGATTTTCCATGGGCCGCTTTGGATAGTTAAATTCGCCAGCTTGAAGCGACTCTACCATGTTTTGGAATGTGCATTCCGGTACATATTTGCTAGGATATTAGCGTCCCTGGTAATAAGTACATGCCAGATGAACAACAAACAGCAGAGAGTAACCTGAAGAGCTTGACAAACAAGATCCAAATGATGCTTCGCCAAAAATTCTGACACCTTGTCTGAGCCAAATGTGTAGGAAATCCTTCATTTCCCATCCCTTGGCATCCCTACAGGGATCCGACCACAGTAAACCAGTGCGGAACAGCAGTTGGATGGGGTAAGTTTCTAATTTGATAACAACCCATAAGCATAGATTCGTAATGCACTCGGAGAGCGGAGAGAATTGACGGTGATGCACTTATCAAAAAAAAAAATCACATAACGCACTCGTGTGCGTGAGCGTGAAAGCAGTCTTTAAAAATATTACACACTATATTTGCAAGGGTGAGGATTGAGAGGGGAAAACAAGCGAGGATTGAAAGCGGGTGCAAAGGTACTAATGAAGGATTATGTAACGAAGGGTGCTAAGGCTAACATTGGTAAAAAAAATTACGACAATCAGTTCAAATACGAAGAAGGAATATTGAATCCATTACCGGTGTGGTTCAATCGCCGGACTCGATGGAGGAATAGGAGAGCTTGACGGTATGGCCGCCGGCAGCCGTCAAAAGCGCCGTAGTGGTGTAGAGAGAGAGAATAAACTTGGGGGTGGGTAAGAGTACTGGGTAGTTGTTTAAAACGACGTCGCCCTGTTTAATTAGACTTCTCAGGTTTCACCTGCGAAGTCAAGTTATACTTCGTAATTAGTAAATTGTGAACTTAATCAGGTTTATTTTTATGATCGAAACTGTTCAAGTTGTATATCTTGTTAAGAACACATACCATGATAAATAAAATACCAATCGAATGCTGATAAACTCATAATCGAAGATGATTTGTGTGAATTTTTTTTTAAGAAAATAGAGTTGGCCGCACTATATCCAACCCACTACTATCAAAGACGCGTTTGACAAAAGCGAGTCCCGGCATAACGATGTCGTCGGAGTTCGATTGAGAAATCGCTTCTTATACTTCGCAAGTTGAACATGCGAGGTATCTTGAGACTAAGTAATTGGTAAATTGTGAACTTAATCAGATTTATTTTGTTAATCTAAACTGTTCAATTTGTAAATCTTGTCCAGAAGATATACTGACGAAGAAGCCTCAAACTAACGTATTTTGAGCGCTTAAACCAGAGAACCTGGGTTTCTTGAATACGAATACCAATGCAGTAAAATGAATGAGCAATCATTGTTTTACTATTCAAGTTTCGTGCAGAAACCAGAGAACATGGGTTTCTTGAATACGAATACCATTGCAGTAGAATGAATGAGCAATCATTGTTGAACCTGGGTTGGTTTCGTTGAATATTTCTTATAATACTCATTGGCATGTAAAATGTCCTTAATCCCGAGCAATTACAATTGTTAAAATGCTCCAAAAGCCTCAATTCAAATGTATTTTGTGCAGCTTAAACCAGAGAACCTGGGTTTCTTGAATACGAATACCATTGCAGTAAAATGAATGAGCAATCATTGTTTTACTATTCAAGTTTCGTGCAGAAACCCGCTCTCATTTGTTATATTGTTCGTCACTTCAGGATGCCAACTTCTGATTTTTCAAATGTTTTCTCGATTCAGGCCTTCTCAATTACTATTTCATTAGCCCGAAGATAAACAAAAACACTCCTGAACATGTCAAACCGGTAGAGAAGTGCTATACTTCGCCTTGAGAAATTAGAACCGTGACTACCGCAACTCCGCTTGACACCATCAATGGTATAGCTTTTGGAGCAGTGTAGCATATGTGCCGCAAATACAAAGATGCTAGTTTCAAACCCAGAACGATTTAAGATTTCTAACGACTTAAAAATACACATACGGTTACAATCAGTATTCAGTAGCAAAGAAATGCCTCCATGCTGAAGATTGAATAAGCAAGCTAGATGAATGAATCCGTCTGGTAGCAACTTTACAAATATGAACAAATATGGAACATCACTAGTTCATTCTTAAAAAGTCACATGGGGTTTTAATAGGCACTCGGACGGACCCAAATGTTGACGCATCAAACAAATTTCCAGGTGGTACAAATACGATGCAATCAAAGACTCTCATTTCCAATGGTGGTCCTCTGTAGAGTTGTAGCCATAACTTTTCAATCACCTTTATACTGCAATAGGCATACTGGGTAAAACTTGGAAAAAATAAGGCTAACCCCAAAATTAAAACCATTCGAAGGAACAAATGCAATTTAATGTACCAGTTCACTTCAGCTATGGCTGTACTCCCCACACACACACACACACACACACACACACACACACAAAACCCATTGTTTTTTCACTTGATCTAAACCACATCGTCTTTGCTATTTCCGCACCATAGTGAAGATTTTCGTGTCTTGATGGCCAAACCCCATCTGCATATTCTTCACTTGTCCCTGCATGGTGTCATTTTGCCAATGAATTCCTCCTACGTTAGACATGGTTGGTCTTTGTCGAATCACTCTCGATCTTAAGTATCAATACACAAGTCACTTAACTGCTTCTAGTTTGCGAATATTTTGGAGATATCTAGGTCTCTAAGGTTTCCCCATAAATTTATAACACAACCGCCAGACAATGAGACAAAGCACTTCAGACCTAGAATAGCTAAGTTGAGTTAATATAAGGATTTAGGGCTAAGATCCTCGAGTGCACAAAAAAGATAACGGTAACTTGTAGATACCGTATCTCTCTTCTCAATTCATCCGCTCCCTCATTTTTCACTCCTAGACAAACTCAGTATATCCAGAGTCTTGGGACTTGTCTAAATTGACGATTTTGGAGCATTCTTCTCTAATCACTAGGCACAACTTTGTTTTCTGAAACCATGTTGATCTCTGTCAATTGGCTCTGTCATGGGCTTTGTGGAGGTCTTCCTCATTTCTATAATCCTGTTTATTCATAAAGCAGGCAATCATAGAGTAGGCAAGAATATACAATGAAATTGCCATGGCAAAAGAACTGATAGGAGACAATCATGTCTGTCCAGTAAATTGACCTAACCTATAGTTTTATCCATTTAGCAAAATGATTTTAAGTATGGTACCACGTTGAAATTTCCAACCTTTATATCCCTTCCTTCTAAATTGCAAACTTACCACCCTTCTTACTTAAACTACGAGTTCTTCATCTCCTCTGTCAAAATCAGAAAACAACTCAGCAAAATATTGAAGCTCATTCCTTTCTTCGATCATAAACCTGTAACTTTAGCCTGTTTCTATAAGAGGTAATTGGTCAGGAAGAGAAAAACACTCTTCCCCCATATCCAAAAGTATAATAAGTTCGTATATTCCGTAAACAATTACACAAAATTATCATGACTGGTACATGCCAAATAGAGTTCTAATCCACTGAAACATACCGAATCTGTGAATAGCTAAAGGCTGACCACCCGCTAAGCCTGGAGCTCAAAAACAGGATCCAATATGAGATACTCCGTATATTGCCTAAAATAAAGCAACCACTATTCCTACTAGGTAACTCAAAAAAAATAAAATCCATGCCTTACAAGTAAAAATAATAGGAAATCCAATATGGGGCATGGTCTCTTCAAGATGATGTTCCGTGTCTAAAGTGGTACATGTTAGCAAATTCCAAGCACAGTTCACGGTCCCGCAAATCTCCCCAGCCTCCCCAACCCTTAAACCCAGCTTGATATCCTCCTTGATGCTGAAGAACCTGCACTCCCCATTCTGAATTGATATTGCCACCCTTGTCAATCTCGGATACTTCGATGTTCACCACACCTTTGTCAATGCAAGACTCTTTGTTCCCCTGTCCCTGATGCAAACCACATTTCCCAAAGTGAACAGCACTTGTCCTGGGACCTCGTAGCGAGTAAACAGGACCACCAAACGAAGGATAAACTGTTGCCCACATTGTTATATCCCAGTTGTAATCATCAAAGAAACAAAACTCTCTTGCCTTTGTACGTATCTTCCTCCAAACAGTCCGATTAAAGGCATAACCCACGTTACCCATTCTCTCTGCAATTAAACTGTCCCAACCCTCTCCCCTTGATTTCACATCGCACGGTGCCAAATTCGCCGCATAGCAATTAGGACATTTTTTAGGCTTCAGAGCTGTAAGTGACTGTAAATTGCGATAAGCATTGGGAAAAATGAAGTGGTCCTCTTCTATGAAAAGAATATGGCCTGAATGCTTATGAGTCTCCATTAACCCATCCCACACCGTGTTCATCATCCACCACCAGTGATGCTTTAGTGAAACAATCTTTGGTGACCGGTGGTTTCCATATTGATCTGGATTCCCTGTACAATTTTTCTTAACTGCATCTTCCTTATCCTTGCAATCTAATGGTGAGACACCCGGAAAGCTTGTTTTGAAGACATGGGGTGAGTATGGGGCAAATATTTGTTTCACTTGACAAAATCTAATACCTTCCACAATCGTGTTCATCTCTTGAAAGTACCCATCATGACTAACTATCAATAGGGTTTCGCCAATCCCAACTACTTTAGAAAGACTCTCAACAACTACTCGGAGATATTGAGGGCGATTGTGGACGTATAGAACAATTGTTATATGATCATTGGCTAGCTTTGGAAATAAATCCAGATTTCTTGGAGGCAACTGATTTCGCTTCTCCAGCAAAATTGACAATCCACTCTGGTTGGGGACGTTGAGTAATCTTCTAAATTGGGTGTAGTTGTAAGTCAGTTCAAAATCCAGATCATTTTCGTTCGAATATTCAGTCACTAGATTGGAAACTGTGTTTGTCTGAAGGAGAAAAAGGAGCAGAACAACCCCAAACAAAGTAATCAAAACCAAAGACAAGAAACGGCGAAACGCCGCATCTTTGAGGCGGGGTTTATTGTTCAAAGCCATAAATCAAGACCACATAAGGCATCAACAATGTTTCATAGAAGTTGTAGTTACAGCATCCACAGATCCTGATTCCAAAAAGACAACCAAGAATTCCACTGAACTAGTAAAAATCCAAACTTCCATACATTTAACTACTCAGAACATCAAAAACAGCACAAAGCCAGTTGAGATAAAAATGTATTAGAAAGGGGGAGAATATCAGTACCCAAAAATATGTTCTTCAGAGCGTGATTGAAAACTGAACTGAAGCTCTCTCTTGCTGTCAACCAAATCAACAACCTCAATGACGGAGAGGCAAACAGCAAAACCCGTAAACCAAAGCGCCTGAAAACACTTGGGTTGGGTTTTCGCCAATATCCGTTTACAAGAATTGAGACCCAAAATTGGTCAAAGCTCGTAAAGAATTGAGACCCAATCTCAAATGGTTGGTCAAGAAATCTGAATTTTGAGGATTATATTGCTTTTAAACACTAAAAAGATGGGATCAACGATCAAAAGGACAAAGTAGAAGGAGTCGTGGGAAAAGGGTAAAGTGGGTTGAGTGTTTTACCAGTTGGGGGGGCCGAAGTACTAATCGACACTTTGAAAACTTCAAGATGTGGTAATGACTCAAGTAATTAGTAATCGGTGACTAATCACACTCGTTGGAAACTTTCTCTGATTCTCTCAACCTATGGGGGGGCGTCTCTCGATCATTAGGGAAGAGCCCAACCAATATGTATGTGGAAGGTAGAAGGCCGGCATTAGAGAGATTGGGAATTACTATCATGGGGAGGTGGTACATTAATTCGTTTAGGCAAATGCTAATGGTTGTCCCTAGGGCACTTCTACGTTGCATTAAATGAGTTAAAAAGAAGTTGTAAAATTATTGGAATAGTCATGTAATTAATTGAGTTATTAAAGGTGGAGCTATCCAACTACTTTTATTCAACGTTATTCTAGTAAGTGCAAAGTATGCCCTATTTATCCTTCTAAAGTGAACTCTGATTTCAAATGACCATACATATTCAGCTTTTGAATTTTCGATTCAACACTTCAAAGAGTTCATATTAGGTCTTCTATAATTCTAGAATTTTATTACCACAATCATTGATTAAGTTTTCGGACTTTTAATAACATAACACAAGTTTTTATATTCACCTTATTTTTATTGTTTTAATCATTTATCCCGACAAGGAGTTTAAAAGATAAAAGTTACGACCAATATAAAAAAAATATACTAAAGATTAAAAAATTTGAAATAACTGGTATTTTCATCTCTAGTGTCGTCTCATTTGAAATTTTTTCTACTTTGGTCCACATTTTATATTTTTTTGATTTATCTCGTCGAGACAAATGATTATTAATCCCAAAAATTACAACGAAAAGCGAAACAAACAATGAAACAAAAAATCACAAAAAGTAAATAACAGCGAAAAATACTACTCACAATTAGGAAGAATCATTTGTCTTTGAACTGTGATTACTTCTATTTTCCACCATAGTATGATATAAGGCACCGCCTATTTTTTTAAGAACAAATATGAAAGGCGTAATATAACTACAAGGGTAATGTTGGACAATATCAGAACTTTTCCAATGCTGTATTAAATGCCTACCAGTTATCTTGAAACTAACAATCACTAATGCTGTGTTAAAGTCAGAGGTTGTTTTTCTGTTATTGGGGAACGGATTGGTTTAGAGTTATGGATTTTATGGTTTGTTAATTTGTTTGGAACCTAATAAGGAAAAGAAGAGAACAGAAAAACAACCTCTTAACTTTGTTCCGTCTTTGCTCTTGTCAGTTTACTGGGTTGAGAATAAGCACACTAGAAGGTCAGAAAAATATATATTTCAGTTTATTTTTTCACCCTTTAATACACAATCACACATCTAATATTGTTAGCCCATTGGGTTGATTTTAGAATTTTCCAACTTTTTTTGAGTGGAAAGGTACTATAAGGGAAGAAAATAACAAAACTAAAATTTAAGCACAATAAGTACTTATTTTTTAAGAAGGTAATTTCAAACTCAAAAATCATTTGCTTACGCAAATTATTTTTCTATCAATATGGATCTTGTTTGATAGATCTCATTGAAATCTTTAATACGGTGCAAAAAAAATTGAAAAAATATTTTTCAATTACATTATTTTTGAGTTTAAAAATGTGAAATAAGTACTTATTTTTTAAGGAGGTGTTCTGGAACGGAGCATGAGACATTTTTATTTTTTCCCCATATCAAGCCCTTTAAGATCATAAGGCCTGCAAGTGTGACTGTGATGGGCCTGACGGCCCTATTTTCCTACACAAAAAATGGTAGATCCACACTTTAGTGTAATATTGAAATTGGAACTTGTCTAATCCATCCAAGTGGCTACCACATGGTACATTCCTATTATGTTGTAGTGTAGTTCTTTATTTTAATTTGGATTTATTTTTTATGTCATTTTTAGTTGATCATCCGTGCAGAAAGCAGTAAGTACTATTGCATACCGTCTATCATATTCATTTTTCATTTTTCAGAACAAATATGATGTCCATGTTTTTTAGTGTGGGTGAAGGAAAAGGAAGAGTTGTTTCGTTGGGGCATATGTTACAAGGGGTGACACCATGGCATGGTGAGAGGGTTGTTGTCTTGTTGACGGGTGGTGTTTTTTTGGTAGGAGCGTCAGGTGGTATAGAAGGGAATTTTGAATTTTAAATCATTATATGATTACATGATTAGTTTGTTAGTACAATTTTACGACCAAAATAAACTTTTAGAAAATTCGAAGCTCCATGGAAGCTTAGATCAAGGAACTTTGAGAAGATGTTCTTTGTAATTTTACAAATGTGAGGGGGCAATTTCTAATTTTTAGAAACCTTGGGGGTGGTTATGGTAATTTATCCTCTCTCTGTTTATTTTTCTTAGATGGGGGAAAAGGTGTCCTCAATATTAGGAATCTTCAAAGAGGTGGATTCTTTGTTCTGTTCTATTTAATCAGAAAGTTTTGGACATAGGATTTGTCAATCCAATTATACGAAACTGCTGTTTTTTTAAAATATTTAGCCGAAAAGATGTTGACACTTGTGACTTAGTATCTGAAGATGATGGCTCAGTGCCACACAATTTTTTCCCTTTTATAACTTAAGGTGTCGAAGCTAGTTTATACGCACATCAGCTAATTCTGGAAGCCCAATTGAAGGTAGAGCAAATCTCTCTAGCTGAACCCGACCATTTTAAGGGGAAAGATTTTGAACCTCAGACTTTAGAATCAAAAGGGTTTCGGGCATTGTTCTTCTCTATTTATAAAGTTAGCGGGCACTCACTTGGACATATTGATCATACCAATGTGTTTAGATAAGGCCAATAATATCAAAACTGATTCGTAGCTATGGAGAACTTGTGCTTCCATCTGAAAACTCAACCAAAAGATTTTTCTATGTGATGGCCAACTTAAGGTGGGAAAATAAGCAAACTAATCCTGGAATCCAACAGGGTAGAGAAAAGAAGTCCTCTAAACAATGGCAGTGACCTCAAACAAGTTGGTAACACCCGAAAGATTTTGAACCTGAGACTTTAGAAGCGAACAAACTAAGTTTCGGGCATTGACCGCCCCGCATATCTAAACGAGAAGCGGGCACTCACTTGGACATATTGGTCATACGTATTGTGTTTAGATAAGGCCAATAATATCAAAACTGTTTGGTAGCTGTGGAGAACCACTGCTTCCATATCCAAAACTGAACAAAAGATATTATGCAGTATGTGATGGCCAACAAAAGATGGGAAAAGAAGCAAACAAGTCCTCTAATCAAACCAGGGTGGGGAAAAGAAGTCCTCTAAACAATGGCAGCAAAAGTGGCTATCTGTATTTCTTTCAGTTCCCAATTTCCAGTCTTAACCAAGGAATCCTCCTCCTCATCTCCTGTGCCTTACACCCTCTGCCCGAAAAGAACAAGGGCTCGTCATTTCAGAGTTCAAGCACAATTAGGTTTGATGATTTCCTCTTTCGTTCTACCCAGACATACAGTTGGATGTGTTTGAATTTTCCAATATTGACTTCATTTTTGTTCTGATTTTGGTGGTGTTAGGTGGAGGAGGAGAGGGAGAGGTCAAGCAGGGAGGGAAGAAAAAATTCATCACTAAAGATCAAGAACCTGAACAGTAAGGCTTCTAAAGTTCTAAACTTTCACATTTAGACATGAGTGGCTTGGCTGCATCGATCTGTTTGGTTTCGGTTTTCATTTATATATCACCAACTATCGGGTTCTGTAAACACACAGGAAACTTGTTTGGTGAACTTCTCTCCATATCTGCAGTTTGCAAATACTTGGCATTTGTTTCCTGCTAGTTCGGAAGTCCGAAACCTTGTAAGTACTTTTGTGGGGTAAGTCTATATGGGGTTTTGCCCTAGTCGTAATTGGCCCCCGCTAATCGGTGAAGGAACTGGTCTTCTAGAAATTAGTCAAGGTGTGCGTAAGTTTATTCGGACCCTTAGTATTGTGATCAAAAACTGCAGTCTGCAAAAACTTGTGAAACAACCCATATTTGAGACACTGAAGTATCCTGCCTAAGCGATCCTTAGGACTACAACCAAACAAAGACTGAGTGTCAAACTTTTTATGGAGTACTGTTTTTGTTTCTGAGATCATGGAAAATGAAAACAAAAGAAAACGAGAACGAGAACAGCGCCTAACGGAGATATTTGTCTCTTGCCTTCCAATTCAGAGATAGCAGTGATTAGCACATGAAACTAGGCTAGTTGTTGAATCTCATAAATGAAATGACACAGAAACTGGAGTTATGAATCACCTAAAATAGGCTTCTTCTGGTGACTACTGCAGGTATTGGCAAACAGCAGGGGAGAGGAAAGGGGAGAATCCCATGTCAACTCCCATTCCCTACATCATCATCCTCGGTATGTCGACCCCTTTTGTGATCTTAGCCATTGCTTTCGCCAATGGTTGGATTAAGGCACCCGTTCGATGAAATGACTACGATTGCAGCACCAGCACATTGGCAATGTGAAATGCTTAGGTCTGATTTCAAGGCATTTGTGGACTTCTGTTACAGCATTTGTTGTTTGGTACTAGCTGTTTGTAACTTTTCAAGTGGATTACAGTTCCTTTGCGTTTTGCATTGTAATCAAACACAAACAGGCCTTTTGCATGCCTTGTGAAAGCAAATATATCCTAAGTGAAATCCAGTGATGTAAAAGTTGATTTTTTATCACTGATATGAGGTGACTAGTGGCCAACTTGACGTAATCCGAATTCCAAATCACACATTTTCTTTCTTTTCAAGTGATTTAGAGGCTTGAGGGGATTCCACACATGAAGAGTTGAACAATTCTGAACGCCATCTTAACCGAATAAATCATGAGCTTTATGTATACACGCGGTTAAACTCTCAACATGTTTGGGTGATAAGATGGAAATGAATGGTTCAAGAGTATTCCCTTTTTCATGACAATTATTTTTGCCCGAGAAAATAATGTAATGGACGATATGCACATTGAAAGCAGTATGATACGCCAAAATCCATTTACATTGAACTATCAAGAAAATACAAAACACATGTTCGCATAGGCTTTCATATTTGCAATACTGATTGCCGAATACTTAATTCATTCAAGTTTAGCACCAATGAATTTTGGATTGTTAGTCATAATAATTTCCGTGAAAATGTAGCATGTACATTGGCAATGCCGTACATGTCCATACTACATTTTCACTCCTGTTAGCGAATACCAAATTAAACAGCGTTAAGAGTTTCGAAATTATAAGGACTCTGGAAAAAGGGAAAGGGGAACAGGTTCCGAAATAGGGCTGGCAATGCCTTGCCGCTCTATGCCTTACTTAGGAATCGAAAGATGGCGATGGCAATGTCTTCAAATCGGCATTAGGGCCCATTTGGGAGCCTAATTATTTTGCGTCTTGCATTTTGGATAGAGAGCCTAAATTTACTTTTCGATCTCCAAATATAGAAACCACACTTTTATTTTGGAGACCAAATCTCTAAAAAATACTACAATGGATCCGTCCAATATTTTCTATTAAAAGCAACTGATCTTATTTTGTGTGGTCACCAATTCCTTATCTTCTCTTCTTATTAAAGTGTATGGACCGGATAAATGTTGTTGTGCACGGAGTGGATCAAACCAAAGCCAAAAAACACACGCTCAAACACGAACAAAGGATATATACATGGTTTCCTAAACTCGGATACATCCACGGAGGTAAACGGAGCAATCACACTATAACCGGAGATTACAAAGAGCAATCTCACCCTCTACCCTCACACACTGTGATTTACATTGCCAATACACAGATCTCACATCTCTCAGATCTCTCACTCAAGAGAGATGCCAAACCCAAATGCAGAAACTCCCATTTATAGGCTAAGCTTGGAGCCCTATTCATTCTTCATGCCAGACAACCCATTTACTCCATGACCCAAAAAACAGTGAGTTGGTTGGCTGTGCACACCAAGTCCTCTTTGGTGTGCTAATCAGATGGGGATGAGAGGAGTGGAGCCAATCCATGCCCCAAAAGTCAACATATGCGTGGTTTTAGGAAATTTACTTAGGAGTTGGAGACACACGCTTCACACCCGGAGAGAGAGAGAGAGAGAGAGAGAGAGAGAGAGAGAGAGAGAGAGAGAGAGAGAGAGATGGATCCTAAGCTCTACAAAGCAGCAAAAGAGGGTGATGTGATGTATCTCGCTGCAAGAATCGTTCGAATGAAAAGGGCAGAGGAAGAAGATCTCGCAGCAGGAGTCCTTCGAATAAACAGAACAGAGGAAGAGGACAACCGATACGGTAGGAGTGAGGAGTATTTGCTGGACAGGACGCAACATGGCAACAACAACATCCTTCACATAGCAGCAAGAGCCGGACGTGATCTCTTCGTTGCGGTAGCTCTCCAGTTCCTCCCTGTTCTTTCAAACCAAGTGAACTCACAGGGCGACACCCCTCTCCTTGCCGCGGCTAGGTTTGGTCGCCTCAAAGTTGTGGAAACAATTACGAAGCCTCAGTTCAAGTTTCAGATACGACGTGACATGGCTGCTGCTACTACGACGCTTATCAGAACATACACGAGTAGTAGTAGTAGTCGTCGTCGTCATCATTGTTGTCAAAGAGATGAAGAAGAAGGGTTAGTTGATCATCCGTTGGAGCTGGGTACTATACACGACGATATGGCTACTACTATGGATAACGGGACAAAGTGGAGTAGTCGTCATCGTCAGAGAGATGCGGAAGAAGTGCTAGTTGATCGTCAATTGATACATGGTACTACAGCTCTACATGAGGCTCTAAGGAATGGACACGAGGAGGTGGCACGGTATTTATTAAGTTTGGATCCTGAAATGGCAACCTTTGTTAGTGGTGCTGGAGAGAGCCCGCTTTTTCTGGCTGTTGAATCTCGTTGTGAGTTATTTGTGGTGGATATTTTACAATCAAATCGGCCATATAGCACAAAAGGCCCTGACGGGCTGAATGTATTGCATGTTGCACGAGATTGTTGCGGTATGTAATTTTTTAGTGTTTCGTTCCTCCACACACCGCACAAAATGGATTAGCTATGAGCTAGAATATAATCGCAATAAATTATTAATTTAGACAGAAATTAACATTGTTAAATATGAATATACACTGTTAATTAATAATTTAACACTATTAATTTTAAATATAGATAAAATAAAAAAATGTTAATTAACTCTGTTAATTGTGCATTTATATTGATAATTGTGTATTTTAAAGTGGTAATTGTAAATTTAAACATAATAAAATAGTCATTGAAAAACTGATTAGTTTAAAACATTATGGAAGAAAGAGTAGACTAGAAGTCTAGTAGACATTACGGAAAAAGCTGATGATGGAGCTGTCAATAGCTAGTAGACTAGAAGGGAGACACTAGAGAGAGGGATAGGGGTTGCGTGTGTGAGTGAGGAAAGAGGAAATGAATGAACATGGAAGAAAGAGTAAGAGTGAATGAGTCAGAAATGCGCGTGGAGACGCGCACGCACGGTGAAGAGAAGAGAGAGAGCTGCGCGCGTGGGGAAAGGATCCGGTGGGAAAGTAATTGTGCGCATTTGCGCACAAGGACCTGATGAAATATAATTCACACACAAATATTGATCACATAAATAAAAGACAATTTATATAGTTTCTCAAGATCAGATATATCCACGAGCGTGGCAGATTCATACATCCGCAGCAAATAAAAGGCTAAACTTGAAAGCATCCAACTAAAAAATTATGATAATTTATTCCCGTGCATGAAGCATATTTAAAACAATGAGTCTTATTTTGTCTCCCTCATAAAAAGCAAACAAGTAGTAATTAGTGAGTGGTATGAGTATCTGTTTCCCATCCCACATCGCCTGTGTAGAAAAAAAACGCTCCAAAAGAGGCTATAGCTTATAAATGCCCAAGTAGTTCAAGCACAATTAGGTTTGATGATTTACTCTTTCGTTCTACCCAGACATACAGTTGGATGTGTTTGAATTTTCCAATATTAACTTCATTTTTGTTCTGATTTTGGTGGTGTTAGGTGGAGGAGGAGAGGGAGAGGTCAAGCAGGGAGGGAAGAAAAAATTCATCACTAAAGATCAAGAACCTGAACAGTAAGGCTTCTAAAGTTCTAAACTTTCACATTTAGACATGACTGGCTTGGCTGCATCGATCTGTTTGGTTTCGGTTTTCATTTATATCACCAACTTTCGGGTTCTGTAAACACACAGGAAACTTGTTTGGTGAACTTCTCTCCATATCTGCAGTTTGCAAATACTTGGCATTTGTTTCCTGCTAGTTCGGAAGTCCGAAACCTCGCAAGTACTTTTGTGGGGGTAAGTCTATATGGGGTTTTGCCCTAGTCGTAATTGGCCCCCGCTAATCGGTGGAGGAACTGATCTTCTAGAAATTAGTTGAGGTGTGTGTAAGTTAATTTGGACCCTTAGTGCCGTTATCAAAAACTGCAGTCTGCAAAAATTTGTGAAACAACCCATATTTGAGACACCGAAGTATCCTGCAAAAGTGATCCTTAGGACTACAACCAAACAAAGACCGAGTGTCAAACTTTTTATGGAGTATAGTTTTTGTTTCTGAGATCATGGAAAATGAAAACAAAAGAAAACGAGAACGAGAACGAGAACGGCGCCTAACGGAGATATTTGTCTCTTGCCTTCCAATTCAGAGATAGCAGTGATTAGCTCATGAAACTAGGCTAGTTGTTGAATCTCATAAATGAAATGACACAGAAACTGGAGTTATGAATCACCTAAAATAGGCTTCTGGTGACTACTGCAGGTATTGGCAAACAGCAGGGGAGAGGAAAGGGGAGAATCCCATGTCAACACCCATTCCCTACATCATCATCTTCGGTATGTCGACCCCTTTTGTGATCTTAGCCATTGCTTTCGCCAATGGTTGGATTAAGGCACCCGTTCGATGAAATGACTACGATTGCAGCACCAGCACATTGGCAATGTGAAATGCTTACGTCTGATTTCAAGGCATTTGTGGACTTCTGTTATAGCAGTTGTTGTTTGGTACTAGCTGTTTGTAACTTTTCAAGTGGATCACAGTTTCTTTGCGTTTTGCATTGTAATCAAACACAAACAGGCCTTTTGCATGCCTTGTGAAAGCAAATATATCCCAAGTGAAATCCAATGATGTAAAAGGTGATTTTGTATCACTGATATGAGGTGACTAGCGGCCAACTTGAAGTAATCCGAATTCCAAATCACACATTTTCTTTCTTTTCGAGTGATTTAGAGGCTTGAGGGGATTCCACACATGAAGAGTTGAACAATTTTGAACGCCATCTTAACCGAATAAATCATGGGCTTTATGTATACGCGCGATTAAACTCTCAACTCGTTTGGGCGATAAGATGGAAATGAATGGTTCAAGAGTATTCCCTTTTTCATGACAATTATTTTGCCCGAGAAAATAATGTACTGGACGATATGCACTTTGAAAGCAGTATGATATGCCAAGATCCATTTACGTTGAACTATCGAGAAAATACAAAACACATGTTCGCACAACCTTTCATATTTGCAATACTGATTGCCGAATACTTAAATATTCAAGTTCAGCGCCAATGAATTTTGGATTGTTAGTCATAATAATTTCCGTGAAAATGTAGCATGTACATTGGCAATGCCGTACATGTCCATACTACATTTTCACTCCTGTTGGTGAATACCTAATTAAACGGCGTTAGGAGTTTCGAAATTATAAGGACTCGGAAAAAGGGAAAGGGGAATAGGTTCCGAAATAGGGCTGGCAATGCCTTGCCGCTCTATGCCTTACTTAGGAATCGAAAGATGGCAATGGCAATGTCTTCAGATCGGCATTAGGGTCCGTTTGGGAGCCTAATTATTTTGCGTTTTGCATTTTGGATAGTGAGCCTAAATTTACTTTTGGATCTCCAAATATAGAAACCATACTTTTATTTTGGAGGCCAAATCTCTAAAAAATACTACAATGGATCCGTCCAACATTTTCTAGTAAAAGCAACTGATCTTATTTTGTGTGGTTACCAATTCCTTATCTCCTCTTATTATTAAAGTATATGGACCGGATAAATGCTACGTTGTGCCTGGAGTGGATCAAACCAAAGCCAAAAAACACACACTCAAACATGAACAAAGGAGATATACATGGTTTTCCAAACTCGGGTACATCCACGGAGGTAAACGGAGCAATCACACTATAACCGGAGATTACAAAGAGCAATCTCACCCTCTACACTCACACACTGTGATTTACATTGCTAATACACAGATCACACGTCTCTCAGATCTCTCACTCAAGATAGATGCCAAACCCAAATGCTGAAACTCCCATTTATAGGCTAAGCTTGGAGCCCTATTCATTCTTCATGCCAGACAACCCATTTACTCCATGACCCAAAAAACAGTGAGTTGGTTGGCTGTGCACACCAAGTCCTCTTTGGTGTGCTAATCAGAGGGGGATGAGAGGAGTGGAGCCAATCCATGCCCCAAAAGTCAACATATGCGTGGTTTTAGGAAATTTACTTAGGAGTTGGAGACACACGCTTCACACCCGGAGAGAGAGAGAGAGAGAGAGAGAGAGAGAGAGAGAGAGAGAGAGATGGATCCTAAGCTCTACAAAGCAGCAAAAGAGGGTGATGTGATGTATCTCGCTGCAAGAATCGTTCGAATGAAAAGGACAGAGGAAGAAGATCTCGCAGCAGGAGTCCTTCGAATAAACAGAACAGAGGAAGAGGACAACCGATACGGTAGGAGTGAGGAGTATTTGCTGGACAGGACGCAACATGGCAACAACAACATCCTTCACATAGCAGCAAGAGCCGGACGTGATCTCTTCGTTGCGGTAGCTATCCAGTTCCTCCCTGTTCTTTCAAACCAAGTGAACTCACAGGGCGACACCCCTCTCCTTGCCGCGGCTAGGTTTGGTCGCCTCAAAGTTGTGGAAACAATTACGAAGCCTCAGTTCAAGTTTCAGATACGACGTGACATGGCTGCTGCTACTACGACGCTTATCAGAACATACACGAGTAGTAGTAGTAGTCGTCGTCGTCGTCATCATTGTTGTCAAAGAGATGAAGAAGAAGGGCTAGTTGATCATCCGTTGGAGCTGGGTACTATACACGACGATATGGCTACTACTATGGATAACGGGACAAAGTGGAGTAGTCGTCATCGTCAGAGAGATGCGGAAGAAGTGCTAGTTGATCGTCAATTGATACATGGTACTACAGCTCTACATGAGGCTCTAAGGAATGGACACGAGGAGGTGGCACGGTATTTATTAAGTTTGGATCCTGAAATGGCAACCTTTGTTAGTGGTGCTGGAGAGAGCCCGCTTTTTCTGGCTGTCGAATCTCGTTGTGAGTTATTTGTGGTGGATATTTTACAATCAAATCGGCCATATAGCACAAAAGGCCCTGACGGGCTGAATGTATTGCATGTTGCACGAGATTGTTGCGGTATGTAATTTTTTAGTGTTTCGTTCCTCCACACACCGCACAAAATGGATTAGCTATGAGCTAGAATATAGTCACAATAAATTATTAATTTAGACAGAAACTAACATTGTTAAATATGAATATACACTGTTAATTAATAATTTAACACTATTAATTGTAAATATAGATAAAATAAAAAATGTTAATTAACTCTGTTAATTGTGCATTTATATTGATAATTGTGTATTTTAAAGTGGTAATTGTAAATTTAAACATAATAAAATAGTCATTGAAAAACTGATTAGTTTAAAACATTATGGAAGAAAGAGTAGACTAGAAGTCTAGTAGACATTACGGAAAAAGCTGATGATGGAGCTGTCAATAGCTAGTAGACTAGAAGGGAGACACTAGAGAGAGGGAGAGGGGTTGCGTGTGTGAGTGGGGAAAGAGGAAATGAATGAACATGGAAGAAAGAGTAAGAGTGAATGAATGATAAATGCGCGTGGAGACGCGCACGCACGGTGAAGAGAGGAGAGAGAGCTTCACGCGTGGGGAAAGGATCTGGTGGGAAAGTAATTGTGCGCATTTGTGCACAAGGACCTCATGAAACCAGGGCCGGCTTAAGACTTTTGGGGACTTGAAGCGAATTCCTATAGTGGACCCTTATACATTTTGCACAAAAAAAAGAAGCAAACTAACAAATACATCCAAGACCCGCCAAATCAGTAATACATAATTGTTGTTTAATACAATCCCGAGCAAAGAAAAGGCTAAACTTGAAAGCATCCAACTAAAAAAAATTATGATAATTTATTCCCGTGCATGAAGCATATTTAAAACAATGAGTCTTATTTTGTCTCCCTCATAAAAAGCAAACAAGTAGTAATTAGTGAGTGGTATGAGTATCTGTTTCCCATCCCACATCGCCTGTGTAGAAACAAAAACGCTCCAAAAGAGGCTATAGCTTATAAATGCCCAAGTAGTTCAGAGTCTTTACCCTTTGGAAAGTTTAAACTAGAATTCTCTTCCTATTCGGTGGTGGACCTACAGCCCATGTAGTTTTTAGAATATATGGATGGAATACTAGAGTTCAGGGGCCCTAGAATGGATCACAAATTGGGGGCCGGAAGCATTTGCTTCCTTCGCCTGCCCCATGAGCCGGGCCTGCATGAAACATAATTCACACACAAATATTGATCACATAAATAAAAGACAATTTATATAGTTTCTCAAGATCAGGTATATTCACGAGGGTGGCAGATTCATACATCCACCAAAATAAAGAGTCCGTGGCATTATAGCCACCTTTAAGTGTTTCTATGTTGTCCTTTTATTAATATTAATATAGGTAATATATATCCCTCTAATTTCTCATGCGGCTTCTTGCAGGCAAAATTATTTCTATTCTAATAACACAAAAACCACACCTGATGAGACAAAAAGATGACCGCGGAAAGGCAGCCATTCACTATGCGGTAGAAGCAAATTATTGGGTTTTGGTTGATCAAATGTTGAAGGCCGACGCTTTGATTGCCCTCTTTCCCGAGGACGACGGTCACACCCCTCTCCTTAGAGCAGCGAGCAGCGGGCGTGGGAAGATTTGTGAAAAGATACTTGAGATATGTCCAGAATCAATCGAGGCGCGCAATTGTAAAGGTCAACATGCACTTCATCTTTGCAAATGTCGGGATGCTCGTTTTCTGATGAGGATTCCAGAAATATTGGAGCTTCTTAATGTAGGCGATGATGAAGGAAACACGCCTTTGCATCTGGCAATAAAAGAAAATGACTATGAAAAGGCAATGTTATTATCTTCTTCGAATTCAGTTGACTTGGGGGCTGTTAACAAAGAAGGTCTAACAGCCTTAGATCTTTGCCAGACAGATTGGAAGAATGCACACAAACAGGTACCTCGTTAATTATTTCGTCACTCTGAATATTACATGGCCTGCTGTTTTGCAACAATACACGGGCCCGGGATTGAATCCGGTCAATTTGCTTATCGACCAGTACAGTCCATCTGTTACATCCAGGTTATCCAAAAGTGTTTTGGACGGCACAAATTTAAAAGGGTGTTTTAAAAAAAACAAAAATACCCTCTTTAAATTTGGACAGTCCAAAACACTTTTGGACAGTCTGAATGCACCAAATGGACCGAACTGGTTGGTAAGAAATGGACGGGATCCTCCCAGCGCAGGCCCCTAGCTACCCAAGTAAGCGGGGAATGGGTTTCTGTCCAGTTTTGCTAAGGTCCAGTCGACTCCAATTTTCAATATCTTTGGGTTTATTCTAGATTTAAAAACATTATAGACATCGTTCATTTTATATAATTTGTCGAGAAAAATATCCATGCCGAAAGTAAATAGGACTTCGTTTACCATATGATATGAAAAATTCCGCGTTTGTGCGAGAAAAAAAGAAAGCCACTGTTGAGAGTCTGATCCGCCTGAGATTTTCTCGTGCACATATAAGTCACCTCAATGAGCAAATTCTAATTTAAGTGATATTGTCATGTGTCAACTTTTGAGTTGAGTGAATCATATCATATCATAGCAGTAAAGAATTTTGTAAACGAGGACAAGTGCCTTGTTTGTAAGGCTTCTCCAACTTTTCTTTCTAACAGTTCTACTTTGATATGTTAGAATAATGAAAATATTCTGATTGATTATAGTTGATAGAATCGATTGTAATTGATTAGGATCAAGGATTTGATTATCTTTCCATAGTATAGGATTTGATTTTGTTTCCATAGTTTAGGATTCCACCCTTGTATAAATACAAGAGCCTATGTACATGTTAAATCGAATTCAATATTTCTTCTCTCATATTTAACAATATGGGACTATTGAAATGGTGCACGTATTCGCCATGGTCTCATATCAGTTGCATGGGTATATGGATAGTACGGTTATTCAATAAGTTTTGGGCGTTGATTTCAGAGACTGATGTGGCTTCATCTAACGATACGCGGAGCCCCACGTGGCCGACTCCAAAATGAGTACAAGGTTCTTGTTGGAGAACGGATTGAAGATTTTAATCCAGTCATTAATACCATGGCTTTGGTAGCTACACTAATTGCCACTGTCACTTTCACCGCTGCATTCACGATCCCAGGCGGGTATGACACCAGTCCCGACAATATGGGTGTTGCGAATCTCGCAAAGAAGGCAGCGCTAAGGGCATTCATTCTATCGGATACCATTGCTATGTTGTTCTCCATCATTGCGGTGTTAGCACTTGGCCTGGCAGTATATTTTGAACAAGAAATGCAAAGGAGAATTTGCTTCATAAGTTGGGCATTAATCAACTTGGCTATGCGTGGAAGCCTGGTGGTTTTTATGAGCGGTTTATTTGTAGTAACAGCACCTAAGGATTTGTGGGAAGCCATCTCAGTATGTATCATCTGTGGCACAGTTACTCTTGCATTAGAGCTCTCCGTTCCATTTCTGTTCTCTCCAAGCATTAGAGATATTCATTTGATTTTTCGACGAAAAACGCACCAATGGCTTAAGGACTTAAGAGAGTTCACTTCACGCAGATCCTCATCAATGGCTTAAGGACTTAATTTTTCATTTGAAACATTATGTCTATTATGAGTAATAATGTGTTTATGAATTGAATAAAATTGTTATATAATTCATACAGTAAAAGTTGATTTTGTATTCAATGATGATATGAGGTGACTAGCGGCCAACTTGACGTAATCGATCCGAATTCCAAATTACACATTTTCTTTCTTTCAAATGGTTTAGAGGCTTTAATTTACCTCAAAAATTAACATTGGCGAGGTTGACGATTGGAATCAAAGTCTGCAATTAATGAGAGAACTTGAGGGATTCCACACATGAAAGAGTTGAACAATTCTGAAACGGATAAATGATGGGCTTTATGTATAGACGAGGTTAAACCCTCAACTCGTTTGGGTGTCAAGATGGACCGGAAATGAATGGTTCAAGAGTATTCTCCTTTTCGTATCTATTATTTTTGCCCAAGAAAATAATGTGATGGACAATATGCACATTGAAAAGCAGTATGATATGTCAAGATCCATTTGCGTTGAACCATCAAGAAAATACACATGTTGGTACAACCTTTCATATTTGCGATGCTAATTGCCGAAAACTCAACGGCGTCGGAAGTTCAAGTTTAACGTCAATGAATTTTCGATTGATAGTCATGATAATTTCCGTGAAAATGTAACATGTACATTTGCAAAGCCGTACATGACCATACTACTACATTTTCATTCTTGTCGCCGAATACTTAATTCAACAGTGATTGCTGAAAACTCAACAGCGTCGGAAGTTCAAGTTTAGCGTCAATGAATTTTCGATTGATAGTCATGATAATTTCCGTGAAAATGTAACATGTACATTTGCAAAGCCGTACATGACCACACTACTTCATTTTCATTCCTGTCGCCAAATACTTAATTCAACAGCGTGAGGAGTTTTGAAATTATTAGGACTCGGGAAAAAGAAAAATGGGGGAACAGTAATTATGATAATCTTTCTTATAAAAAAAATTACGAAATATAGGCTGTCATTGCCTGGCCTTTCTATGTACAATGATTTTGTTTAGCAGATGGAGTGAATTGTGACAAAATAATAAAAAGTTGGGAAGGCAAATGTGACGTTAGAGAATAGAGAGACTTAGAGTCTGACGAGAGAAATCGAAAAATTAAAAAAATTGTGATTCAAACTAAAATTTGATTGAATAAAGCCGAAAATCTGACTTTTTGACTGATTTTTGTCTTCATTAAAAAAAATTTAAGGTTATGCCATAAATTTTATTTTTCCGATTACTCTTGCCCAGACAAACCAATAATTTATTAAAATTTGATGCAAAACTAATAAATACGTTTTTTTTTAATAAAGGAAAAAAAAAAGCTTTCAAGTGAAGCAATAATCTTATATTGCAATCAAATTGTATTGGGTTGGTGCTTTGAATTTTAACTTTCACGGAGGGGAGTGTGTGTTTCAAGTGAAAAAATAATCTAGTATGCTGTCATCATCAAATTGTAATGGGTCATTTATTAATTTGGGAAAAAATTCGGTATAGTAATATTTTTTTCCCCTATGTGGGATCGCTTGACCGCACTACCATGTGAGTGGCGTGTCCACATGAGACAAGCAAGGGAAAAGCAAGGGAAAGGGGTGAAAAGAGATGGATTGATCATCTTCGTCTTGTTCTCAATCGTCTTCGTCCTCCACTTGTGCACTAGTTCCCCATTTTTGCAAGCTCTACTATGGCTGTGCATTCGAGTGTGCAAGAAATGTTGGGAGTCTGATCTGTCGTAGGTTTTTTCTTGTGCATGCAGGCCTAATTCTTTGAGAAGTATTTACGGAGTCCATACCATATTGTTTGGACTCAATATTTATTGAATGACCTATATTAATTGATCACTTAAAAGGCTAAGCCTTGTAAAAGTGGTGAGTGTATATTAAAGTCCAATCTTTTTTCTATTTATGCATGATGTAAAACTCAATCTTTTACACATGTTTCTAACAAGAGAGACAGAGAGTATCAGGATAGTGCTGAAGCTACAATGGTGTTTCCACTAATAAAAAACTTGTAAATTTTTTTTGTTAAAGTTGTTAAGAGTTTTCCGATAATGAATAAGTTATTAAGAAATATTAAAATACTTTAAGTTTTTAGCGATTTTTGTTAATGAAAACGGGGACTCGTTAGAGGAGGCGAGTTACTGTAATGGAGTTATTTCTTTGTAATACATTTATTTAAAATGCCGAGGCCTCGGCGAGGCTGTTGCACGATATGGCTGTTGAGATTTTGCTCGGTAGAATAACGGAAAAGGGGAGATGCATAGGCAGCTTGGAGATGCTTGGTCTTTACCGAGTCTTCTGGACTTGCTCATTGTTTAGGTCAATTTTATTCTGCCCACAACTGTATTGCACAAAAGGAGAAGACAAACTTTATCCAAAAGAAAAGGAACACACTAAAAAACAAAAAACGAAAAGAAAAAAGAACGATAGACGTATGGCCTGAAGTCAAGTCCACACATAGGTGCTTTATGGGAATGATTTCGGTGTCTCCGGTCATTTTGGGGACACCGTAACTTTTGGAATAACAAAACTGTTATGGGTATAACCAAAATTCATTACAAGCATAACAGAACCATAATAAGACATAACCAAAACCATAGCAAGGCATAACTTATTTGTTATGCCTTAGTTGGGTTTAGTTACGCGGATGATGCTATGGTGTTCCCGGTCATTTTAGGGACACCGTAATTTTTGGCATAACAGAACCCTTACAAGCATAACAAAAATCATTACAAGTATAATAGAACCATAACATGACATAACCAAGGCATAACCAAAAACCAATCAAGGCATAATGCTTGACCTATTCTTAAACCTAAAATAATGGGTTGCCCCAAGCGTAGGGCGGAGACCAATGAGGCATAATATTTGGTAAGTCCGGAATCGAATCCACCAAGGATGGTGAAGTGTGTGCTGTGGAACCTCGGGTTGTTACTAATTAAACTGGCTCTTAGGTAGCTACTCCTTGACAATTGATTGAGATTAACTAAACTTACGAAATAATTTTACTTTTCAAATAATTAAAAGGAGATATGGTCGTAGGATTCGTAGCACTCATAACCAGTTCAAATCAACCTGCTCCATTTGAAGTTCTGAAAAACGTTTAATTTTAGATTCAAAAAGATACCCCGCAAGATGCGAGACCCTATGATCGCCGTATACCCATGCGCAGCGAAAAATAAGTTTTGGACCCCCATTCCCCCATTCACACGGGCTCCGACGATGCCCGGATTAGTCCGCGGGAAGTATTTTTCAATCTAAAATCATTTTTTCATTGTTTGATAAAAGGAGTAGTGCCTGAACTAGCCACGGTGTGCTAATCACTCTGCGACCTTACCTGTAAGACTACTCACTATGCATTGAACAAAAAATACAAGAAACCCTAATTTGAATCATGCTTCTAATACTGGAGAAAGAAAATAAACGGAAGATAACAATTAATTGAATACCAATGAACAACTTTAATTAAGAACAGAAATTAAAACTAATTATGAGAGTGCGAATAATTAGACAAAACTTAAAATAACTTGAATGGAAAAACAACTCACGAGAACAACTAAACAATAATCGGAACAAAGAATCCTGATGCAGCCCGTTGTGCTTCGTCGTTTTCTGCGTGATTACCTAAGAAGATATCACCGCACCTCTGTTCTTTGATTCCTCTGTAAACGAAAACTACTGAAACATAAAGAATAAAATAAAAAAAAAATCATCTCGCAGTCCCCGTCCTTCGTCCTTTTATAAGAGTGAGAGAAGTGCCGACCTACTTTTTTCACTTTTCTTCTGAGTGGGCTTCAAGGCTACTTCCAAAAATATGGTGGGCCATGCCCACTGCCGAGAGAAACTGACTTGGGCTTTCTAATTCTTTTTCTTTTCTTTTCTTAGTCCAAGACTAAGTCAAAATTAGAAGTAAAGAATGGTAGCTCTTTGGGCCCACTAAAATAACATGTACTCACTCCTTTCGGATTTAATTGTCCCTAGTTCTATTTTAATCGGCTAAAAAATGAGTTATATCTTTGAATTCGTAGTGAATTTCATATCGAATATAGATTTTGTTTGATAGATCTCGATTAGTTCTATAATACGATGTTTTCGAAATCACGTAAAATATTATAAATTGGAAGAAACAATCGATTAAAAAATGGCACGAACTCTAAAAAAGGACTATTAAATCCGGACGGAGGGAGTATAATTTCTATTCTTCTGCTGCCAATTACACCTTCACGATCACGTGCACAGTTGGAATATTTTTGAGGCCTAATTCTTGAAGCTCTAGCCAGGATCTGGAATGTGTTTCAATCTATTCTCCAAAATTCCTACAATACAAAAATCAAGCATTAAAACACCAAGTAATAAAATAAATAGACTTAACAATGATAAATTAGGGGGCACGTATGTGAACATTTACGTGCCTATCACATAACCAAAAATCAACCAAGGCATAACCAACCTAGTTATGCCTTGCTATGGTTTTTGTTATACTTATAATGGATTTGGTTATGCTTATAATGAATTTGGTTATACTTATAATGGTTTTGTTATGCCAAAAGTTACGGTGTCCCCAAAATGACCGGGGACACCGAAGTCATTCCCTAGTTACGCCTTAGTTAGTTTTTTGGATATTTCTTGGTTATGCCTTATTTGAATTTTTTTATGCTTGTAATTGATTTTAGTTATGCTTCTAATGGTAAAATGACCGGGGACACCATATCATCATCCATATATATATATATATATATATTAAATTATCGAACGATTCAGAGTATCTGAGCGAAATTTAGAATGGGTCGCGCGTGCCTGTGCCTGTTGATACCCCATCCAGTACGCTATTGGTACTGACCAATAGCAGGGTTCTAACCCAACAAACACAACCGGGAATTACTTCGGTGTCTCCCCTCAAAAAAGGAGACACGGGCCGCAACCTTTTGCATAATGAACGAAATCATTATGAGTATAATTAAAACTCATTATAAGCATAACAAGACAAAACTTGTTTGGTTATTCCTTAGTTGGTTTTGGTTATGTAGTAGTTGATTTTTTAGATATGCTCGGTTATGGTTCTGTTATTTTTTTTTGAACAAATTATGATTCTGTTATGCTTATAATAAATTTTAATCATGTTTATAATAATTATGTTATGCTAAAAATTATGGTAGCTCTTTTTTAGGGGAGACACCGAAGTACTTCTCCAACACAGCCACCACAAATATGAAAGGGGAAGTCTCAAATCTTAAACATAGTGATGAGATGCAAGTGGCCCGATGAGTAGGGTGAGACCCCCAAATTCCCAATTTTGTTTTGCCACGTGATTTCAGTACAAATTCTGTAAGTGGATATGTCTTGTCTGCCATGTGAATCACAAAAAGTAATTCGGGGAGGAGTTTTTTTTACTGCTGAGAGGGTATTGCTGATTCGGTATTCATTCGGCGCATCTGAGCCGTCTGATTTACTTTTGGATTGTTCAGATTGAAACCCTTTCTCCTCTTACCCCAACACTTTCTATCTCTCTTTTTCTCTATAAATCTGAGCATTCCAACATGCAATTGATGACTTGGATGCGCGAGCGGACACCACGTGGTATCCGCTCGACACTGAAATTTTTTCCCAATTTGAGAGTTCAATGGTGGAGTATCTTTAAACCACCACGCCCCGGAGCTATGTGATGCCCAAGTTTTGATGAGATTAACTTGTTGAAGAGATAAAGTCTCATATTGCTTGGAAATGTAATGAGTAATCACTTAATAATATTTGTGACCTCTTATTTATTGTTAATTGGTTTTAAGATGGATATAAAGTTTCCACAAGGTATCAAAGCGGGACCCATTCTACCCCGCATCACGATGACTGACCAACGAAAAGGCTGCACGATGATAGGACCCAAAAGTGGCCACATGTGATAGATCTCAAACGCGGTTGCACGTGAGAGAGGATGTTAAGGTAATAGAGTCCCACATTGCTTGGGAGTGGAATGAGTAATCACTTGAGCCTTGTTCTAGAACACCTTCTTAAAAAATACTCCGTAAGTATTTATTTCACTTTTTCAAACTCAAAAATAATGTAAATGAAAAATAATTTTTAAATTTTTTTTGAACCGTATAAAAGATTTCAATGAGATCTATCAAACAAGATCCATATTGATAGAAAAATTATTTATGTATACACATAATATTTGAACTTAAAATTATCTTCTTGAAAAATAAATATTTATTTCTCTTTTTAAAAAACGGGTCTTAATAATATTTGAGATCTTTCCATTTATTACCTATTAATTTTGATATGGATATAAAATTCCCACACAACTGGCCTCAGCTACTGACAGGGACTCATCCATCTTTTGGTCTAATCAAAAGCAAAAGCAATATGGACCAAGTCTTGATGTCCACTGCCATCTTCATTATTGAGTACAACCAAAAAAGCAAAAGCAATATGGACCAAGTCTTGATGTCCACTGCCACCTTAATTATTGAGTACAACACTATCGGCCTATTTGCCAGCCGGATTTGGCCCGCCCGGATATATATACGTGCCCGAATTTCGAGCCCGGCCCGGCCGCTCCACTTAAATCAGGTGTTTGGGAAGGAAGGAATAAACGCAGTTGAATTTGTGAGGGGATTTGGCTCGCCCGGATTGCAAATCCACCCCCAACCGGATTGTAACTTTTCACGTGGATCATAGTTACTTTGCGTTTTGCATTGTAATCAAACACAAACAGGCCTTTTGCATGCCTTGTTCAACAAATAAATCCTAAGTGAAATCCAATGATGTAAGTTGATTTTGTAGCACTTGTATGAGGTGACTAGCGGATCCGAATTCCAAATCACACATTTTCTTTCTTTTCAAGAGGCTTGAATTTCCTTCAAAAACATTGGCGAGGTTGACAATTGGAATCATAGTTTGCAATGAGAGAACTTGAGGGATTCCACACGTGAAAAGTTGAAAAATCCTGAACTACCATCTTAACCTAACAGATAAATCATGGACTTTATGTATAGATGCGGTTAAACCCTCAACTCGTTTGGATCATGACAAGATAGAAATTAATTGTTCAAGAGAATTCCCTTTTCCTATTAATTTCTTTAGCCCGAGAAAATAATGTAATGGATAATATGTACTTTGAAAGCAGTATGATATATGCCAAGATCTATTTACGTTGAACTGTCAAGAAAAAATACAACACATGTTAGCACGGCCTTTCATTTTGCCAATACTGATTGCCGAATACTTAATTCACCAGCGTGGGAAGTTCAAGTTTAACGTCTATAAATTTTGGATTGTTAGGCATAATAATTTCCGTGAAAATGTAACATGCACATTGGCAAAGTCGTACATGACCATATTCTTTATTTTCATTCCTGTTGCCGAATACTTAATTCAACAGCGTGAGGAGTTTCGAAATCATTAGGGCTCGGGAAAAAAGGAAAATGGGAACAGTAATTATGATAATCTCTTACCCAAAAAAAAAAAAAAAACGAAATACGGGATGTCAATGCCTGGCCTTTCTATGTCGCATGAATTTTTTTTTTTTTTTTATCGACTTCTATGTTGCATTTTTACTTCGTGTCAGAATTGAAAAGATTGCATAATTAAAATTTGCAAGATTATCGAGAGTAAACTAGGCAATATGGAAAGCAGGTGTTGGCACAAATACGGTTGTAATCCATTTTGCCTAGTTGACGCGTAAAGTGGAGAAATCTTGGTAGTTGGTACATGGCAGGTGTTGGCAATGCCTTACGGTTGCCATTAATATCTACTAGTTTCCAGGACATATAGTTCTTATTGCCAAGCAAAAAAAAGTTCCTATTGAGAACACGAAAAATAGGACACAAATTCTTTTATGTACAAGGATATATGTTTTTTAATGCATAAAATGACTGTAAAGGTATCCACACCTGATCATAACTCAAGTTCAGCTAGCTCCAGTGCTACTGCCACGTCAGGTGTTGATTAGTAAAGATGGTTAGTGATCTGTTGTGATTAGGGAATTAGTTAATCAGTTTGTTGTAATTAGCAATGCAATTAGCTGGGATATAAAAGTCTGGGCTCTCTCTTGTAACAAAAGTTAATCAGTTTGTTGTAATTCGCAATGCAATTAGCTGGGATATAAAAGTCTGGGCTCTCTCTTGTAACAAAGGCAACGAAAATGAGAATACAAAACCCTAGACTTTTTCTCTCTTCTTCTTGATTGAATCTTGAGTTTTCTATGTTAGATTTGCTCTATTTCCGGAAATTCTTCAATGAGACCAATGTTAGCGTGCATCGAAAACCAAATCAAAAAAAAAAAATTAAATTACTATCTTTTTATCAACTAATGGTATGCCCAATTAATTGATGCATACATGGAGCCGAAAAAAATCAATGTGATTTTTTTTATCCCATGCATGCACAAATGCTAATGAAATAGAACAAAATGTGGCCATCTTTTTCCCATTTGTACCATACACGTTTCACACTAGTAGAGAGAGAGAGAGAGAGAGAGAGAGAGAGTGAGTGAGTGTGTGTGTGTGAAGATGATGAATCGTTGGCTCTACGAGGCAGCAACGAAGGGGAATGTGAGTTGTCTCTCAGGAATCGATAGAACAAACATTACACAGGAAGAGGCCATGCGTATCCAAGATGGTATTTTTCTCAAGAGGACGCAACACGGCGGCAACAATATCCTTCACATAGCAGCAAGAGCCGGACGCGATAACTTCGTTGCGGAAGCTCTCCGGCGCTTCCCTTTTCTTTCTAACCAAGTGAACTCACAAGGTGACACCCCTCTCCTTGTCGCAGCTAGGTTTGGTCACCTCCAAGTCGTGAAAACGCTTGCGCAGCCTAATAATGAGCTCTCGATGTAAGATGATGATACGGCTACTGCTGTGGAGAGTGGAAGAAACTCAAGGAGTAGTCGTCGTCAAAGAGATGTGGAAGAAGGGCTAGTTGATCATCAATTGGAGCAGGGTACAATACAAGACAAAGTGGCCACCGTGGAGAATGAAACAAACTCGAGTAATATTAGTCGTCGTCAAAGAGATGTGAAAGAAGGGCTACTTGATGATCAATTGGAACAGGGTACGTACATTATAAGACGATATAGCTACAGTTAGAGAAATCTTAATTTTAAAAGTTTATTTTGAAATTTTTATTTAATTCCATCAAGGTTTGCAGATTACAAGTAGATTATAATATATTTTGATATCAAATTATAATTAACTCTCAAATTTTAACTTCTCATTCATATTCATGGAGTTTTGGTGCCGTATATTAGATGCTAATCCTTTTTGTTTGGGGTATTAACCTCTTGGTCCGGAGATACATGAGTGTGAAAATGCATAAACATAGAGAGTTTAATTTATGGCTAACGAAATTTTCTTCGCCGTTCAAAAAAAATTAAAACATAGAGTTATACCTGTGTTGCTTTGGCAGTTCGTTGATGTATAATTTTGAGTGTATTGTTTGGACATACAAGTGGTTCTTGGTTTGTGATGAGGAGCTTTTAAGTGTATTTTTTTTAAGTAAACTGTGGTTCTTGACTTGTGAGAAACGATTTAGATGCACACAAAATTTCCTAAAAATCATTTGTTCTCTAAGGAAAGTGAGTTTGCGTACCTCTATCAAATATCAATAAGCTTTCTCTGCTCCTACTTCTCTACTTAAACTATGATCTCACCATATTATTATTTTTAGATCTGTCTCCTATTATTTGTGTTTAATTACAACGTGTTCTGCGAACCAATGTTGTTGGTTAAAGTTGCTGTTTCGCAAAAAACAGTGGAGGAATCGCTACAATATTTTTTTTTTCAACAGTGTAGAGTGTAGTGTTGAAAGAAATCGAACTTCCTCTCAAGCACTTGGTTCCTTCTGTCCTTGTGATTTGAAATTTCAATCGAAGGGCTTCTTTGCATCTCTGTTGTTTTTAATTTGAGGGCTAAGTTCTACTTAAGTCTCTGATGAAATCAGTTTCGGTTTCGCTGATCTCAACATTTTGTTATTTTTGTGGTTGTTACCTCTTATTACAATTGTGTTTACAAATATCCTAACGAATATTTCCAACAGCTACCGCTGTGGAGAATGAAACCAACTTGAAGGACATAGCTACTGCTCCGGAAAATGAAACAAAGTCGAGTAGTAGTCGTCGTCAAAGAGATGCGGAAGAAGTGCTAGTTGATCGTCAATTGATACATGGTACTACAGCTCCACACATGAGGCCCTAAGAAATGGACACGAGGTGGCGGCACGGTATTTATTAAAATTGGATCCTAAAATGGCAAATTTAGTTAATGGTGCTGGAGAGAGCCCACTCTTTCTGGCTGCCGAATCTCTTTGTGAGTCATTTATGTTGGATATTCTACAATCAAATCGGCCATATAGCACAAAAGGGCCCGATGGACTGAATGTGTTGCATGTTGCACGAGATTGTTCTGGTATGTAATTAGTGTTTCGTTCCTCTAAATATTGCCCAGAAAATGGATTATCCTTTCCACTTTTTCCCTTAAATACTACTCCTACGCCAGATGAATGAACCAGATCTTTGGTGTAATTTATCCAACTATCCATTCACACATAATTATAAGAATGTGTTCTTGTGTTTGAATGATCTTGGATTTGAGGAGATATTTGGTCAATGAGAAGAAAACTACGAAGGGAACTAGTATATGTTATCCTATGAGCTAAGATGGAAATTCACACACAAATACACAGATCACATAAAGACCAGACGATTTATGTAATTTTCCAAGATTTGTATATCCACGAGCGTGGCAGATTCATATATTAGAGAGCCCATGGCGTTAAAGCCACCCATGAGTATTTTTGTGTTGAGAATAAATTCTCTTCCCCAAAGGAGGAGAAGTGGGTTTTTCCTTCAAACCAATTTCCAGCTGCCACGTTATCAAAAGTACAAAACCAATTGTAGAATCACATGTTGTGATTTGGACTCTTACCTGGGGAAACCTACTACTTCGGTAAAAACTAGTGTTCCAATTTCTAGAAATTGAAGGATAACATGACTACGAAAATTAAGGAATTGATTTTCACACTCCCTTTTTATAATTCGCTGTTCAATTTTTTTTTTTGTCTTTATCCACTTGAATTTACTATCTTTCCCTTTATTCAATATACTTTTTTTACTTATTCAAGGACAATGCTTGAAATTTGCGTGGATAAAAATAAAAAAGGAAGTGTGAAATTTTTTTTCAAAAATTAAGTGTTCCAGTTTTCAATCCGTTTGAACCGTTGAGAAAATCTTATTTTTCTGATCATATTTTCCAAAGGGTTATAATTAAATTTTGTCTTGAGTACTCTCATAATTAAGTTTCTGCTTAATAGGGTTCCAAATAAAGAGCAGAAACTTAATTATGAGAGCCTTGGAGATAAAAAATAATTATAACCTTTCAGAATAAAATGATTAAAAAAAATAAGATCTTTGCAGTGGGTCAAACCAAAGTTGTCAATACCGTACCGGCCAGCGTACCGTTTTCACTACTGGAATGGTACGTACCGGTACCGGGCTATATCCCAGTACCGTTCTGAATTTATCTCAATTAATATTTTATGTATATATTTAATATATATCTACCATATTTTAAGTATAAATATAAATAAAATGTAAAAAAAAAAAGAAAAAAAAAGAGAGAGGGTAATTTTGTACCGGCCGGGACACCGGAATATGTCCGGAACATGCCGGTATTGGCCGGTACATCCGGTATTGGCCAGAACAGACCGGTATTTTGACCGGAACGGAACGTCACCCTTTGCGTTCCGTTTAAGCACCGGTACGGTACGTACCGACCGTTACCGGCCGGTACGGAACGGATTTTACAACTCTGGGTCAAACGAATTAAAAACTGGAACACATTTTTTTAATTATATGTTATTCTTGAGTTTCTGGAAATTGGAACATTAATTTTTATTTGACGAGTAATTGGCTTAACCACAGGTAAGAGTCCAAAGCACAACAATTCTACAATTGGTTTTGTACTTTTGCTGACGTGGCGGCAAGGAGTTAGGTTGGAGGAAAAGCCCACGTCTCTACCCTATGTGAGGCTACAGACCCCGATGATTCTAATCCCGATTTTACCGACTGGTCTGATTGGTTTAGGTTATAATCCTGTGTGATTAAATCTACACTGCAACCTTTCTGCTTTATACGTACTAATTATACTTTAACCCCTACTTCTTGTAATAGTAATGGTTTAGTCCTAATTCTGAAATGGTTTTGCTCTGTGATACTGTTGTTGTGCTTCAGTTAACTGTTGCTCTAATTCTCTAAGCTTATCTTGTTCTTTTCCTATAAACCTATTAAGAACGCTGCTAGGTTGAGGCCTGTCTGTATATAAAGTTGTATTTAAAAGTCTATTTATCAAAAGGTTTTTAATAAATATTTCTTCCTCTAGTCTGCGAATATAGATCAAAATATGTTCTTCTTTGTTCATGCATGCAAAGGATAAAAACTTATAATCAAATATTTGTAAATCCTACTCGGTACTTACCACCACATGATCCAGATAAACTGTTTAAAATAATCTAAATACTGTATATAATTATATATCTTATTACCTATTGATTAATCTTTCTTTTATTATCACTTACCTTTTATGTTTCAAAATTTTATCCAAAGAAATTTCTTATTTTCCTTCTCAACCTACCTCCGAATATTATTCCCTCAACGCCACTCTTTGGCAAACGGGTTAAAGACTCAAGAAGGCTTTATGGTTCAAAGGCCTGAAGTTACTTCTTCTTTTAAAATCTGAAATTTTTAAAGGTTTAGTGATATAAAACTGGATTAAAATTCTTTAGGTAATACAGACATATAATTCATACAATATTCACACTATTTATGATCATAGGGGTGTTCCCTTTCGGGAGTCCCTAAAGAACAATAAAGAACTGGAAAGAAACTTACTGTATTATTACTGCACACTGCTGATTACAAAGACTCGATTGCTGAAGATTGACTCGACCAAATTACAATTGCAACAAATGCTTACAGGTAGCAAATGTTCAAATGCTAGGAGAGTCGTAATTACAACTGAAGAACTTGACTCTATTTATAGACTCAAATGACTGGTAACCTATTGAAGAAAAGAGATCCGGTTTTTCAAAGGGAACAGTGGATGCCGCGTGATCATGGGTCCGCATCGACACATCTTTCAACCGTCTTTTTGAAAATAAGGTTCTCATTATTGTTACTTGAAAGACTTTGAGCTGCTGGTAAGAAAGTGGTTGAGCTGCTGGTAAGAAGTGGTTGAAACAGTAGAAGTAATTGATTGCGTTCTACTTTCGGCATATGCTTCCAAATTACTTTACTGGTAAAGTATCGACCCATGTGACAACAGTATTGCTGTCTGTCATGGTGAGATACTTTTATCTTGATGTCTATCCTTCCATAGCATTATTGAGATTCTGGACTGCCTCGTCATCAAAGTCATAGTCTTCTTCTTCATTATTTTGAGATGGGTCAGATGAATCACTTTCACACCTCATTTTCCTTTCATGTTTTATCTGGTTAATGTAATAATTGACTAGATTATTACATCCTGTTTCAAACTGAAATTTTAATTCTGGGAGATGATCATTAGACCTAATTTTTTGAAATAGGTCTTCACATATTAAGGATGCTTTCCCATAATCATATAAACTTTCATAATGAAACCCTTCAGCTATGGTGAAAGCAATGGAATGCCTGATTTGTTTTCTGATTGAATTTGTTTCACAAATCCAAGGATCCTCATTGTCACAATGATAGATTCTCCTGAGAATGGTATTTGCAGGATTTGTGTTGATATGAATATTATGGTAGGCAGGGATGAGTTGTCCTGTGGGCGTCCATTCTGGAAGTTTGGATTCAACAACTGCTTCGACTGCTGTACCTTGATCTGCCATGGAATTAAGAACACAGGCTGCAATCTTTCTTCCAAATCTGTTAGTATCTTCCGGATCATGGAATATAATTTGTTGAATATATCCATAATCTAAAAGAGTGACTTCTGTGATCTCCACCTGTTTATCCTTAAAATTAAGAATAAAAGGTTTAAAAGTCTTCATATCTATATTGGCCTTTGGGATGCTGTATATGAGTTGGCATGTACAAGTTATTCGTTCTAAAGGTGTCTGGATGCATGTAGGTTTAGTTTTTGGACATGGGATGGTATCTTTATCTTGTAAATAAAGGGTTTTCCAAGAAATGGTGAGTCCGGGAATGCTTCCTTCATTCTGGTTGATCTTGATTAATTCTGAAAACAAGAATTCTTGGAAATGAACTCTGTCTTCTCTGGCTAGGTGTTGAATGTGATGAATAACGTCTGGAGGAAATTTGGAAATAAGGGTGATGGCTTTGGACTGCCAAAGTTCTTTTGGTCTAAATTCCTTACTCCACTCAATTTTCTTCATCTTCCAGTGGGGAAGACTGCCTTCTCGCTTTTACCAGTGGGGTAAAAGGGTCTCTAACCTTTTTGAGTTCTTTCTCTGATTTTAACAATTTCATTTTGAGAGTTGTTATTTCTTCTTCAAGCCTTCTCTGATTATTGATCAGCTGCTGGTTGGCTTGTTCTAGATCTTGATTCCTTTTATTTAGAAGTCTAAAACTTCTAGTCATTGTTTCGCAATGACCACAAAATCTTATTTGTTGAGAAAATGGTTGGTTAAAACTCTGGTTATTCTCAAAACCTGCAGTCTCAAGAGCTGCCTGAGTGTTTAGTTTTCTGGTGGATTCTGAGATATAAAAATTATTTCCAATGACACGATTGGCCCATTGGTTTGCCTCTGCAAATGTATGAAAACCTTTCCATGTTGAGGAAGGGATTCCATCAATTTGTTTTAAAACTTCTGGCCAATAGGAATAAATTCCTGGAACACGTCCTACTGCCACACAATAAAATGAAAATCTTTTTGTTGGGTTTGACCCATTTTGCTGGTTAAAGAAAATGTTTAAAGCATTTAAACAGGCTAAAAATCTAGGAACATCTTTGTGAGAGTCCCAAAGGTTATCTAAAAGACACTTCTGTTCCTCACTGATATTGTGAATGAGGTACCTGAATTTGGATCTGGATTGTTCATGAAAAATTCTGAGAGTTATGCTCCCAAAGGTTAAGAACTTCTGATCTGTTCTGGTTGTACTGCTTGATGATGCCATCTGAAAAAAGAAAATATTAGCATTTATTTCTCTGGATAAATAATCTGCTAAAGTATTTTCTTTCCCTTTAATGTGTTCAAATTCTACTGTATATCCGTTGCCTGTTATAGTATCAATAAAATTAAGCCATCTACGGTTACTGATCCTTTTCTCATTGAGAAGCTTATGGAATTTAACTATAGCTTCACAATCTGTTCTGACTGTAAAAGGTTTGAACAACCATAATTTAAAGCTATTAATGGCGTTAATTACTCCTAATATTTCACAATCTATGCTGGCTAAATTTCCCTTTTCTTTGTATTTACCACTGGAATATCTGCAAATCTTTTCTGTAGATTTTGCTGAATATTTATTAGGTTTACTGAGGAGTATAGCTCCCCATCCCTTTTCACTGGCGTCTACTTCTATCACTATGTAATCAGAATCTATTGGTAAATCTAATTCTGGTAAATTTTTACAAATTTCTTTGATTTTTCTGACAAGATCTACGTCTTGTTGATTGAAATATTTCTGGCCTGTTGGGGTCGTTTTACTATATAAAGGTCCTATGATTTTACTAAGGTCTTTTATGTATGGCCTAGCATAATTCAAGGTTCCTAAAAATGACTGAAGTTTCTTTTTGTCTTCTATCTTATCTGGAAATTCCATAATTTTTTGTGCTATATGTGGCTGTAACTGGATCTTTCCTTTCCCTATTCTTACTCCTAGATATTCTATGTACTCTTTACACAACTCTATTTTCTTTTTGCTAATAATCAAACCGTTGTCTATAAATAGCTGGAAAACAATCCTCAGGTGTTTATAATGTTCTTCTTGTGTTTTACTGAAAACAAGAATATCATCAATATAGACAAGAATAAAAGAATAGTAATCCTTGAATATATTATCCATTTTTCTCTGGAAAATACTGGGTGCTGTTTTTAAGCCAAATGGCATGACAATCCATTCATAACATCCTTGGGGACATGTGAATGCTGTCCATGGCCTACTAGACTGATCTAACATAATTTGCCAAAATCCTGATTTGCAATCGAATTTACTAAAGATTATTGCATTCTGGATACTATTAATAAGCTGTTCTTTACTAGGTATGTCATAACTATCTAGCTGAATATTATCATTAAGACGCTTATAGTTTATGACCATTCGCGCTTTTCCTCTCTTGATTTCTGCATGGTTTCTTACCATAAAAGCTGCACTTCTGTGTGGACTGGTGCTTTCTTTAATAACTCCTAGATTTAACAACTCTTTGATTTGTTTCTCAAATTCTTCTATATCTAATGGACTGTATACAATTTTCTGGGTGCTAATCTTAAAGTCTGGGTTAATAATTTTAAGATGAGCTAATGTTTTGTTTTTATTCCAATGTTTAATTGGGTTTTCTCCTAAAATCTGGGTTTCTTCTGCTAACCTAATTAATCCTCTAACTGTTCTTTATCTGTTTTCTTCTTTTTTCGATCAAAAATTGATAAAAAATATTCTATCTCTTTAAAATTTATAAGGTCATGGTCTATCTGGATTAACTGTTCTTCTTCTTCCATTAACCACTCTATTTTGAAAATATCATTTATGGTTTCTTCATAAGAATCTAAATGTGAATCTGGAGGATTCTTCAATATTTCATGTATCCTATTTTTTACTATCTTATTTTCTTCTGCAATTTTGTTCTGTTTGTCGTCGGCTGCTATGGTTCCTGCTATGGTTCCACCACGCTTAGCTGTTAACTCTGATTCTAAGTTCTGGGCATGTAGGGTTTCTACTTGTAAACTTCGCTTGTGGAATGTTACAAAGTGCTTGCTAAATGTGATGCTGCCATTCATGCTATCTATAAAGTTTAATCCTAAGATAAACTTATAGCTATGGTTGATGTCTCCTATCCATACCATGGGTAATGGATAAGTGTGTTGCTGTTGAAGTCTGTTGGTAAACCTGATACTGCTATTCATAAGACATGTATCATAAATAATACTGGTATTATTCATGAGATCTGCTCTTGCTATATAACCTGGTTTGGTGTAATATTCAACTGGTATGAGATCACGGCTAATGTGACTCTTACTGGCTCCTGTATCAATCATGGCCTTAAGTTCTATAGTTTTCCCTGGATTTTTACCTTGAGCTGGTAACAAAATCTCACAATTTATTTCAATAAGACTATTTTCTCCTATTCTATTAACTGATTCTATGATGTTGCAATGATCCTCTATAAGTTCTGGTTCTTTTAAAGGCTGGTTCTTTTCTTGTAACTGGTTTCTTAATCTACTATTCTCTATTTTATAAGTTTCTATTTCTATAGATAAAATTTCTATCTTCTTTTCTAATTCATTTACCTGTTTTTCAAACTGGAATTTGGTTCGATCTAATTCTAACCTTATTGTGGCTGCTTCTATCTTGGCTTCTTGAAGTGCCAATTTTGAAGATTGGTTTAATACTGGTTGCTGTATGCTACCACTAAGATCTATTGAATCTCTATCTATCTGGTGATTCTTTTTAAGGCAAAATTTACAAACATTCTTCTTACAATTATTACATATACTTCTAAATAACCTAAAAGGGTAACCATTGCATTCCGAGCAAGGTTCACTATCTTGACCAACATTATGGTGCCACTGGTGTATGCATTCTATACTGGAACTTTTAATCATAAAGGTATATTCTGGTATATAGCTGGGAAATTCATCTTCTGAACTGCTACTGCTATCACTATCTTCTAATTCTCCTAAGAAATTTATTTCTTCTGGTTCTGTACTGATTAAACTGTATATTGATTCGGTATCACTTTCTTCTAGTTTTATTTCTATAAACTCAATATTATCGAAATCTTCTAATTCTGCTATGAGATTTGCCTTTTCTGTATTTTTCGGGTTCTTCCCTTTATTAGGGCATTTATTTGCTAGGTGATCTTCTGAATCACATATAAAACACTTACATTTACGGTTCTGAGTTGGTTGAAATCTTTTCCTAAAATGCTTTTTAGGTTTTGGCCTAAACTGTTGTTTGCTGGGTGCCTGACTATAAGTTTGACTTTTCCTATATCTTTTTCTGGGGTAATAACCATGTTTCTGATAACCATAATTATACCTTCCTGTCTGAGCTGCTATTTTCTTATGGTATTTACTGGCCTTCTTCTGGTATTTATAGAATTTATTTTTCTTTTTCTTTTTCTTTTCTTTGCCATATCCATACTGTTGTGGAGTATATATGACTTGACTACAAAAATTTAATTTATTTTTCTTTATGCCTTTCTGGATTTCAAGTGTAGTACACTTATCTCTAAGTACTGCAAAAACAAACTGAATTCTAGGACCTATTCCTAGATGCTGGTTTTCATCTCCATTAGTAACTTTCCATTTTTCCCATATTTCTTCTCCTAATGGTCCTGGAAGTTTTCTAAAAAATTTATTACTAATTTCCAGGTCTAATGCTCTTCCTGTTTGAGATGCTAGGGCTATGAAATCATTACAAAAGCTGACTATATATTTCCATTTATGTAACTTAAGCTGTTCTAATTGTCTCATGGCTACGTTCTGGTAAGTGGTGTTTCCTCTATTAGGACCTGCTCCTAAAATCAAAGTTTTGACTAAACTGGTAAAATTATATACATTTGGTCCTTGAGCTATTAAAGCTGCATATTGTAATTCAAAATCTCTTTTATAAGCTTCTATAATTCCTTTCGCTGTCTCTCCTAAAAATGATTCGCAATATGACCACATCTCTGCTGAAGATTGCCAATTGGTCATTTCTAAAAGTTTTCTGACTAGGGCTTGTTCCCATCTTTCTATAACTGTTTTGTGAAACTGGGGTCAAATAATGCAATATCAAGCATTAATCCTGTTCCTGCTTGTGCCATAAGAGACACATTTCTATCTACTGGTAATCTTTTCCCATAAGTTTTATATTCTAATTCTTGAGCTGATGGCTCTACTCTGGATTTACTAATTGGAATGTTTCCCATCTCATATTCTTGGTTTGGGAATACTGGGGGAGTACTATCATATGTTTCCATTTTGACTTCTACCATATGGTTTTCTATATTTTCAACTGAGGGTTTATAATACTTAGATCTGGGATCTGAGTGACAAAACATATCTTCTATTGAAAGATTGTTTTTTCTACTGGAATCGTATTCCATAAATTTTTCTTCTAAAACAAATATATTATTTTGTAACAAATACTGTCTTTGGAATTTTGAACTATCATCTAACTCTGGATGCTCATATTCAAGTTTTTGGGTATAGTATCCTTCTAAAATCTGGTAATCATAATAATCTAAGTCTGGTCTATATATTGGTTCTAAAAGTTCTGTTAATCTGATTATGTCAGATTCACTGAACTTGACTAACTGATCAAAGGTAAACTGAGGTTTTTCGTAAGCCATATAAACATGTTCTGTTTCTACATCAGAATTTCTGGCAAATTCTGTATGAATGGAACTTCCTGCATCTGAATGTCTTCCTGCTGAAATATAATTACTGAACCTAAGATTAACCTCTCCCATACTGTTGGTATAGAAACTATTATTACTGGGTCTAAGTTGTTGCCTTGGTACTAAATTTGTGACTTTCCATTCAAGTCCTGATAACATTTCTGAATCTCTTTTCTTAGCTTCTATGACTTGAATACCTCTGGTTCCTAAAGCTTTTAAAGCTTGGTCTGTTCTGAGCTTATATCTAGTACTGCTATGATTACTTAATTTTCCTATGAAATTTACACAAACTAAAAGATTGTGAACATCAGGGATCATGTGATATCCCCTTGTCTTAATTCCTATTTTTATGTGCTGGTAAAATTCATCAAGTCTCATCTGGAAATCTGGTATACAATAGATTATCTGGCAATTGCTGTTCATGTCTAACTCCATGCTTCCTATTAAAGCTTGTTCTTGATTTGTAAACCTATTGTCAAAAATCATAACTAATACTTTAGTTCCTAAATCTTGTCTAGCTAATCCTTTTACTCCTATGGTGATTAAACCTAGGTGTATAAGGCCTAGTTTTAACTGTCTAAGCTCGTTGAAGCTCTTCTGAGTGATCATTTCTAGAATTTCTAACTGATCTTCTGTTATAACACTTACTGGTTTTTCATGATAACTATTATAAGTTCTAACTCCTCTGTTGAAAAAATTCTGAGATCTATATAATACTGTTGGGTCTAGTAATTCTAAACTGTGATTTCTGAATCTATCTAGTTGAACATCCGGATCTATAATTCCTTCTATTCTGTTTTCTTCTACTGGTTGTTTTCCAAATACTCTGTTTATTAATGGGATTCCACTTACTTTTGTTTTGCTACTGGATGCCATTGCTAGGTTCCTGAAGACTGAGGAATTTCTGGTTTCTTTCCTTTGTTTGGATCTGGGGTTCCAAATATGTTATAATAAAAGGTATGATTTTGTAAGGATCTATTGGATCTTTTGGGTTCTAGATGTCCTGTAGAAGCTGAAAGACTAATCTGGTTTATTTTAGAAGTTAAAGTTTCTAAAGCTTTTTCTTCCTGGATTTTATCTACTTTGATAGATACCTGATCTAACTTTTCTGATGTTTCTGCTAGCCTATTGCTAAGACTTATCAAAAGCTCGATAATGGTGTTATTTTGCTTGATAAGAGTTTCGTCTGTTTTACCTGTAGGTTTGAAGCTGGACAATCCTATAGGGTCTGGTTGAATCTTTCCAGAATTTTCTAATGCTATTTTGTAAAATAGGTTATCACTACTATTCATTCTCCATTAGCTAATTTCTTAACTTCTTCTAAAAGAATTTCTATTTTCTGAAGTTTACTGTCTAATTCTATTTTAACCTGGAAGGAAGTCTGTTTTATTCTATCCACTTCAAATTTAAGACTTTCTACTAAATTTCTGGTTTCTGTTTCTATATCTTTTGGTTGGGTAGTATCTAATTTACTGATCAGATTTATTATATCCTGTTTGCAGGGTAATTTATCTGATATTACTAACTGTTTTTCTTCTAATTTACTAATTCTTCTTAAAATTTCTGAATGTAAGTTTTTAAAATAATCTAAATTTTCTAACTGTCTACTGGATCTAGATCTGTTAATCTGTTCTAGTATGTGAGTAGTTTGTTCAAGAGACCTTCTAGAAAATTCTTCAAACTGAGTTCTGGTTATTATATTGCTTTTTTCTTCTAAGTTAAATTTTTTATCTAACCTATTACTTAGTTGTTCTACTAATTGGAAACCTATTTTAATCTGAACACACTGTTTTGATTGTTGAGATCTAATTTCACTTAAACTAGGACTAATTACTCTTATGATATCATCAAGCATAACAAACTAAAAATTAAAATAATCATACACCAAACTAAACAAATAAACAAGACTAAAGATCTTTATACTGGCTACTTGAATTAACAAATAGTACTGAAAGCTCTGATACCAAATTTTTGCACAGCTTCTAATTTTACACAATGCGGAAGTAGAGATAAGACAAACTGGGGTCTTAACTGCTGATATTCTAAAGTTCTGGAAAAGTAAATGAAGGTACTGTAATTTGGTTATGAATTATTAGAACTCATGGTCTAAACTGTAATTTTGGGCAAGTTGATGATAGTGGAACAGGTTACACTCAATCATTTTCTTTTAGTATCGGGAGAGAAATCGGTAACAAAGGTCGGGAAGTGTAGACTTTTCGAAAATGATTCTCTTTTGTCAGTTTGTGTTCTCCTTTTATTACTGTATTAATTCTATGAGGTCATTTTCCGTCACACGAAATTTGACACATGGTTTTTGAGAGACTCATTTTGGAGTCTTACACAAATGATCAGAGCTATTTAATTTGTTTGAAATATATTTTTAAGAGTTTTTGTAAAAAATCAACTTATTTGAATATCAGGATGTGCTTGATCGGTTCAATCAGTTGATTCATGTCAAATTTTACATAATAAAACTTAATGAACTGATCAAACCCCTGTTAGTATCGGAATGAGTTGATTTTTTACAAGAACTCTTAAAACACATGTTAAAGAAGTTAAACGGCTCCGATCAATTGCGTGGAACTTCAATTAATTTTTTGTCAAAATTTGTGTTAACTTTTGTATGAGGGGTACCAGCTCCAAATAATATATATATACATCCCTCTAATTTCTCATGCGGCTTCTTGCAGTCAAAATTATTTCTATTCTAATAAGACAAAAACCGGATCTGATGAGACAAAGACATGACCACGGAAAGGCAGCCATTCACTATGCAGTAGAAGCAGATGATTGGGTTTTGGTTTATCAAATATTCGAGGCCGACGCTTCGATTGCCCTCTTTCCCGATAATGACGGTCACACCTGTAACGCCCCGATTTTTGGAAATAAAATCAGAGGCATTAAATATTAATTTTTTGAAAATTTAATAAAATCAAATCAAAATCCCAAATAGATAATTCATCCTAAAGATTCATCTATTACAAACCATTGTGAAAATACCGAAAATAGTCTTTATGGTAATAATCTAATCAAAATAACAGAGCTGTCTTCTAAGATTGATACGGATTCCAAGCGTATACTGGCTCAGTCTCCATATCCGGATTCATCTCTAGGTAGTATCGGCCTCCTTCAGGGTTCTGAGTCTCCACCTGATTTTCTGCAAAATCTGACACGGATGCCAGAAAATCCGTGCCTGAGTGAAAAAGTTCACCCCGTAATATAATCCAACCCAATCACCCCTCCTTACACTACAGCTAGCAGGTAACGATATATCATCAATGTAGAAAAGTACAATACTCATAAATCTAATCATTATCGATCGATAGTCCAACAACGAGGAAAATCTAGTCATGCCCAGATCATAATTAGGGTTTGCCTATCTTAATCACCATATCAAAATCACCACAGGATTCCCACCAGTTCAATGATCACCAAAACATCTCTGGACCATCTGCCAGGTTTTATCAAAATGTCACTGGGCTTACTTTGCCAGGTTTTATCATCAGAAAACATCACTGACCAACCGTCAGGTTTTATCATCGCAAAACGTCACTGACCAACCGTCAGGTTTTATCAAAACATCACTGACCAACCGTCAGGTTTTATCAAAACATCACTGGGCTTACTTCGCCAGGTTTTATCATCACAAAGCATCTCTGGACTCCCCGCCAGGTTTTATCAAAATATCACTGGGCTTACTTTGCCAAGTTTTATCATCGGAAAATATCTCTGGACCACCGCCAGGTTTTACTGTCACAAAATATCGCTGGACCTCTGCCAGGTTTTATCATCGGAAAATATCTCTGGACCACCGCCAGGTTTTATCAAAATATCTCTGGGCTTATTTTGCCAGGTTTTATCAAAACATCACTGGGCTTACTTTGCCAGGTTTTATATCATCACTGGACTCCTGCTAGTTTCAATTCATTACTGGGCTTACTTTGCTAGTTTCAAATCATCACATCCAATACATCACATCTCAACATCCTACCTGCAGGCAGATCTAAAAATAAACTTTCCAATTTATCCATTACGTAGCACCATCTAAGAGAACTCTATTTGCATACCACCCCATGTCTCTAGGTTCCAATCTAACATATCAATCACAAATCGGAGCAGTATACAAATAATCACAATGATAATTGAAATAAATAATAAGCGTAGAAATTACGTAACTTTTTATGAATGGGCCGTTGCCCTTAATCTTGTATGGCTAATAAGTTAATGATAATGCAAGAAACTTTTATCTAGTAAAAGTTTTTATAAAAAAATAATAGATAAATAAATCTAGGCTTGTATAAATTTTATTTAAGAAATTAGATTGATTAAAAACTAATTAAATTAGGTAAAAATATTAGAATAATTATCATGACCTTAATAAGAGTCTTAAGGGTTTATGCAACATGTTTGAATGTCAAAAGTTGGGTTTGGATGGTCGCGGGATTTTATTTAAATGAGGACGTTAAATAAAGTGGCCGAAAGTGAAGTAAATAGATAATAAATAATTTATTTATTCAAAATATGTTGAGGTTAACAAAGTTTCATCTTCGGAATGTAAAGAGTCTAAATAAAATTATTCGGGCATTTATAAAAAGGGCTATAAGGTCGTAAAGTAATTTTGATTGGAAATACTTTAAGAAAAATAATAAATAGTGAATTTAATAAAATAATTATGAAATTAACAAGATATCATATTTGAGATGCGGGATATCTAGGAAAAATAGTTTGGATGTTAAAAACATCGTTCAGAAGGTCGCAATGATTTTTCGTTTGTAAACTTTGAAAGATAACTAATAAATAATTTAATGAATAGATAATTAAATAAAAAAAAATATGAACTTAACAAGTTATGATCTTTGAGGTGTGAAAAGTCTAGGAAAAATAGTTCGGGGGTCAAAAATCAGATTTAGAAGGTCGCAAAATCGATTCGATACAAAACAGTCCAAACCGCAAGGTCTGACCGGGTTGACCTTGCGGTGGACTTCCAGACGCAAACTATTGTCTGGTTCTTGCGGTCCGCAGGTTGCGGCCGCAAGGTCCAGTCCAGAATCCGTTTTTTTGTCTTTTCGTCCTGGTTTCGATGCATGGGTTCGTTCGGGGCATAGGGTTAAGCATAAAAACAATAAATATACTAAGAGAAGTGGTTGGGAGAGATTATACTACCTCGAATTGGATCAATTTGAATCAAAAACGAAACTTGGATTTTTGGAGAAGATGACTTCGGTTTGGTCGAGGGGAAACCTTGGGGTCGAATTGGATGATGCTAAAGGATGCTCGGAGTTGTAGGAAGGGATCGGAATTATCAATTCGGATTTCGGTTGATCGTAACTATAAAACCCACTTTTCTCTCTCTTTCTTTCTCTCTCTAGAACTCCATGGATTGGAGCTTCTTTCTCTCCGAATTTTCTCTCTTTTTTGGACTGGTGGGGCGTGAAAAATATTGTGATGAACCCTAGGGTCGGACTAATGGGGTATATATAGGAAAATTTTAAAGAGGTTGACAAATTTGAGTTCAATAAGGACTCAAATTATTGGGTTTTGAGATGGACGAAAAATAGGACGAAAATATAGCCAGGGAGATGAATTAGAGACCGAGTAGGAGAGCGAGAGGCAAGAAGAGTGTGCATGCATATAATTAATTGCACACGAAGTAAGAAGGAAAAGAAAAATTAAATTAAAAAGGATAAGATAGATAATTATATTAGGAAAAGAATTAAATAATACTAATAATACTTTTTTTTTAAATGATATTATTAATGCTATTAATAATATTAACTCTATTAAAAAAAAAAATCGGGTCGAAAATCCGGGTTGTTACAACACCCCTCTCCTTCAAGCAGCGAGCAGCGGGTATGATTTTTCATGTAAGGAGATACTCAAGATGTGTCCAGAGTCAATCGAGGCACGCAATCATAAAGGTCGACATGCACTTCATCTTTGCAAATTTCGGGATGTTCGTTCCCTGATGAGGATTCCAGAAATATTGGAGCTTCTAAATGAGGGTGATGAAGAAGGAAACACGCCTTTGCATCTGGCAATAAAAGAAAATGACTATAAAAAGGCAATGTTATTATCTTCTTCGAATTCAATCGACTTGGGAGCCGTTAACAAAGAAGGTCTAACAGCCTTAGATCTTTGCCAGACAGATTGGAGGATTTCACACAAACAGGTACCTTGTTTGAATTATTTCGTGTGACTCTCTGAATATTACAACGCCTGCTGTTTTGAAAAGGCTGCGTTATTAGCTGCTTCTATGAATTATTATTTCGTGACTGGGTTTCCAGTTTGATAAGGTCCCATTCCCTCCAATTTCAATATCTTTGGATTTATTCTGGATTCAAAAACATTACAGACATCGTTCATTTTATTGAATTTGCTTATTGAATTTGCCGAGAAGAATATCCATGCCCAAAGTTAGTTTAATAGGACTTCGTTTTCTTTATTGATGCATCTCATCTGTCCAAAAAAAAAAACAAAAAAGATCGATTGTTGAAGTTTCAAACTAGTGTGGCGCCTTTCTTTTTTTCCTCGCACAAATGCGATTTTTTAATATGGCAAATGAAGTCCGATCAAACTGATTTTCAATTCGTATATTCTTCTCGATGAGTTCAACAAAACAAATGATTCTGATCATTTTTTTTGAATCTTGGATGGATTCAAAAATTAAAATTTTAGGTGACTGGTCCTTAGCCAAATTAGACTGGAACTCAATCTATATTCAATTAGGACATGGATCCTCTCCCATCCATTTGGACGATCCAGTTTTTTTTGTTTGTTGATTCTTCTTTTTTTTGTTTTTGTTTTTGTTTTTGGGTTCGCTTTGATGTAAAATGTTCCTTTCAACAATTGATCTCAAACATAGGTCATGCCAAAAATTACATTAATCGGATACCGCTAAATATGATTTCAGAACCCATTTATCTTGAAAAAAATGATATCGTAACAATAGATTGAAACCCATATAATCAATTCATGTTAGTATAAATGTGCTTTGAAAGCATATTAATCAATATCCAATTAACTTAACTTTTGATATGGTCAATGTTCGGGACAAAGCTCCAAAAGGTGAACAAATTGGATCATTATAGCTGGCCCAGATAAGGCCCACATACAGCAAAATTGGACCATGAGTTTGAGAGGATCCATATGATCATTTCGTTACTTTTAGCAGTTATATATTAGAATAAGAAAAAAAATGCCATGTCAGAAACTTATATCATTACAATAATTTTCAAATATATTACTTTTTCAGTCCCTTTTTTAGAATTCAGTATTTCGTTTTGACCTATCTTTTAATAAGTGTCTATTTTGTAAAGTTAGTAGATAAAAATTGATACATTTTTTATTATGCCCTCAAAAGTATATTCTATTTTAAAAAGTTAGTAAGTAAAAGTGTAATGATGATGTCTCCAAAGAGGGTAAGTAGGGAAAGTAAAGATAAAAGTTGATGTGAAATGTATAATAATGATGTCTCCTAATTAAATAAGTTGGAGTTACGAAACTAAAGACTTAAAAAAGAAAGAATAGAGTAGGATATAGTCACTGGCGGACCCACCTTTGTGAACACTTTTTCTAAAACATTGGCTTCATCATTGAATGGTGCGGTTATTCTAGTTTTGGGCGTTGATTACAGAGACTAATGTGGCTTCATCTAGCCGCACGCGGAGCACTACGTGGCCGACGCCCAATTGAGTTCAAGGTTCCTGCTAGAGAACGGGATGCAGATTTGAAACCACTTATTAATACCATGGCTTTGGTAGCTACACTAATTGCCACTATCACTTTCGCCGCTGCGTTTACGATGCCAGGTGGGTACGACACCAGTTCCGACAATTTAGGTGCTGTGAATCTCGTAAAGAATGCCGCACTTAAGGCGTTCATTGTGTCGGATACCATTGCTATGTCCTGCTCCATCACTGCGGTGTTAACACTTGCGTTTTCAGTAAATGGTGAACGAGAATTACAAAGGAGAATTTGCATAATGAGTTGGGTATTGGTCGGCTTGGCGATGCGTGGAACTCTGGTGGCTTTTATGTGCTGTATATTTGTAGTAATAGCACCTAAGGCCTTATGGGTTGCCATCTTTGTTTGTATCATTTGTGGCATAGCTTCTGTTGCAGTAGAGCTCTCCGTTCCAATTCTTTTCTGTCCAACCATTATTGCCCTTATTCGATACCTCAAGCAACAACGGCGCTAGGTGATAAGACAAATCAAACAGCTCAGATTAGAGAACGTTCATCATGAGTAATACAAACAGGGATGTTCCCCGCAGAGACGGAACCGGCCTTGGGCGTAAGGCCTCCCCCCATTTGAAAAGCCCTAGAATTATCTAGTGTATTTTTCATACATGGTGAGTCCCTCCCCCTCAACAAAGAAAAGAAAAGGTGAAGTTAATACCCACAACTCCTGGGCCTAAAACTCCACAAGGCTTCTATCGATCAGAATTAAAAAAAAAAAAAAAACTTCACAAGGCTTGGTTATATTGATCGAGAAGGAAATTGTTGCGGAAATTAGTTCCAACTGATCGAGATGATTTTCGAGATCTGAGGGAGTGCCGCATTCCATTATGCTACATGGTTGAGGTAACGCTTTGAAAAACTTTTTATTTTTTCACCTTTTAGTTGTATTTGGTTTGTTTTAAGAGCACTTATATATATATATATATATATATATATAGAGGAATTTTCAAGTGAGGGATCCCTCATTTTGTTAAAATGAGGGACTTTGATTTCCCGATAGATAGATTCTTGAATGTTGAACTTTCAAAATCTTGTTGCTCATGTTGTGACCCGCTTATGTATGATCCTGGTTCCGTCCCTGTTCTCCGCCTAGTAGGTCTGTGATATAGATATGAGAGCTTGTGTGTGAGTGTATGATGATTTTTAGCAGTTTACTAAAGTTTGTTTGAGGAATTTTGGATGTACTGTACAATCTCAATTCTCTCCCATCCAACAACTAGGTGGTAACCGTGACGTGGTTAATTACACATATCCACTGCATGTGAATGATGTGATGCTTAGGGAAATTCAGTGACGTATTTTAGTTAATTTTGCCATTGTCTGGATTAAGGTACCCGTACGATGAAACGACTAAAATTGCAGCAGCAGCAACAGATTGGCAATGCGAGATGCTTAGTCTGATTTGAATGCATTTGAGTTCTTCATTATATAGGCATATGTTTTTCAGGAGAAGCTTTCTGTAACTTTTCAAGTGGATGATTGTTCCTCTGCATTTGTACATTTTGTCGACGAATCAATGGGTACTAGCAATACCAGAATGACCTTTCCATTGTAATCAAACATGACCTAGTTTAGTTAGCTTTTTACCATTTCTTTTTTTCAGTCCGACTACTCAAGTGGATGATTAGCAGAATAATGTCCATTGAAAGTTATTGGATAAACTAGATTATTAGAGGCTAATTAGTACTTTTGCCGCAAAAACTGTGAGAAGAGTGACGTTTTAGTAAAACCTTTTGCATAGAATGATTATTAAGATTTTTATACTTTAATTTGTTTTTTTTTTTTATACTTGTAATATTGCTCTTTGAAGTTTATTTTATCTTCTTAAGTTTTTTATTTATGAACATAGAGGACTCTATTTAAAAAGTATGCTTCAGGTCCCCTAAATCTCAAAGAAATCAAATGTGTGCATATAAATGTGTCACTATAGCGTGCCTGTTCTTCCAATGTGTACCGTATCAAACTCCCAAACTTCCAGAATCTGAAAAGTATATAAATGCTTCACCTTCTTCAGTGACTTGTATAGTTTACCACTTCAATGTCTTTCTACCAAAAAAAGCCATGAGAGGAACTTGTAAATGCCATGCACCAAAGATTTGTACTATGGTGTGTGTCTGCTCTTAATACGTATCAGAAGAGTATTAAAATTCCAAAGGTGAAATGGCCAAATGGGATTTCCCCTTGCACTTCCTTATCAGTTCTTATCTTAATTTTGGTGTCCAATTTGCAACATTGATCTTCTTTTTCTTTTTTTTTTTATCTAGTTGCATCTCTTACTGCTTCAGACTTCACATTTATTGGGTCTCAGAATACAAAACAATTTGAATATGTTTTCTAGTGCTAGTTTATGGATTCCAATATTTTGATGAGCATAATTACATGCCAGAACTACTGAAAATGTTTCTGAGGTTAGTTGTTTGTCAAAGTGCCGCAGAGATGCAAAAGATGTGCAGCCAAATATAGGATCCTAAACCATACTTCTTGATCCTCATTGATAAGGCAATTCGCCATATTATGGCCAATTCTAATACATGCTTTAATTGGCCCCTGCTAGTAAAACTACGGAATTGGTCTTTCAAAACTAACTGAAGTGTGCGTAAGTTGGTTTAGACATCTGAGTATCCATAATTCCTGGGTTCTGAATGCACATTATATGCAGTTTTTTTTTTATTATGTAGCTTGTATTACATCCTTCACTCTATATGTGCTGTGGTTTGTCCGATTGTTCAACGCTTCACTGCTTGCAAAATTGTCACAGCCATGTCTTTCGAGCAAAAAAGCCATTAGAAGAACTACTAAGTGCCAGTGCCACCAAATTAAAGATTGGTCCGTGTGTGTTTGCTCTTTGTCAAAGGAGTATTTAAATTCCAAAAGGCAAAATGGCCAACTGGGATTTCCATCTGCATCTCCTTATCAGTACATATCTTCATTTTGTTGTCCAGTTTGCATCATTGACAGTTACAGACTTGACATTAATTGGGTCTCAAAATACAAAACAGTTTGAAGACACAGCCCCCACCTGTTTGTTACTATATTGCTAGGTTACCATATATTTCTGAGTTTAGTTGTCAGTCAAAGTGCCAGAGAGATGCAAATGATGTATAGTTGTACCCAGTGGCGGACCCAGGAATTTGACATAGCGGGGGCACCAATTTTTTTTGTAACCGTTATTACGAGTTACAGTTAAGCACATTTCCTCCAAAATAATTTTAACATTCATGATAAATTAACAATTTTAAAAGTACGTATGTATTTTAATAATTAGCTACTTGGGCAAACTTGCGCACCTTGACTATATGCATTATCACATGTTCATCATTTATTTTTCTATTACTAACTCTACTATTACAATTTTGGGGACAAAAAGTATACAAATGCAATGTGGGGTAGACTCGAACCCAAGAATAATATAAAAATTAAGGTACGCACTACTATTTTCTAGTGCTTTTTAGAAAAAAAACACATTTTCTACTCTGCCTTTTGGGAAAAAGACAGATTTTTATATTACCTTTTGGGGGGGAAAAAAAAAAGAGAACATTTTTACTCTGCTTTTTGGCAAAAAGGCAGAGAAAATACAGGAAAAGTCTCGAACTTGCCACCTCTTTGTTAAGCATGAGGGCACTTAACCACTGAACCAATAGCCAAAACCTTACATGGATTCAACATAAATAATATATATACAAAAACGCAAAAAATAATTTTTTTTAAAAGGCTTGGGGCCCGTGTGGGCACGTGACCACACATGCCCTATGGTGGGTCCGCCCCTGGTTGTACCAAATGGTAGCTAAGAGGTAACAGGAATAAGTTGTAAACCAAGACATCTTAAATTAGAAACTTGGCAACCTCGATCTTGAGGCCAAGCTGTACGAAAGAAATCTTTTGTAAATCCCATAGTCCTAGTGTTGCCTTTGACTGGACCGAAGAAGAGAATAATAGAAGAGCACATAAGCTAACCCAAACACGCCTGACCATCAAACCTCCAAAACAAGAATAGATTTTCCTTCACTGATGGGGTAATGCCCTAGCCTTGCATTATAGCCAATTCTGATGCCATTATGTTTCTTGAATCAAAATAAACCACATAACTATGGTACATGTAATTCGATTGAAGAAAAGAATTCAACATTGTCATTTGATATAACATTTTCCCACTAGTTTCTTAATTAATGGGAAAATGTTTATAATCCAAATTCCAAATCACACAGGTTTCTTTTTGGAGGATTTAAATACTTCCCTAAAGAATGTTGGCATGCAAGGTTGATTCTTGGACACACCCAGGGGTTGTTCCAGTGGTTTGGGCGATTGCTCAGGCTTTGGGCATACTACGCAAGATTTGGGGTTCGATTCCCCATCGTGTGAGTACCCTAAAGTAAGTAGGGAGCTGTGACTGTTGTGGCTGTGCTAACTCTCCCGGAAGTTTGGGTTGCATGAATAGAGTTGGGATTAATTAAGGTGTGCGCAAGTTGACCTCAACACCCAATTATTGAGGGCCGGAAAAAAATAAAAGAAAAAAGAGTGGATTGAAAACCCGTCAACACTAAACATGATAAATCTCGGGCTTCACGCATTGCATAAGTTTAAAACCTTCAACCCTCGATCCGTTTCGGTGATAATATGAAAATGAATGGTTTAAGAGATGTTGAAAATCAAAATCATGAAGAACGACTTCCGTGATCGAGAAGAAAAAGTGGTTTTCACAAAGGGCTTATGTAATTTTATTATTATTATTTTTTTAACGGCTCACAGGGCTTATGTACGTAGTTAGTGAAATTTACGCAAAATCTTCCAACCAAACCTTTCTTCTCTCATGAGAAACCCTAAAGAAAAAGCAAAATACAAAAGCAAAAGCAAAAGCACAACTGCACATGGCTTTGTGCTTTGCTTAACTTGCGTTAGGAACCGAATATTTTAATACCCTTCTTCAATTGTCACGTCTCTCCTTTGTCAGGAAAGAGAAAAACTTTTTAGCAGGGCCTCTTAGAAATAAAGTTTTCGGCGGCCAATCTTGACCGTTTAAAAGTATTTTAGATGATTCAGATAAAAATAAATTATTAACAGTAAGATTGTTTCTTACCGACTTCCCTTTAATAATTTGGATTGTCCAAAAGTAAGCTGAGATTGAGCGGATAAAGCAAAAGACAGACTTCAAACTCAGGAACTAAAAGACTGAAGTAACCTAACTGACTCACCCAATATACCACAACTTAGCGGAAAATCACAACGTAAGGCCAAAAAGGCAAAGACCGCGTCAAAATTTCTTCGGAATCGAGCAAGCCATCCGGTGCTACAAGAGTGGCAATGCCGCTCTTTTAAGTACTACCTCATACGGAACTGCATTTCACAACCCCTAGAGAGAGACAGGGTGAGGAGGATGAATCAGAAACTCTACAACCCATGTTTGAGACACCGAAGTATCCTGCAAAAGCGATCCTTAGGACTACAACCAAACAAAGACTGAGTGTCAAACTTTTTATGGAGTATTGTTTTTGTTTCTGAGATCATGGAAAATGAAAACAAAAGAAAACGAGAACGTCGCCTAACGGAGATATTTGTCTCTTGCCTTCCTATTCAGAGATAGCAGTGATCATTAGCACATGAAACTAGGCTAGTTCTTACAAAAGAAGCTAGTTAAACTGCGACTTAGTTGTTGAATCATCAAATGACACAGAAACTGGAGTTATGAATCACCTAAAATAGGCTTTTGGTATCTACTGCAGGTATTGGCAAACAGCAGGGGAGAGGAAAGGGGAGAATCCCATGTCAACACCCATTCTCTACATCATCATCTTCGGTATGTCGACCCCTTTTATGATCTTGGCCATTGCTTTCGCCAATGGTGGGATTAAGGCACCCATTCGATGAAACGACTAAGATTACAGCAGCAGCGCATTGGCAATGTGAAATGCTTAGGTCTGATTTCAAGGCATTTGAGTTCTCTGTTATAGCATTGTTTTTCAGTACTAGTTTTTTGTAACTTTTCAATTGGATCATAGTTCATTTGGGTTTTGCCTCGTAATCAAACACACACAGACCTTTTGCATGCCTTGTTCAAGCAAATATATCCTAAGTGAAATTCAATGATGTAAAATTTGATTTTGTATCACTGATATGAGGTGACTAGCGGCCAACTTGGAGTAATCAGAAGTCCAAATCACACATTTTCTTTCTTTTCGAATGATTTAGAGGCTTGAATTTCCCTCAAAAACATTGGCGAGGTTGACGATTGGAATCAAAGTCTGCAATGAGAGAACTTGAGGGATTCCACATGTGAGGAGTTGAACAATTCTGAAAGGCCAAACAGATAAATCATGGGCTTAATGTATAGACGCGGTTAAACTCTCAACTCATTTGGGTGATCAGATGGAAATGAATGGTTCAAGAGTATTCCCTTTTTCATGACAATTATTTTTGCCCGAGAAAATAATGTACTGGATGATATGCACTTTGAAAGCTGTATGATACGCCAAGATCCATTTACGCTGAACTATCGAGAACATACAAAACACATATTCGCACAACCTTTCATATTGCAATACTGATTGCCAAATACTTAATTGATTTAATTGTTTAGCACCAATGAATTTTGGATTGTTAGTCATAATAATTTCCATGTACATTGGCAATGCTGTACATGTCCATACTACATTTTCACTCCTGTTGGCAAATACCTAATTAAACAGCGTTAAGAGTTTCGAAATTATAAGGACTCGAAAAAAGGGAATGGGAACAGGTTCCGAAATAGGGCTGGCAATGCCTTGCCGCTCTATGCCTTAGGAATCGAAAGATGGAGATGGAGATGGTGATGGCAATTTCTTCAGATCGATCGGCATGAGGGCCCATTTGGGAGCCTAATTATTTTGCGTTTTGCATTTTGGATAGTGAGCCTAAATTTACTTTTGGATCTCCAAATATTGAAACCATACTTTTATTTTGGAGACCAAATCTCTAAAAAATACTACAATAGATCCATCCAATATTTTCTGGTAAAAGCAACTGATCTTATTTTGTGTGGTTACCAATTCCATATCTTCTCTTATTATTAAAGTGTATGGACCGGATAAATGTTGTTGTGCCCGGAGTGGATCAAACCAAAGCCAAAAAACACACACTCAAACACGAACACAGGAGATATACGTGGTTCCCCAAACTTGGATACATCCACCAAGGTAAACGGAGCAATCACACTATAATCTGAGATTACAAAGAGCTATCTCACCCTCTACACTCACACACTGTGATTTACGTTGCTCATACACAGATCTCACAGTGAGTTGGTTGGCTGTGCACACCAAGTCCTCTTTGGTGTGCTAATCAGATGGGGATGAGAGGAGTGGAGCCAATCCATGCCCAAAAGTCAACGTTTGCGTGCTTATAGGAAATTTACTTAGGAGTTGGAGACACACGCTTCACACCCGGGGGGAGAGAGAGAGAGAGAGAGAGAGAGAGAGAGAGAGAGAGAGAGAGAGAGAGAGAGAATGGATCCTAAGCTCTGCAAAGCAGCAAAAGAGGGTGATGTGATGTACCTGTTTCTCACAAAAAGTTTCGAAACCGAATTGGCTTGAGATGTTGCGAGGGCGTGCCAGGACAAGTCTGTCCAAATTGCTTTTAAGGCCTTCGTGCCTCAAAACCTGACTTCTATCGAGTGATTGTGCTCGGCCTAAAGGGTAAGGCCTCGTGATGGTTCGTTGGTTGCCTTGTCGGGCTAAGGACTTAAAATAATTTCTACTCGTTGCTAGAACAATGGAAAGAAAGATAATGCAGTAAACAATGATCAAACGAACTCCATTAACGGTTTAATGAAGCTTGGGTACAGGAAATGAAAGGAAATAAAATCTAGTCCGGGCTAGATTGAACGGGAAAGTAAAGACAATTAAAAGATAAATTGGGTAAGCCGGGGGCTTGAGGTCGTGGACCTTGGCCAAGGCCTTCAGAACTGTGATTTATAGGAGATACAAGCCTTGAGCTGCTTCAAAATGCTCCAATGCATGGCTGCCACATGGCCTTCTATCAGAGGCTTGAGCTTGAGCAGCTTCGAAATGCTCCAATGAGGGGCTGCTCTCTGAACAAAACGTGCCTTTTACTCCAAGACAAGGGCAAAGGCCTGAAAAATCCTTCTTTTCTACATAAAATTGGGTGAGCTGCTTGTGAGCAGCTTGCTTAGGTCTGCATGACTCATTTGCCAGCAGCTCCAAGGGCTGCATGTATGCCACCTGTCCTTGGCCTTGCATCATGCTGAAGAATGGGGTCCACTCAGACCTTGAGCTATTTGTAAGCAGCTTACCCAGACCTGTCCAGCAGGAACATTCTAGGCCTTTGAGCTGCTTGTGAGCAGCTTAAGGCCTTTGAGCTGCTTGGGACGTCTCCATGCATGGCTGCCATGTGTCCTTGGTCTTTGCTTCATGCTGAAGAATGGGGTCCCACCAGTTCAGACCTTGAGCTGCTTGTGAGCAGCTTACCCAGATCTGCTTAGCAAGAATATTCTAGGCCTTTGAGCTGCTTGTGAGCAGCTTTAAGGCCTTTGAGCTGCTTGTGAGCAGCTTTAAGCCCTTTTTCTTGCTTATTCAAGGCTTTAAACGGAGCTGTTAAAACGGTGGGCCTATTCCATCAATTAGGCCCGAACTTTATGGGCTTTTGACCCATTGTAAGCCTTCTGAGCCTTTAGCCCGGTGAGAAAACCATGGCCTTTACTGACTTGGGCCCATCTCGTAGGCCTTGTTGCTTCTAGGCCTTTAACTGATTTGGACCTACTGAAAGGCCTTGTCATTTCTAAGAGTTGGGCCAGGCCTGATTTTTATTGGAGTGACATTTTGGCCCAATATCACCAGTAGCCGACTTTCAAGGCCTTCCCAAGCCTGAAATTTCCAGCGAAGGCCGTCTTTGAACCGACTAATCGGCCTTCTGATTTTTTGGCCAAAAATGGGTGTAAACAGTACCTTGCTGCAAGAATCGTTCGAATGAAAAGGACAGAGTTAGAAGATCTCGAAGCAGGAATCCTTCGAATAAACAGAACAGAGGAAGAGGACAACCGATACGGTAGGAGTGAGGAGTATTTGCTGGACAGGACGCAATATGGCAACAACAACATCCTTCACATAGCAGCAAGAGTCGGACGTGATCTCTTAGTTGCGGTGGCTCTCCAGTTCCTCCCTGTTCTTTCAAACCAAGTGAACTCACAGGGTGACACCCCTCTCCTTGCCGCGGCTAGGTTTGGTCGCCTCAAAGTGGTGGAAACAATTACGAAGCCTCAGTTCAAGTTTCAGATACGACGCGACATGGCTGCTGCTACCACAATGCTTATCAGATCATACACGAGTAGTAGTAGTCGTCATCGTTGTTGTCAAAGAGATGAAGAAGAAGGGATAGATGATCATCCGTTGGAGCTGGGTACTATACACGACGATATGGCTACTACTGTGGATAACGGGACAAAGTCGAGTAGTAGTAGCTGTCACAGAGGTGCGGAAGAAGTGCTAGTTGATCGTCAATTGATACACAGTACTACAGCTCTACATGAGGCTCTAAGGAATGGACACGAGGAGGTGGCACGGTATTTATATTAAGTTTGGATCCTGAAATGGCAACCTTTGTTAGCGGTGCTGGAGAGAGCCCGCTTTTTCTGGCTGCCGAATCTCGTTGCGAATTATTTATGTCGGATATTTTACAATCAAATTGGTCATATAGCACAAAAGGCCCCGACGGACTGAATGTATTGCATGTTGCACGAGATTGTTGCGGTATGTAATTTTTTAGTGTTTCGTTCCTCAACATTCCGCACAAAATGGATTAGCCTTCCACTTTTTCCCTTAATGAGAAGAAATTACTACAAAGTGAACTAGTATATGTTATGCTATGAGCTAGGATCGAAATCCACACACAAATATTCGATCACATAAAGACAAGACGATTTATATAGTTTCTCAAGATCGGGTATATCCATGACGGTGGCAGATTCATATATCCACCAAAATAAAGAGTCCGTGGCATTATAGCCACCCTTAAGTATTTCTATGTTGTCCTTTTATTAATATTAATATAGGTAATATATATCCCTCTAATTTCTCATGCGGCTTCTTGCAGGCAAAATTATTTCTATTCTAATAACACAAAAACCACACCTGATGAGACAAAAAGATGACCGCGGAAAGGCAGCCATTCACTATGCAGTAGAAGCAAATTATTGGGTTTTGGTTGATCAAATGTTGAAGGCCGACGCTTCGATTGCCCTCTTTCCCGAGGACGACGATCACACCCCTCTCCTTAGAGCAGCGAGCGTGGGAAGATTTGTGAGAAGATACTTGAGATATGTCCAGAATCAATCGAGGCGCGCAATCGTAAAGGTCAACACGCACTTCATCTTTGCAAATTTCGGGATGCTCGTTTTCTGATGAGGATTCCAGAAATATTGGAGCTTCTTAATGTAGGCGATGATGAAGGAAACGCGCCTTTGCATCTGGCAATAAAAGAAAATGACTATGAAAAGGCAACGTTATTATCTTCTTCGAATTCAGTTGATTTGGGGGCTGTTAACAAAGAAGGTCTAACAGCCTTAGATCTTTGCCAGACAGATTGGAAGAATGCACACAAACAGGTACCTTGTTAATTATTTCGTCACTCTGAATATTACATGGCCTGCTGTTTTGCAACAGTACGCGGGCCCGGGATCGGATCTGGTCAATTTGCCTACCGACCAGTACAGTCCATCTGTTACATCCGGGTCATTCAAAAGTGTTTTGGACCGCACAAATTTAAAAAGGTGTTTTTAAAAAAAACAAAATACCCTCTTTAAATTTGGACAATCCAAAACACTTTGACGGTCTGAATACATCAAATGGACCGAACTGGTTGGTAAGAAATGGATGGGATCCTCCCAGCGCAAGCCCCTAGCTACCCAAGTAAGCGGGGAATGAGTTTCCGTCCAGTTTTGCTAAGGTCCAGTCTACTCCAATTTTCAATATCTTTGGGTTTATTCTGGATTCAAAAACATTATAGACATCGTTCATTTTATATAATTTGTCGAGAAAAATATCCATGCTGAAAGTAAATAGGACTTTGTTTACCATATGATATGAAAAATTTCGCGTTTGTGCGAGAAAAAAAGAAGGAAAAGTCACTGTTGAGAGTCTGATCCGCCTGAGATTTTCTCGTGCACATATAAGTCACCTCAATGAGCAAATTCTAATTTAAGTGATATTGTCATGTGTCAACTTTTGAGTTGAGTGAATCATATCATATCATAGCAGTAAAGAATTTTGTAAACGAGGACAAGTGCCTTGTTTGTAAGGCTTCTCCAACTTTTCTTTCTAACAGTTCTACTTTAATATGTTAGAATAATGAAAATATTCTGATTGATTATAGTTGATAGAATCGATTGTAATTGATTAGGATCAAGGATTTGATTATCTTTCCATAGTATAGGATTTGATTTTGTTTCCATAGTTTAGGATTCCACTCTTGTATAAATACAAGAGCCTATGTACATGTTAAATCGAATTCAATATTTCTTCTCTCATATTTAACAATATGGGACTATTGAAATGGTGTACGTATTCGCCATGGTCTCATATCAGTTGCATGGGTGTATGGATAGTACGGTTATTCAATAAGTTTTGGGCGTTGATTTCAGAGACTGATGTGGCTTCATCTAACGATACGCGGAGCCCCACGTGGCCGACTCCGAAATGAGTACAAGGTGCCTTTTGGAGAACGGATTGAAGATTTTAATCCAATCATTAATACCATGGCTTTGGTAGCTACACTAATTGCCACAGTCACTTTCGCCGCAGCATTCACAATGCCAGGCGGGTACGACACCAGTCCCGACAATTTGGGTGTTGTGAATCTCGCAAAGAAGGCCGCTCTAAGGGCATTCATTCTGTCGGATACTGTTGCTATGTCCTTCTCCATCATTGCGGTGTTAGCACTTGGCCTGGCAGTATATTTTGAACAAGAAATGCAAAGGAGAATTTGCTTAATAACTTGGGCATTGATCAACTTGGCGATGCGTGGAAGCCTGGTGGCTTTTATGAGCGGTTTATTTGTAGTAACAGCACCAAAGGCCTTGTGGGAAGCCATCTCAGTATGTGTCATTTGTTGCACAGTTACTCTTGCATTAGAGCTCTCCGTTCCATTTCTGTTCTTTCCAAGCATTAGAGATCTTCTTTTGATTTTTCGACGAAAAATGCACCAATGGCTTAAGGACTTAAGAGAGTTCACTTCACGCAGATCCTCATCAATGGCTTAAGGACTTAATTTTTCTCCATTTGGTTGACTGAGTGGTGGTGTAGGCCAAGGTATGCTTATTGGCGGGGGAATAATATTGAGTTTGATTACGGAGTTAGAAGTTGGATAATTGAGTCGTAATGTGGTAATGAGTTGTGTCTATATTCGATTCTATATATTCGTATGTATGTTATTGTGTGAAGGTGTGTGAAGGTGAGAGAGAGAGAGAGAGAGAGAGAGAGAGAGAGAGAGAGAGAGAGAGAGAGAGAGAGAGAAGAGAGAGAGAGAGAGAGAGAGAGGGAACCCTTCTCCCTACACAGTGCTATGAGAATGAGATTTGAGAGCTTGTGTGTCAGTGTTGTATGATTTTGAACAGTATAATAGAAGTTAGATTGAGTCATTTTAATTTGTATGTGCAATTTCAATTCTCCTCCCACGATTCATATCAATAGAATTATTCTCTATGTAGAATATTTATTGATTCCATTAGAAACATTATGTCTATTATGAGTAATAATGTGTTTATGAATTGAATAAAATTGTTATATAATTCGTACAGTAAAAGTTGATTTTGTATTCAATGATATGAGGTGACTAGCTAGCTAGCGGCCAACTTGAAGTAATCGATCCGAATTCAAAATTACACATTTTCTTTCTTTCAAATGATTTAGGGTCTTGAATTTACCTAAAAAACCATTGGCGTGGTTGACTATTGAAATCAAAGTCTGCAATGTGAGAACTTGAGGGATTCCACACATGAAAGAGTTAAACAATTCTGAAGCGCCATCTTAACCGAATGGATAAATGATGAACTTTATGTATAGACGTAGTTAAACCCTCAACTCGTTTGGGTGACAAGATCGATCGGAAATGAATGGTTCAAGAGTATTCCCCTTTTCGTATCAACTGTTTTTGCCCAAGAAAATAATGCATGTAATGGACATTGAAAAGCAGTATGATATGCCAGGATCCATTCGCGTTGAACTATCGAGAAAATACACATGTTAGTATAATCTTTCATATTTGCAATACTGATTGCCGAAAACTCAACGGCGTCAGAAGTTCAAGTTTAACGTGAATGAATTTTGGATTGTTAGTCATGATAATTTCCGTGAAAATGTAACATGTACATTTGCAAAGCTATGCATGACCATACTACTACATTTTCATTCCCGTCACCGAATACTTAATTCAACAGCATGTGGAGTTTCGAAATTATTAGGACCCGGGAAAAAGAAAAATCGAGGAACAGTAATTATGATAATTGTTTTGTAAAAAAAAAGGAAATGATTTTGCTACTCCCTTTTTTGTTAACACCATTACTCTGCAAGTGTATTTTTACACCAAAAATACACTTGCAAGAGAGTGGTGATAACAAAAAAGAGAGTGGCAAAATCAGCAGCCAAAAAAAATACGAAATACAGGCTGTCATTGCCTAGCCTTTCTATGTACAATGATTTTGATTAGCAGATGGAGGGAATTAGTGACAAGATACTAAAAAGTTGGGAAGGCAAATGTAACGTCAGAGAATAGAGAGACTTGGAGTTTCATGAGAGAAATCGAAAAATTAAGGTTGTGTTTGGTTGGGAGTTTAGTTTAGTTTAGTTTTGATAGTGGGGGCACTACTACAATAATCGTTAAAGATGACAGTTTAAAAGTGTCATTAAACGTGAAAGATGACAGTTTTGAAACTGTCATCTATGGAGCTGTCATTAAAAGTTTAGATTTGTTATGACAATAAAAAACTGTCATTAAATATATAAGATGACAGTTTAAACCTGTCATCTTTGTGATAAAAGATGATAGTCTTAATCTGTCATCTTTAATCGCAAAGATGACAGATTTAAACTGTCATCTTATCTATTCTCAATTCAAGAAAAAAAAAAAACCAATTCTCTTTCGAATGCATGGCCGCCCACTTGGCACCCACGTGCCTCTCGCATGGCCGCCCAGTGGCACTTGTGTGTCGCCTACTTAGCACTTGTGTGGCCAGCAAATATTTGCTTGCCCCAGGACTTGAACTCAAGAACTTCAATTCCTCGCGCGCGTGTTACCATCTGAGCTGGCACGCTTATTGTTAACAAAAGACAAACAAAAACATGTATAGTATATTTTCAAAAATTTTAAGATGAGCACTTTTAGTGTCAGTTTTGGATGAAACTGTCATCGTAGACATTGAAAGTATGAGATGTCAGTTTTAAACTATCATCTTATATGTTTTTATGACACTTTCTGACTGTCATCTTTTATGATCAACTGCAATGTCAGTTCTAACTAAAACTGTCATTAAAAGGGCTTAGTTTCAATGTCGCTTTTAAGGAAAACTGTCATTAAAAGGTTTCCCATATGGGCTTCCGGAAGCGCATGTTTTAATGTCAGTTTTAAGCAAAAACTGACATTAAAGAAAAAGATAATAATGCCACTTTTATTCTAAACCGTCATCTTATATCGCAAAGATGACAGTTTGTAAGATGGACTGTCATCAAAAGTCTACCATCATATTTTCGATGACAGTTTTACAAAAACTGTAATTGTTTCAACTTTTTGAGTGTCATCTTTTAAGGTTTTTGTAGTAGTGGGGAAAAGAGAAATAGAGTAATGATTGAAAATAGGGGTAATGATTGGAGAGAGATAGAGAGAGATGAGAAAGTAATAATTGAAAAAATAGGATAATGATTGAGAAAAGAAGTAGGGTAATGATTGCGATCCAAGCTCAAATTTGTTTGAATAAAATCGAAAAATTTGGCTTTTTGACTGATTTTTGTTTTCATTCAAAAAAAACTTAAGGTTTTGCCATAAATTTTACTTTTCTGATTTCTTCTGCCGAGACGAACCAATAATTTACAAATATTTGATGTTAAACTAACAAATACGATTTTTTTGAATAAAGGAAAAAAAAAAGATTTATAGTGAAGAAATAATCTAACATGGTCATCAAATTGTAATGGTTTGGTGCTTTAAGTTTTAACTTTCACGGAGGGGGAGGGTGCGTTTCAAGTGAAAAATAATTGTCATCATCAAATTGTAATATTGAGTCAATTATTAATTTAGAAAAAAAAATTGGTGAAATATTTTTTTTCCCTCCGTAGGTCACCCGACCCCACTACTATGTGAGTGGCCGGCGTGTCCACATGGACAAGGAAGGGAAAGGGGCGAAGAGAGATGGATCGATCATCGATCTTCTTCTGGTTCTCAACCACAACTATGAAAGGTGAAGTCAAATCTTAACCGATTGATGAGATGCAAGTAGGGTTAAGACCTAATTAACAATCCAATATTCGTATTAACTTTAAACTTGAACTTCCGACGCTGGTGATTTAAGTATTCGGGAATCAGTATTGGTAAAATGAAAGGCTGTGCTAACATGTGTTGTATATTTTCTTGATAGTTCAACGTAAATGGATCTCGGCATATTATATTACTTTAAAAGTACATATCATCCATTACATTATTTTCTCAGGAAAAAAATATTTAATAGGAAAAGGGAATCCTCTTGAACAATTATTAATCTCCATCTTTGCATGATCCAAACAGGTCGAGGATTTAACCGTGTCTATACATAAAGTCCATGATTTATCCGTTAGATTTTATGTCCATGATTTATCCGTTAAGATTAAGATGGTGGTTAAGAATTGTTCAACTCTTCATATCTGGAATTCCAATCTCAAGTTCTCTCATTGCAAACTTTGATTCCAGTCGTCAACCTCACCAATGTTTTTGAGGGAAATTCAAGCCTCTAAGTGGTGTTTTCAGAAATGAAAAATTTGTAAATTTTTATTGGTGGTTGAGAAGTTGTTAGGTATATTCGATAGTGAATAATTTGTTAAGAAATGTCAAATTGTTTCTAATAGTGAATAAGTTATTGATGAGTTTGTGAGTAGAGTTACCGTAGAAAAGAAAATACTATTTGACATTTGAAGACAAAAATGACCCCTACTTCAAGTTGGCTGCTAGTCACCTCATATCCGTGATACAGAATCAATTTACATCATTGGATTTCAGTTGGGATATGATCCCTCCGTCCCAAAAAAATGACATTTCATTATTCCGACGTTTAATTATTACTCTCATTTTTTATAAATCCATTCAAACATAGCATTGAATTTTCAAAAACAAAAAGTTCTAAATTAGAAAGTGGAGAGAGTATTACGATGTCGTTTTGCTTTCTTTTTAAATCTTCTTTTTTATAAAGAAGGTAATTTCAAGCTCAGATATAATGAAAATGAAAAAATAAATTTTTTAATTTTTTTTGCATCGTTTAAAAAATTTCAATGAAATCTATCAAATAAGATCCTCATTGGTAAGAAAATTATTTACATAAAAATATAATTTTTGAGTTTAAAATTGCCTTCATTTTTTTAAAATTCCTTTTTAAAGAATCCAAACCCCCCTTCACCGCATTACTGCAATAACTGACTATTCCATCTGCTCAAAATCAACGACCACCACCGACAATAATAATAACTACTGCCATACATAGGCCGTACAAGTTTACAACAACCTTTGACAGCTCTTGATCACACAACTACCTTAGCAATGAATTAAGGTCATAACTTTACACCTATTACCCTGAAAAATATTCAATGCACGTTTCAAAAATAGGGGCCCTGATCACGTTGTTCGGTCGGCTGAGAAAATATCTAGGGCAAATTATAGTTACCCCTCTCTAACTATGTCTCGCGTACACTTACCCCCTTCTAACTTTTTTTTTGGCAATTAACCCCCTCAAACTAACGGAAATTCACATGGTCATAACTTCAAATGGTCATAATTTTTTTGCCCAAAGTAGAAAATATGCAAATTATATATTGATTTTGAGGTCTTGAAGTCAGCTTTCTCATGACACCAAAATCACATCACGATTCAAAGCACACAGAAAGTTATGATCAAAAGAGTAAGGGCTGGTAGACACAAAGACCGTTTTGATCATAACCTTCTGTGTGCTTTGAATTGTGATGTGATTTTGATGTCATTAGAAAGATGATTTCAAGGACCTCGAAATCGATATATAATTTGCATATTTTCGATTTTGGACGAAGAAGTTATGACCGTTTGAAGTTATGATCGTGTGAATTTTCGTTAGTTTGAGGGGGTTAAGTGTCAAAAAAAAGTTAGAGGGGGATAAGTGTACGAGAGGCATAGTTAAGAGGGGGGTAACTATAATTTGCCCAAATATCTATTGTGTTCGGTTTAGGTTTCTTAAAATCAATTTCTCTATGTGCTCATTCTTATTAATTTTCTTTAATTTCAATTATTATTTATCTATCTTTCTTCATTGATCATCACTTTAAAAACTTATCTCAAAATTCAAACCAAATAAAGTATAAACATCTTCTTGACTTTAAATGGGGCCATAGCGCGCTATTGGACTATAAAATTGATTAGCATTAGTTGATCGAGTTGCACATAATTAAATTGGTCTGAACACCGGGTTATTATTATTGGACTATAAAATTGATTAGCATTAGTTGATCGAGTTGCACATAATTAAATTGGTCTGAACACCGGGTTATTATTATTGGACTATAATCAGGTTGATTCAACATTAGGTTATGGATCGATATGTTGCACTAGGCTGGAATGAAATTGAATCTGTAACCGGTGATTTTCCATTTCAAATGAATCTACACAAGACTACAAAGGTACAAAAAGGTCTACGGGCACTGCAATCATTTGCACAGATTAGTGGCACATGATTTTTATGTGGGGTCCACTACGGCTCCCATGACAAGTGATCCGAGTCTTCATTACGTTGAAACATTTTTTCAAGGGCATTTGCGAAATGAATCTAGCACAATCCGACTACTTATAAGGTACTTGATCTAATTGTCTAACTTTTCACTGCAAGTCTTAGCACAGATAGTGCAAAAACATTCATTATCCTGGGGTCAATCACTTACGGGTCATTTCTTTTTTCATTCACTACCTTGATCTTCGAGCTGTTCATTATGTTCCAGAAACATTAAAAAAAATCCTTATTTTAAGAGGTAATTTGAAACTCAAAAATCATGGCTTTATCCGATACTTAAAAATAAGTAATATGGATCTTGTTTGAAAGATTGTCAATGAGATCTTTTATACGATGCAAGTTTAGAAAATTGAAAAAACATTACATTATTCTTACTTTCAATCATTACTTTCATTTCTAATTTTTAACACTTACACTACCTTTATCTTCGATCATTATTAGTTCCAGAAACATTAAAAAAAATCCTTATTTTTAAGAAGGTAATTTGAAACTCAAAAATTATGGGTTTATTAAAATTTAAAAATATGTAATATGGATCTTGTTTGAAAGATTTCAATGAGATCTTTTATACGATGCAAAAGAAAATTGAAAAATTAATTTTCATTTACATTATTTTTGAGTTTGAAAATGTGAAATAAGCTGCTTTTTTTTTAAGAAGATTTTTGAAACTAAGCCTTAACATTTCTCTTTCTATCTCTCTTCACTTATTATCCGAAAAAACCAAACTAAATTTTTTTCAAAAATCTATGAAACACATGCAGCATTGACCTTCGGCGAACTCAATAATTAATGGGGCAGCGGACATCAAGACTTGCGCCCTGTTCAATTGGTAATTTTGAATATTTTAATTTTGGTAATGAGTGGAGAAAAAATAGAATAATAATTAAAGAGAAGGATAATAAGTGGAGAGATAGAGAGAGAAAAATGAAATTAATAGTTAAAGAAACAGGATAATAATTAAAAAAAAGATATAAAATAATGATTGAAAAATAAAATTAAAATAAAGTAAAGATGGAAAACGAACAAGGCCTGCCTTGGTGGTCTATGTTGCTTTTACTTTTGATAAGACCAAAAGATGGATGAGTCCCTTTAAGTAGTACGTTGAGGCCAGGTAGGTAGGGATGGCAATGGGGATGGGGGTACTAGCTCCACCCCTTACCCATTATCCCATCCCCATCCCCGATCCGATCCCCAACGAGGATTTGTTTGTTTCCTCCATCCCTGACCCGAACGGGGAACGGGAATCCAAAACGGGGATTCGGGATTCGGGCATCTGTATTTCTCAATTTCAGCATGTAACAGCATATATTAGCATGTGAAAGTCGAAAGGAATTGGATTGTTTTGTATTTTTTTTTTCTAGGGAAAAGGGCTGAGGAAACAAACTTCTCTGTGAAAATTATTAATTCCCTCCCGCCACAGCATCACGGGATGAAAAAATTGACTGTGCCGAAAAGTTAGTTGAAAAAAACAAACGACATGAATGGAAAAGAATGAGATTATGAGAATCCTAAAAATACATACTACTGAAGGGGTATATATAATATAGTATATATTTATTTATTTTTATATATAAATATGTATATTTCGGAGATTCGGGGACGGGGCGGGTAACGAACGGGGAACGGGGACGGGTAGGGTTCGGGGCCGGGACAGACCTATCTCCGTCTCCTACCCGATCCCCGAATTTTTTTAAAAAAATTCTCCATACCCTACCCAATCCCCAAATGGGTCCCCGAAGTTCGGGGATTTTCGGGGCGAGGAACGGGGCGGCCGAGATTGCCATCCCTACAGGTAGGGCGTTCGGCCAAATAAGTTATTTGGCTTATTTTTTTGTTTTTATTTAAATATTTTCGCATTTCTTAGTTTTTTGTCAATTTTTTAAAGATTATTGCTTCTTCATGACAAGACGAATCTAAAAAGTAAAAACTACGATCGAAATCCAATTTTTTTTGAATAAAGACAAAAAAATTGACTTATTTTTGTCTTTATTCAAAAAAAATTAGGTTTCGATCATAATTTTTTACCTCTTAGATTCCTCTTGTCATGACGAAGTAATAATTTCTAAAAAATTAACGAAAAACTAATAAATGCAAAAAAAATTTAAATAAGAACAAAAAGCTTATTTAGCGGAACGCAGACTTGGTCCATATTGCATCATATAGAATCATAGATAGCTCCGGGGCATGGTGGTTAGACAAGACATATCCACCTACAGAAATTGTACTGAAATCAAGTGGTCCCCATTTTTTTAACCACGTGATTTCAGTTGGGAATGGCAACTGGATGAGATGGGGCGGGTTTTGACTTAATCCGACCACGACGCGAAAATTATGGCCCGACCCCGACCGGGTTATTCATAGGTGTCCCTGTTTCCGTCTGGTTCGGGGTCGGGTTTACCCGCCACTTAAAAAATAAGGAAAAAAAAATCAAAACTAATGGCAAAAAGGAAGAAAATGGTTATATATACAAGGTGTTATTTTATTATAATGATGAAATATAAAGGAAAAAATCTATTTTTTAAGAATATTAAAAAAATAGTAGGGTATAATAAATATAATATTTTAAGATTATTGATAAAAGTATTAGATTAAAAATATAATTTTGTATGAAAAAATATTTAGGGGTGGGGTAACATCAACCCAAACCCGTCCTGCCATTAGGTTTTTAATATTTTCCCCCGCCTCGATACTTGAAAATTTGATGAAAAATTTCCCATTCGGGGCCTGGTAGGGGCGAGTTCGGGGCGGGACGGGGTGAATTGTCATCCCTAATTTCAGTACAATTACTGAAGGTGAATGAACCCAATTTTTTTTACCACATGGTTTCAGTACAATTTCTGTAGTTGGATATGTCATTGTGTCTTGTCCGCCATGTAAATCACAAAAGCAATTTGGGAGCGGAAATTGCCATGGGTGTAAATACTTGTATTACCTTGCGTGGAATTCATTATGAGATTCTACACAAATATTTTGAGTCTTTTAATTTGCTTAGAATATTTTTTGAAGGGTTTTTGTAAAAAAATCATTTCTGTCGGATAAAAGTAAGTGCTTGATCCATACGTTACTCTTTTGGTCCGTATAATTTTTTTTGGTCATACGGTATATATTAACGGGGGTTAACGGGGTGTTAGTTTGTTAGTCAACGAAGAGTTTGGAGACTATCCATAACCCTGAATCCCAAACTTGCTCCACGTGGAACTCGTACAATAATTAGAAACCAAAAAAAGAACGCATAGATCAAACACTTACAACTGATTTTTTACGAAAACCTTCAAAAAAAAAAAATTACTATCAATTTGTAAAGCAACTGGGTTCGGAATCAAACCTTTTTGTTTTAAACACCAATAAATATCAATTTCTTTCTTTTTTAAATCAATTAGGCTACAGGACAATAAAAGACTTTTTTTTTCCTTCCTGAAAAAGGTAGAATTTTTTGAAATTCCACCCGCCAAATCCTGTAATTGGGCTTGTTCGGTTCGAATTTTAAAAGAAATTTTAAAATATAATGAGTGAAGATAGATAAATAAATAAATTATTTAAAATCATGCGCAAAAATTTTGAGCACAAACAAGCCGTAGTGATCTACCAATTGACTTTGAGATAGATATAAAGTTTCTACACATTTGAACCTTATCTTTAACTTACCCAAAAAAAAAAAAAAACCCGTAGTGATCAGAATCTGCGGAAATTGGACTTTGGGCTAGGGATGACAATTTGAACCGAACCGATGGGTACCCGAACCGTAACCGAAGTTTTTCCCCGAACTATAACCGAAATTTTCCCCGTGGGTACGGGTATGGTTGAGGCTTTGAATAACCGAACGGGTATCGGTTCGGTTATGGTTTAACTGTTACCCGAACAGAACCGAATCGAACTGAAAATATAATTACAAAAATACCCCTTCATATATATACATATGTGTACCACTCTTGTCTCTTAGGGTTCAGTCTGCTCTTAAATTTAAAAAACTCATCAATATCTAGTGAATTGTTGAAAGAAATTTAAATTTTTCTTGCGAAAATTGTATTGTTTTTACGTCATTATTTTGCGAACTGGACAAATATTTTAGGATGGGGGAGTATATTTTAAGGGCAATTTGATTTATTCTTGGCACATGGCGCCCCGTCTTTCATCGATCCTGTTATGTGGAGACACACGGTGCAATTTATGAATTTTATCTTAGAGTCGAATTCAGCCACTATAACCTACACAAAAGGGAAGCAAATACGACTTTTAGGATAGCGAATGTCGCGTCTCTCATCCTAACCCTAACTATCTAATATATTTTCTTAATTGTGTTTATGATTTTAAACGTTTGATGACATTTCTAAGGCTCCCATTTCGCTAATGTTCTTATTTTTTAAGTATTTATTTTCCGTTATATGAGACAGATCATTCTCTCATAATACATCATCTTTAATTTAAAACATAAATATTTGTTTAAACAATACTCCCTCTGTCCCAATTTAATTGTTTCTCGTTCTATTCTAACTGGTTAAAAAATTAGTTATATCTTTAAATCTGTAATGAATTTCATATCGAATATAAATCTTGTTTTGATAGATCTTGATTAATTCTATAATACAATATTTTTGAAATCACATAAAACATGTAATTATAAGATATAATCAATTGAAAAATGACACAAACTCCCAAAAAAGACAATTAAATTAGGACGGAGGAAGTAAATAAGTACAATACATATTTTTCCTAGCAGAAAAAGGCCTAAAGCCGCGTTCAAAAAATAAGTCAAAAATTCTGGACTTATTGAAATCTAAAAACATGCGCGCAACATAGATTTTGTTTGAAAGATCTCATCAAGATCCTTTGTAAGATGCAAAAAAAAAAAAAAATTAAAAAATTATTTTTCATTTACATTATTTTTGAGTTTGAAAATGTGAAATAAGCTGCTTATTGCGTAAATACATTATTTTTTAGCTTGAGATTTATCAAATCAAATTCATATTGCTAGAAAAATTATTTGTGTAAATATATTATTTTTGAGCTTGAAATTATTTTCTTAAAAAATAAGTATTTATAATAGATTCTGGAACGGACCTGAGGATGGTTTGTGATTGTCATGTGATAAATTCCTACATCGACTTATGACTGAGAAAACTGATGAAGAAATTGCGCTGAATATTGGTACGGCAAAAGTGGTTTTTACCGCAGTACACGTGGTTTTACAGCGTTGGTTAGTTGAGGAGGTTAGCAGTTAAGGGGTTAGGTTTAATCTGTTGCAACACAGATTAGCGGAGAGCTAATCTGAGCAATTAAAGAGGTACTTTCCCTCTCATTGTAACAACTAAAGAAAATCAGTTTACGATTGATTGAAAGAATTCAATGTTGCATCTCTCTTCTCTCTCTCTCTCTCTCTCTCTCTCTACTTCTTGATATGCATTTCTGTTCTTGATTGTTAGATGGATTTCTGGTTTTAATGGTCTAGAATCTAGATTTTTTTAAAATTATTTCAGTAAAAAATTCAACAGTATCATTTGTTAATATAATCCTCCCAGCCGGATCCGAGCATGAGTTATAATCTGTATCTTTCCAATTTGTACTATACACGTTTCACACCAGTAGAGAGAGACGGAGACGGAGTCCTAGGATGGATCAGGAACTCTACAAGGCAGCAAAGGAGGGGGATGTTAGTTGTCTCTCAGAAATTGATGGAAGAAACATAACAGAGGTAGAGGCCATGCGTATCCAAGATGGTATTTTTCTCAACAGGACGCAACACGGCAACAACAATATCCTTCACATAGCAGCAAGAGCCGGACGCGATACCTTCGTTGCGGAAGCTCTCCGGCGCTTCCCTTTTCTTTCTGACCAAGTGAACTCACAAGGCGACACCCCTCTCCTTGTCGCAGCTAGGTTTGGTCACCTCCAAGTGGTGAAAACACTTGCGGAGCCTAATAATGAGCTCCCGATGCAGGATGATGATATGGCTACTGCTGTGGAGAGTGGAACAAACTCGAGGAGTAGTCGTCGTCAAAGAGATGTGGAAGAAGGGCTAGTTGATCATCAATCGGAGCAGGGTACAGTACAAGACAATGTGGCCACTATGGAGAATGGAACAAACTCGAGTAATATTAGTCACCACCAAAGAGATATGGAAGAAAGGCTACTTGATAATCGATTGGAACAGGGTACAGTATAAGACGATATAGCTACTATCAGAGAAATCTTTTAAAAGTTTATTTTGAAATTTTTATTTAATTCCATTAAGGTTTGCAGATTACAAGTAGATTACAATATATTTTGACATCAAATTATAATTAACTCTCAAATTGTAACTTCTCATTCATATTCATGGAGTACTTTTGTGCCATATATTAGATGGTACTCCTATTTGTTTGGGGTATTAACCTATTGGTCCGGAGATACATGAGTGTGGAAATGCATAAAACATAGAGAATTTAATTTATGGCTAACATAGAGTTTTATACTAAAAAATGAAGTTATATTTGTGTTGCTTTGGCAGTTTGATGATGTATAATTTTGAGTGTATTGTTTGGGCATACAAACGGTTTTTGGTTCGTGAGGAGCTTTTGAGTGTATTTTTTGAGCGGTTCTTTATGGGAAACAATTTAGTTGCACACAAAGTTTCCTAAAAATCATTTGTTCTCTAAGGAAAGCGCGTTTTACATACCTCTTTCAAATATCAATAAGTTTTCTCTACTCCTATTTCTCTACTTAAACTATGATCTCACCATATTATTATTTTTAGATCTGTCTCCTATTATTTGTGTTTAATTACAAAGTGTTCTGCGAACCAATGTTGTTGGTTACAGTTGCGGTTTCGTAAAAAACAGTGGAGGAATCGCTACAAGATTTTTTTTCCACCAGCTTAGTGTTGAAAGAAATCGAATTTCCTCTCAAGCTCTTGGTTCTTTCTGTCCTTGTGATTTGAAATTTCGAAGAGCTGCTTTGCATGTCTGTTGTTTTTAATTTGAGGGCTATGTTCTACTTAAGTCTCTTATGAAATCAGTTTTGGTTTTGCTGATCTCAACATATTGTTAGTATTTTTGTGGTTGTGACCTCTTATAACATTTGTGTTTACAAAGATCCTAATGAATATTTCCAACAGCTACGGCTGTGGAGAATGGAACCAACTCGAGGGACAAGGCTACTACTCTGGAGAATGAAACAAACTCAAGTAGTAGTCGTAATCAAAGAGATGCGGAGGAAGTGTTAGTTGATCGTCAATTGATACATGGTACTACAACTCTACATGAGGCTCTTAGGAATGGACACGAGGAGGTGGCACGGTATTTATTAAGATTGGATCCTGAAATGGCAACCTTAGTTAATGGTGCTGGAGAGAGCCCACTTTTTCTGGCTGCCGAATCTTGTTGCGAGTCATTTATGTGGGATATTTTAAAATCAAATCGGTCATATAGCACAAAAGGCCCTGACGGATTGAATGTGTTGCATACTGCACGAGATTGTCTGGTATGTATTTAGTGTTTCGTTTCTCTAAACATAGCCCAGAAAATGGATTATCCTTTCCACTTTTTCCCTTAAATACTACTCCTACGCTAGATGAATGAATCAGATCCATGGTGTAATATCTCCAACTATCCATTCACACATAATTATAAGAATGTGTACTTGTGTTTGAATAATCTTGAATTTGAGGAGAATATTGGTCAGTGAGACGAAAACTACGAAGGGAACTAGTATATGTTATGCTATGAGCTAGGATGGAAATTCACACACAAATACACGATCACATAAAAACCAGACGATTTATGTAATTTTCTAAGATCAGTATATCCACGAGAGTGACAGATTCATATATCCACTAAAATAAAGAGCCCATGGCATTAAAGCCACCCTTGAGTATTTTGTGTTGAGAATAAATTCTCTCCTCCTTTGGTGGGCTTTTCCTTCAAACCAATTCCCAACCACCACGTTATCAAAAGCACAAAACCAATTGTAGAATCACGTGCTGTGATTTGGTCTCTTACCTGGGGAAACCAACTACTACTCCGGTAAAAACTAGTGTTTCAGTTTCCAGAAATTGAAGGATAACATGACTACGAAAATTAGGGAATTGATTTTCACACTTCTCTTTTCATAATTCACAATTCTTTTTTTTTTTTTTTTGCCTTTATCCACTTGAATTTACTATCTTGTTCTTTATTCAATACAATTTTTTACTTATTCAAGGACAATACTTGAAATTTGCGTGGATAAAAATAAAAAAGGAAGTGTGAACCGTTGAACTTTTGCAAAGATTTTATTTTTCTGATCATATTTTCCAAAGGGTTATAATTAAATTTTGTCTCGAGTACTCTCATAATTAAGTTTCTGCTCAATAGAGTCACAAATAAAGAGCAGAAACTTAATTATGGAAACCCTAGAGACAAAAAAATAATTATAACCCTTTAGAATAAAATGATCAAAAAAATAAGATCTTTGCAGCGGTTCAAATGAATTGAAAATCGGAACACTTATTTTTTTAATCATATGTTATTCTTGAGTTTCTGGAAATTGGAACATTAATTTTTACCGAAAGAGTAATTGGTTTAACCCCAGGTAAGAGTCCAAAGCAAACCAATTCTACAATTGGTTTTGTACTTTTGATGACGTGGCGGTAGGGAATTAGTTTTGGAGGAAAAGCCCACTTCTCCACCCCCAGGGGAGAAAATTTATATTCCTTTGTGTTCTCCTTTTATTACTGTATTAATTATTCTATGAGGTCATTTCCCATCACACAAAATTTGACACAAGGTTTGTGAGACACCCATTTTGGAGTCTTACGCAAATGATCATAGCTGTTCAATTTATTTAATATATATTTTTAAGAGTTTTCATAAAAAATCATTTCATTTGGATATCAGTAAGTGCTTGATCGGTTCAATTAGTTGATTCATGTTAAATTTTACATAATAAACTTAATGAACCGATCAAACCCCTACTGGTATCGAAATGAATTAATTTTTTACGAGAACTCTTAAAAATATATTTTAAACAAATTGAACGGTTCCGATCAATTGCGTGAAACCCCGATTAATTTTGTGTCAAAATTTGTGTTAACTTTTGTATGAGGGGTAGCAGCTCCAAATATATATATATATATATATATATATATCCCTCTAATTTCTCATGCGGTTCTTGCAGTCGAAATTATTTCTACTCTAATAGAACAAAAACCGGATCTGATGAGACAAAGAGATGACCACGGAAAGGCAGCCATTCACTATGCAGTAGAAGCAAATTATTGGGTTTTGGCTCGTCAAATGTTGAAGGCCGACGCTTCGATTGCCCTCTTTCCCGATAATGACGGTCACACCCCTCTCCTTGGAGCAGCGAGCAGCGGGTATGATTTTTCATGTAAGGTTATACTCAAGATATGTCCAGAGTCAATCGAGGCGCGCAATCATGAAGGTCGACATGCACTTCATCTTTGCAAATGTCGGGATGCTCGTTTCCTGATGAGGATTCCAGAAATATTGGAGCTTCTAAATGAGGGCGATGATGAAGGAAACACGCCTTTGCATCTGGCAATAAAAAAAAATGACTATGAAAAGGCAATGTTATTATCTTCTTCGGCAATTCAAGTTGACTTGGGGGCTGTTAACAAAGAAGGTCTTACAGCCTTAGATCTTTGCTGCCAGACAGATGAGAAGAATATACCGAAAAGGTACCTTGTTTGAATTATTTCGTGTGACGTCTCTGAATATTGTCAACGCCAGCTGTTTTGAAATTAGGCTGCTTCTATTATTTCATCTACGTGACATATTCATTTCGTTGACTGAGTTTCAAGTACGTCCTCCCGTCCCCTCCAATTTTCAATATCTTTGGATTCTATTCTGAGATTTCAAAAACATTAAACATACTTCATTTGTTGAATTTGTCAAGAAGAATATCCGTGCCAAAAGTTAGTTTTCCTTGCATAAATGCGACTTTTTTCTATTAATGGCAAATGAAGTCTGATCAAACTGATTTTCAATACGTATATTCTTTTTGATGAGTTCTACAAAATAAATGATTTTGATCATTTTTTGAATTGGTATAGATTCAAAAATTAAAATTTTAGGTGATGGGTCCTTAGCCAAACTAGACTGAAACTCAGTCTATATTCAATTAGGACATGGATATCGATCCTCTTCCATCCATTTGGACGATCCAGTTTTTGTGGTTTGTTGATTCTTCTTCCTTTTTTTTTTCGGGTTCGCTTTGATGTAACATGTTCCTTTCTACAATTGATCTCGAACATAAGTCATGCCAAAAATTACATTAATCGGATACCGCTAAATATGATTTCAGAACACATTTATCTTGGAAAAAAATGATATCGTAACAATAGATTGAAACCCATTTAATCAATTCATGTTAGTATAAATGCGCTTTGAAAGCATATTAACCGATATCCAATTAACTTGACTTTTGATATGGTCATTGTTTGGGACAAGCTCCAGTTGGTGAACAAATTGGATCATTATAGCTGGCCCAGATAAGCCCCAAATACAATAAAATTGGACCATGAATTTTAGAGGATCCATATGATCATTTCGTTACTTTTAGCAGTTATTAGAATAAGAAAAAAAAAATGCATGTGAGAAACTTATATATATCATTACAATAATTTTCAAAGATATTACTCCTTCCGTCTCTTTTTTAGAGTGTATTTCGTTTTGGCCTATCCTTTAATAAATGTTCATTTCTTAAAGTTAGTGGATAAAAATTGATACATTTTTATTATGCCACTAAAAGTAGATTCTATTTTAAAAAGTTAGTGAGTAAAAGTGTAATGATGATATCTCCAAAAAGGGTAAATAGGAAAAATAGAGGTAAAAGTTGATATGAAAGATGTAACAATAATGTCTCCTAATTAAGTAACTTAGAGTTACGAAACTAAACATTTAAAAAATAACGAATGTAGTAGGATATAGTCACTGGCAGACCCACTTTGTGAACACTTTTTCTAAAACATTGGCTTCATCATTGAATGGTGCGGTTATTCTAGTTTTGGGCGTGTTGATTACAGAGACTGATGTGGCTTCATCTAGCGGCACACGGAGCCCCATGTGGCCGACGCCCAATTGTGTACAAGGTTCCTGTTAGAGAACGGGTTGCAGATTATAAACCACTTATTAATACCATGGCTTTGGTAGCTACACTAATTGCCACTGTCACTTTCGCGGCTGTATTTACGATGCCAGGTGGGTACGACACCAGTCCCGACAATTTGGGTGTTGCAAATCTCGTAAAGAACGCCGCACTTAAGGCGTTCATTGTGTCGGATACTATTGCTATGTCCTGCTCCATCACTGCGGTGTTAACACTTGCGCTTTCAGTAAATCGTGGACGAGAATTACAAAGGAGAATTTGCATAATGAGTTGGGTATTGGTCGGCTTGGCGATGCGTGGAACTCTGGTGGCTTTTGTGTGCGGTATATTTGTAGTAATAGCACCTAAGGCCTTATGGGTTGCCATCTTTGTTTGTATCATTTGTGGCATAGCTTCTGTTGCAGTAGAGCTCCCCGTTCCAATTGTTTTCTCTCCAGTCTTTATTGCCCTTTTTCAATCCGACAAGCAACAATGGCGCAAGGCGAGGAGACAAATCAAATAGCCCAGATTAGAGAATGTTCATCACGAGTAATACAAAGAGGGATGTTCCCCCGCAGAGACGGAACTGGCCTTGGGCGTAAGGCCTCGCCCCATTTGAAAACCCCTAGAATTATCTAGTGTATTTTTCATACATGGTGAGCCCCTCCCCCTTACAAAGAAAAGAAAAGGTGAAGTTAATACCACAACTCCTGGGCCAAAACTCCACAAGGCTTCTATCGATCAGAATTAAAAAGGGAGTGTCGCATTCCATTATGCTACATGGTTGAGGTAATGCATTGAAAAACTTTATATTTTTTCACCTTTTAGTTGTATTTGGTTTGTTTTAAGAGCACTTAGATAGATATTGTGTTGTGTAATGAGTATTATTTAGACACTTAAATGTTTCTGATTCTTGAATCTTGAACTTTCAAAATCTTGTTGCATATGTTGTGACCCGCTTATGTATGATCCTGGTTCCGTCCCTGTTCCCCCGCCTAGGATGTCTGTGATATAGATCTGAGAGCTTGTAGGTGAGTGTATGATGATTTTGAGCAGTTAAATAAAGTTTGTTTGAGGAATTTTGTTTGGTAACCGTGGCATGGTTAATTACACATATCCACTGCGTGTGAATGATGTGATCCTTAGGGAAACTCAGTGACGTATTTTAGTTAATTTTGCCAATGTCTGGATTACGGTACCCGTACAATGAAGCGACTAAAATTGCAGCAGCAGCAACAGATTGGCAATGCTAAATGCTTAGTCTGATTTGAATGCATTTGAGTTCTTCATGATATAGGCGAGCATTTGTTTTTCAGTAGAAGCTTTCTGTAACTTTTCAAGTGGATGATAGTTCCTCTGCATTTGCACATTTTGTCGACAAATCAATGGGTACTAGCAATACCAGAATGAGCTTTCCATTGTAATCAAACATGACCTAGTTTAGTTAGTTTTTTACCACCTTTTTTTTTCAGTCCGACTACTCAAGTGGATGATTAGCAGAATAATGTCCATTGAAAGTTATTGGATAAACTAGATTATTAGAGGCTAATTAGTACTTTTGCCGCAAAAACTGTGAGAAGAGTGACGTTTAAGTAAAACCTTTTGCATAGAATGATTACTAAGGACGGGCCCATGATGTTTTAATATCTTATTAGGGCTTTTGGAAATTAAATAAAGGAGACGGCATTAGTACTACTTATAAAAGGGATATTACAAGCATAAGGAGAAGCACGCACGATATCAGAGAACGGAAGAGAGGAGAGCTGCCGACAATCATCAGTGCACATCCCCCACAGCGGCAGTCACGGCAGTCAACAAAAAGATCAGCACGATGTTCTCCTTTCTGATGTCCGGCTAAACCCCCTCCTAGGGATAGATGAAACACGATCTCCGAGTAATATAGTTTATGTTTTGTTTGGAGTTTTTCTATTCGAACAATGGTCGTATGAATTAAGGATTATATTTCATTGGTAATTCTTTCCATTCAATCTATTGTGTTTGTTTTTCCGGAATTCAAGCACTTCGTACAACGGTTTTATTAGTTCGTAATAATTGGGTAAGATGGGCTATGCTCCGTAAGACGCGTCGTGCTATTAGACGATCCGTGCCATAGAGACGGGTCGTACTAGTAAGACGATTCGTGCTAGGCGGCGATATCCCATGCTATTTGATGATTTGCGATTATCTTTAGGTGACACCCTGTGGGCCCGCGAACCCTAAGGTGTCCGTTTTGATTCGAATAGTTAGCTCTGAACATTAGTATAAACTATATTGCGAGGGATCGGGTGGATTCGAAACCCTGGGTCTTTTCTATCAGAGGACTCACTTTACTTTTAATTGCTTTACGTTAATTAGTTTGCATAATTTTAGAAATCAAACAATCAAATTCTTTCCTGAATTAATTTAGAAATTAATTAGAATAACTGCAATTTAGCCTTCGTAATCCCTGAGGACAAAACTCGGAGTACTTACCACTATCTTTTAGGTAGTAGTAATTATTCTGTTTTATTAATTATTTTTGATACGGAAACGACCCGATCAAGTAGTCGTCATCAAAGAGATATGGAAAAAGGGCTGGTTGATCATCAATTGGAGCAGGGTACGTTATAAGACGATATAACTACTGTTGGAGAAATCTTTTAAAAGTTTATTTTGAAATTTTTATTTAATTCCATGAAGGTTTGGAGATTACAAGAAGATCATAATCCCTCCGTCGAAAATTCTTGCTCCTCTTTTCTTTTTATGGAAGTTTCAAAAGATAGGCTATATCTATTACTACCTTCGTCCCTAAATGTTTGGCCGTTTCGCAAAACGAGAACTCAAAAATAATACATTTCTTTCAAGAAAAAATTCAAACTTTTTTCATAAATTAAAAGAACTCATCGATATTTAGTGAATTGTTGAATTTTTTTTTAAATTTTTCTTGCAAAAATTGTATTATTTTTACGTCATCGTTTTGCAAAACGGACAAATATTATGGGACGGATAGAGTAATTTATAATATTTTTTATATCAAATATGAATCTTATTTGATAGATCTTGATAAATCTCAATGAGCTATTTTATACAAACTTTTTAAAATCACCTAAGGGTCCCATTTGATTAGCAACAAAATAAAATGGAAGGTGAAAATAATAGAAAGTGAAGTGAAAGAAAAAAAAAAAAAGAACGTTTATTTTTTTCTCACATTCGTTTTATTAGAATATTGAAAGTTTTACAAGAAAATAGTAGAGTATAAAAGAGAAGAGGTGGAGGGAAGATGATAAAGAATGAAGTTACAGTAATTGTTGTTGATTTTCTTGACAAAATTAATTTCCCTAAACATTTTGTGAGGAAAAAAATAAAGGAAGCTCTCATGTTTTAGATGGTTGCACAGAAAAATTTACTTTCTAGGATATTCTTACTAAATGAATACAAAAAAATATTTTTTTTCTTTCTTGCATTTTCTACCATTATCTCGTTAATCAAACGGATCCAAAAGATTATAGATTGTAAGATATAATCAATTGAAAAATGATATGGACTCCCAAAAAGAAACAAGATTTTGGGACAGAGGGAGTAATATATTTTGATATCAAATTATATCTTTCAAATTGTAACTTGTCATTCATATTCATGGAGTTTGTGCCATATATTAGATGCTACTCCTATTTGTTTGGGGTATTAACCTATTGGTCCGGAGATACATGAGTGTGGAAATGCATAAAACATCGAGAGTTTAATTTATGGCTAACGAAATTTTCTTCGCTATGCAAAAAAAAAAAAATTAGAACATATAGTTTTATACTAAAAAATGAAGTTATACTTGTGTTGCTTTGGCAGTTCGTTGATATATAATTTTGAGTGTATTGTTTGGACATACAAGCGGTTCTTGGTTTGTGAGAAGCTTTTGAGTGCATTTTTTTTATCAGACTGCGGTTCTTGGTTTGGGGGAAATGATTTTGGTGCACACAAAGTTTCCTATAAATCGTTTGTTCTCTAAGGGAAAGCGCGTTTTGCGTACCTCTATCAAATGTAAATAAGTTTTCTCTACTTAAACTATGATCCAACCATATTATTATCTTTCGATCGTCTCCTATTATTTGTGTTCACAGATATTCTAACGAATATTTACAAATCTTATAGGAGAAACCGTCGTAGGGATTTATTTCTGTGAAACTTTGAGACTAGTCCCTTCAAACTGATTTATCTCTGTTACCTGATTTAAGTGTCCCTGCAGACTGGTTATGGTTGAGGTTTTTCAAAAAAAATGGAGGAATTGCCACACGATATTTTTTTTCTTTTTCCAACAGCATATATAGTGTTGAAAGAAATCGAATTTCCTCTTAAGCTCTTGGTTCCTTTTGGTCCTTGTGACTTACAATTTCGAAGAGGTGCTTTGCAAGTCTGTTGCTTTTAATTTGAGGGCTAAGTTCTAATGAAATCAGTTTCGGTTTCGCTGATCTCAACATACTGTTATTTTTTGTGGTTGTCTCTTATTACATTTGTGTGTACAAAGATCCTAATGAATATTTCCGACAGCTACTTCTTTGGAGAATGGAACAAACTCTAGAGGCATGACTACTGCTCTGGAGAATGAGACAAACTCGAGTGGTAGTCGTCGTCCAAGAGATGTGGAAGAAGGGCTAGATGATAATCATTTGGAGGAGGGTACTATACAAGACAGTATGGCTACTACTGTGGAGAATGGAACAAACTCGAGAGACATGGCTACTGCTCTGAAGAATGAAACAAACTCGAGAGACATGGCTACTGCTCTGAAGAATGGAACAAACTGCAGAGACATGGCTACTGCTCTGAAGAATGAAACAAACTCGAGTGGTAGTCGTCGTCCAAGAGATGTGGAAGAAGGGCTAGATGATCATCAATTAGATGTGGTAATTCCCTCCCATTGGCGGGTGACAAATGAGCAGGGTACTATAATTACTACAGTTCTACATGAGGCTCTAAGGAATGGGCACCAGGAAGTGGCACGTTATTTATTAGGATTAAAACCTGAAATGGCAACTTTTGATAATCTTGCTGGAGAGAGCTCACTTTTTTTGGCTGCAGAGTCTCGTTGCGAGCTATTTATGTCGGATATTTTATTGTCAAAACGGCCATATAGCACAAAAGGCCCCGACGGACTGAATGCGCTGCATGCTTCACGACATTGTTGTGGTATGTATATAGTCTTTAGTTCCTCTGAACATAATGCACAAAATGTATTATCCTTCCACTTTTTCCCTTGAATAGTAATAATAATAATAATAATAATAATAATAATAATAATAATAGTAGTAGTCTAGAATGAATAAACTAGGCCTTTGGAGGAATGTATCCAATTATAAAGGTTCTGTTTGAATAATAATCTTGGATTTGAGGAGGTTGAAAGAGAAGACAAAATTACGAAGTGATCGAACAATAAGTTGTGCTACGAGTTAGGATCGAAAACAGTACCACACAATCACACAAAGACGAGAGAATTTTTGAGATTCATATGTACTACACAATCACTCAACCTTATATAACCTCTATTCTCTTTCTATTGTTGCCTCACACCATGAGAACCAAAAAAAAGGGATTGGGCGAATTTGTATACATCATCACGCTTGGGAGGAATTTTCTCCATCAATAACACCAAACATATATGCTTCTGTTGGTAAAATGGAAGTTTTGTTCTATCATTTTGGTGAGCTTAATTAAATGTTAACTAAAGTCATTTAGAGATGAATGAGAATTGCAAAAACCATGTTTATTTAAGTGAGGACCCAAGTGCTCTAGCCGTCACTAAACATAGACCGGTGCTGGGACGACTCGGGATGAGTGGGTCAGCAACCTGTGGTCTGGTCTGGATTTGTTTGTATTTCATATGGGCTTTGGGCTCAAAATCCCTAAATAACGAAGTTGGGCTAGACTTAGGCTTTTACGTGATTGGACCCGAGCTCGACTTAGCTCATGGATGTATACTAGTTGGAGCAATCAGTAGATTGCAAGTTGTGGTCGACATCTCCGCATGGGTGTTTTTAATACTTCTTGTAATAAAATAAATTTAGTGAATAAAAGTTCTAACAGATACAACCCAAAACCATCTTTTCCTTCTCTTTCAAGATTCTTCACTTTCTTGCAAAGTCGGAGGTGCGACCGCTTTAGGTCACTGGAATTTAAGTAAAACATAAGGCCTCATTTTCCATAGAACACATGTATGTATTATATATAATTTATTCTGTATCCTGATACAAGATGAATTCTGGCAAAGTTGGCGCGTGCATACCTTTGAATTCCATGTATATGTTCTTGGTTCAGTTCCTAGAGGCTGTCTTTCTTCAAACCATTTTTTCTTCTTCTTATTTTCCTATTGGATCTACGTGTAAATAATCACCTTGTTTGATTCAACTCTCATCTCATTTTTTTCTCTATACGTTTTCAATACATTTTTCTCCCTATCTCTCTCTACTCATTACCACTCATTATATCACTTTCAAAAAGTTGCACCTCTTGTAGTTTAACTTAGTGATGCTTTAGTGGTTGTAGATGTTAAGCCAATCTTTTGCACAGAACCATTAATGTTTTGATAAGTTTTTATTTTCTTTTATTTTCTTTTGCTTACTTAAAATTACTTTTACCTTTTTATCACATTCATAAATAAAATACTGTTGATTATAAAAATAAACCGAAATAATTTACTTTTACTCAACAAACTTTGATAACCTAAACAATAAGGCTCCGTTCCGGAACGAGTTTTGAGTACTTATTTTTTAAGAAGACAATTTCAAGCTTAAAAATAATGGGTTTAATGAAATCTAAAAATATGCACTATGGATCTTATTTGAAAGATCTCGATGAGATCTTTTATACTGTGCAAAAAAAATTAAAAAATTATTTTTCATTTACATTATTTTTTAGTTTGAAAATGTGAAAATGTGAAATAATTATTTTTCATTTACATTATTTTTTAATAAGTACTTATTAAAAATAAAATTCGTACTAAGTAAAGCTAATACCATGACTAGTTAGAGAAAATGATGAGCCGTACTTTGTTGTGTTTGACCCATCTTTTTTGAATGCTTTAGGTTTTTTTATTTTACAAAGTTAAAATACCATATTTAATCTTTTTACCTCATATTAGCCACCAATGTCAAATATAAATTGTTAAAAGAACCAAGGTTCCATTTTAAAATTCGCTTTAGGCCTCCAAATTATTAGGGCCGGCCTTACTTTCTTTTATTATAGTTCTGTTCTTTTTTGGTAAGAGGAGTAGATACACAGTCAAGTTCCTCTAGACAATTTAAGTGCGGTGAACACTGCCACTATTTTGAAATCGTTGTCTCTTGGGTGATGGTTGCTGGAAAAAACCTCGAGCACTCCTATGAGGCGACGAATCTGTTTTAAGTAAATTGTGTGGAACATGGGACTAGGTTTGATATTTTGAATTCTATTTAATTTTATTCCAGTTTATTATTATTATAATTTCTTTCCATAACTGTTTCATTTAATATTGCGAATGACAACTCTTCGAATGGAGCACGTACAGCGATTAATACTCGTTCGATATTTCCAAATACATATCCCAAAAGTATCCCCAATATCAAAATTAATATTGTGCATTTTTGAAGTATTAGACCCTCTTTTGGACATTCGTTTTTCGTACTCCATGTTTTAAGGGGAGAGAACTTGAATAATAAAGTAAGAGAGAATATGGACATTTTTAGAAAAAGAGAGTAATATTTTGTGTTTAATTAATGACTCAATACATTTGTTGAAGCCGACCTTTTGTTGGGCTGATGGCGCTTCATTTTCATGTGTTGGCTAGTTAAAATAGCTAACAATGCATGCACGTCTGTTAAGACTCAAGTCTGTATACATGCCTTTTTAACTCCTAAGATAATGCGCAACTAAATGCTTGGAGTCAAACTCCCGTTTTGAGCCGATGATCTTCAAATACAATAATAGAACATACACGCACACACAATCAATTGAAAATCAACAGTTATTTCTCCTCTCAATTAACTTTCTTAATTCCCTAGCTTGGTAAAAAAACTTCAACGACCAATTAATGAACTCTTGGTCCGAACACAACTTGTAAAGTTGCAACTAGCATGCAGTGACATTTTTTTCCCCCTTAAGTACTCGTATTTCTTTTCTCCTTCTATTGTAAGTGAATGCATCTAATTTCTCACGCGGTTTCTCGCAGGCACAATTATTTCTGTACTAATAAAACAAAATTCGGAACTCATGAGAAAATTGGATAACGACGGGAAGGCACCTATTCACCATGCAGTAGAAGCATATTATTGGGTTTTGCTTGATCAAATGTTGAAGGCCGACCCTTCGATTGCCCTCTTTCCCGATGCTGAGGGTTACACGGCTCTCCTTAGAGCTTCAAGTAGAGGATGTTGGAAAATTTGTGAGAACATACTCTGGTTTTGTCCAGAGTCAATCGAGGCACACAATCATAAAGGTCAACATGCACTTCATCTTGCCACAAGCAGGATTCCCGCGCCCCTTGGATATTTTGCCAAGGTTCCACCAGAAATGTGGGAGCTTATAAATGTGGGTGATGATGAAGGAAACACGCCTTTACATCTGGCAGTAAAAGAAAATAAATATGCGAAGGCAATGTTGTTAACTTCTTCGGCTTCAATTGACTTGGGGCTGTTAACAAAGAAGGTCTTACAGCCTTAGACCTTTGCGAGTCAGATTGGAAGCGTAGAAACTTAAAGGTACACTTTCTAATTATTTCATGATTTTTAATATTATTACCAGGTCTGTTGTTTGGGGGCTCGGATCATCTGTCCCAATGTTTTGAAAGAAAATTGGACCAGTGAGCGAACTGAAAAAGTGATCAGATGGATGAGTCACTGATTCATCTGCGGTCGAACAGGAATCGAACGATATTGTCATAAAATTATATTAAAAATATATAAGTAATTAAAAAAGCATATATAAAAATGCGCCACATGGTTAAAGCTTAAAATATAAACGTAAATGTATCATTTATGTTATTAGAGTATCCACAATGCTATAATCAAAAATTGATAACCAAAAATTGCCACATCAGCTTTTGATTATTCATTTAAGAGATTGCTAAAGCTAGCAATGTAAATGTCTACAATGACATAATCAAAATTGGATAATCAAAAGTACTTGTCACATCATCTTTTCAAAATATAAAAAACTAAAAACTGTGAACAGTAGAAATTAGTTTTTCTAAAAATAGTTTGGAAACTAATAAAAACTATTTACGATAAATAGAAAATACTTTTTGAATTTTTTTTGGTTATCAATGTTTTATGATAAAAACTATTTATGATAATGATTGGTGTATTTAATTGAAAATATGTAAGATCTATTCGATTTGGTTATTGTCAAAAGGTTGCTCGTTTTGGTTATTCAAAACCCAAAATTTGATTATTTCTAAGGAGATTGTTAAGTTTAATTATAGTATTATGTGTCATATTTTGCATCAATATTGTTAACATTAAAAACCTTTTTACTTTTGATTATAGCATTGTGGATTCTCTAAAACAGAACGTTTCTATTGAAAATGTCTAGGCATATAAATAAGAGTAACCTATACAATCATTAGATCACGTTAGTTGAATTCATAGCCATTGGATCATTGCAATTTTAAAAGATGTAGAAAATTTTCTCCTTATAAATCTATCCCTCTCTATTATCACTTTTTAGGCAATGTATCTCCATGTAAAATAATATTGTCTTATAATATGATCAAATAGAAAAATATCTCAAAATGGTAATTGACGCTTTGTGAAGATTACAACTATCTCGTAGGTCAATCGGATAGTACGAATAATTTATATAAGTTGAGGCTATGATAAATTCCGACGTGCCTTTAGGCACAGGATCCGCATCCGCTAGTCATTTTAAGTTGGGGTGTAAAGAGGAGGAGTTGGCTGGATATGCAATCTAGACCTTTTCTCTCTTTCAATTCCACATCGGTGGGAATAGGAACCGCTAGAACCACTTGGATTTATAAATGGGAAATTCTAAATAATAATAATGTGAATATATATTAATTAAAAGGTGTAAAAAGTACCCAAAAAATGGGTTTTTTTTTTTTGTCTTTTTGTGTGTTTATTGTCAGCCTAATGGGTTGACAATAGAAAGATTGAAATTTTAGACGCAATGAGAGAGAGGACCCTTGGACATCCTTCAAAACTAGGGCATATTTGATGATAGGATTGTAATCCCACATTAGGAAACATGTGGTGTTCGATTTCTTGAAAGGTTTCAACTTAAATTAATTGGCAATATGTAGAGTAACCTCTAGAATATATTAATCGATCAAACTTGAGTGATTTAAATGAGTAATGTAAGACAAATCAAACAATGTGGGCCTACATGTTTCGGGCCACATGTTTCCAAGTACAATTAGTTAGTACTCCCGCGATTGTGGCATGGGATTAAAAACAAGATTCGACTAGAGGGGGGACTATTTGTCCACTTAATAGCTCATGTAAGGGCAATTCAATACCACCTGGGGCTGATCTTAGATAATCCGGGCCTTTCAGACTATTTCCCTCTTTATCCAATTGTCAAAAATAATTCTCACTATTTACCCAAAAAAAAATTTATTCTCACTCTGTATTCCAATCTTGATTCTCCCTCTTGCCTCCTCTCTCTCTCTCTCTCTCTCTCTCTCTCTCTCTCTCTCTCTCTCTTCTTTTTTCTATTTTCTCTCTACAAATATCTGGTAGGGTTTCCTGGTAGGGGCTGGGGCTGCCGCCTCACCCCACCCCACCCCCCACTCCTCCATCATCAGTCGTCCACTCCCTACTATGATGACGGGTTGTTAGGTCGCTTGGTGAGATCCTCTGATTTCAAGCCCCAGGAATCGGAGTGGCGGTACGTTTGTTCGGTGACATGATTACGGTCAGGGTTCTTTTTCCTCTTCCTCTCTCTCTTTAGATCTGTCCCTCCCTGAGTTTAGTGCTCCCCGTCGATTGCGTCAATCGTCTGAGTGCAATCTGCCTATGTGCTCTCTTTTCCAACCGTCTTCGCCATGCAAGTTTTATTGGCGTTTTCAGGCCGTCCCGACCTTGTCGTTTGGGTGTTGTTTGTTCGAACCCTGACAAGGTTGTTATTGTGGGACGGAGATAGCTGTTGGTATTACTAGATGGTGGGGTGTGGTTGCTGCGGTGATTTGCAATCTCAGTGATCGGATTTAGAAGTGTAAATCTATTTCTGTAGGTTTTGATTTATTTTTCTCTGCTGCATTTGTTTTTTTGGTTTCCTACCCGTGATAGGCCTGTTTCCTCCCCTTCGGAGGTTTCCATTTGTTAAACTTAATCCCACATCGCTCATCTAAGCCACCCAAACTTGGTTAATATATTTTAGAAGTTACTCCACCTATTGCCAATTGGTTTTAGGTTGGAACCCTCCAAGAAATTTAACATGGTATCAAAGCTAGGTCTTGGGTGACCTCATCTCATCAATTCATACCTTCACGTGCATATGGGGTGCACGTGAGGGGTTGCCCAAGTCAAATATCTTATTTTTTCAATTCGAACTTCCACGTTCATCCGGACTGCACGTGAGGGGGAGTGTTTAACTTAATCTCACATCGCTCATCTAAGCCACCCAAGTTTGGTAAATATATTCTAGAGGTTAATCCACCTATTGCCAATTGGTTTTAGGTTGGAACCCTCCAAGAAATTTAACACCATTGATTTGGTTGTGCGATTTTTCTGCAACAAATGTTGTGTCCAGAAGGTTTTTGTGTGGGAGTGGGGTTCTTTCTTGCTGGTCTCTCTCTTGTGGCTTGATTCGCCCGTTATACTGTGGGGATTTTGCTTTTCTTGATATATTGTTTCTCCTATCAATGAAACCTCCTAAAATTTTGGAAAAAAAAAAACTAATCTATTTACTATCTCAAGGTCTCACATTTCCCATTTATCTCCATCGTTTTGCATCTTTACTAATCATTTTAAAAAATAATCCGACAGTTAAACATAGGTTTGTTTGACATCATCATGACTTGGCTTCATCTGTGAATAGTGTGGTTATTTATCTTCGGTGTTGAATATTAATTACAGAGATTTATGTGGTTTCATCTAAGGAGTCACGGAGCCTCAAGTGGCCGACACCCAAATAAGCACAAGGTTCCTGTTGGAGGAACGCACCTGGCCCTCTTTTCTCCAGATGAAGATAGGAAACCATTTATTAATACCATGGCTTTGGTAGCCGGACTCATTGCCACTCTCACTTTCGCAGCTGCATTTACAATGCCAGGTGGGTACGACAGCAGTCCCAACAATTTGGTGGGAGTTGCAACTCTCGCAAACAAGGCAGCGCTTAAGGTGTTCGTTGTTTCGGATACCTTGGCTATGTGCTGCTCCATCCTTTCGTTGTTCTTACTTTTAAGGGCAATGCAAGTTGAGTATGATGTAATATTCTCATTGACCAGCACCAGTGCAACTTTGGTTGTAATCGCACTTTATGCAACTTTGGTGGCTTTTATGAGCGGTATATTTGCAGTAATAGCCCCTAAGGCCTTATCGGTGGCCATCGTAGTATGTATCATATGTTCCGTGGCTCCTTTCCTATTTTTGCCTGCAAGAGTTGAGAGATTTTCATTGCTTACCTTTTTTATGCCGACCATCCTTATTAAAGACTTTCGACGATCTAGACAGAACAAAGAGCGGATGAGGAACAAAAAGAGGGAGCAAGATTATGTTGGATCACTATTCGAAAGAGGGTCACCGGATACTACTTATCGTGTAAGTACCACTGACACCGTAGCTGGTGTTAGAAAATAGCCTTGACTGAGGGTAATTGGTGGTGTTGGCTAAGCTATGCTTATTGGTGGGGGATAATTAATGAGTTTGATTATGGAGTTAGAAGTTGGATAATTGAGTTGTAATGTGGTTGAGTTGCTTTATGATTTGTGTACGTATTTGATTCTATGTATTTGTATGCATGTTATTGTGTGAAGGTGAGGGGGCGGGGGAAACCCCAGATGGGATTCTCCCCACCCAGTTATCTGTGATTGAGATTTGAGAGCTTGTGTGTGTTTCAATGTTGTATGATTTTGAAAAGTGTAATTGAAGTCAGATTGAGTAATTTTGTATGCGCAATTTCAATTCTCTTCCATCCAACAGCTGGGTGGCATGGTTAATTAATTGCACATTTCCTCTGTATGTGATCCTTTTGCATTCCTTACATTGTTGTACATTTTACCCTAGTTTGAACAACATAGTTTATACCTCACACTCTGCAGTTTTGTTGTCCTTCCACTAGATTTACCAATGTAAAGGCTAGAGAAGAGAGTGGAAGTCCTCCCATGATTCATATCAAGAGAATTATTCTTCATGTACAATTATTGATTCTATTAGAAACATTATGTCGATCTATTGTGAGTAATAACTTGTTTGCATTACCAATTCCCAATCTCAAAGAAGCCGAATGTGGAGCTCTCCACCATGTAGGTGCATATAATTGTCACTATAGCATGCATGTTCTTCCAATGTGTTCCATATCAAACTCTCAGAATCCAAAAAGTATTTGAATTCTTTACCTTCTTCAGTGACTTGTATAATTCACAAGGCGAAATAGCCAAATGGTATTTCCCCTTGCACTTCCTTATTAGTTGTTATCTTCTCTTTGGTGTCCAGTTTGCAACATTGATCATATTTTTTCTCGGGTTGCATCTCTTACTCTTCCGACTTCACATTTATTGGGCCTCAGAATACAAAAATAATTTGAATATGTTTTCTGGTGCTAGTTTATGGATTCCAGTATTTTAATGAACGTAAGTACATGACAGTACTATTGAAAATGTTTCTGAGTTTAGTTGTCAGTCAAAGTGCCACAGAGATGCAAAAGATTTACAGCCAAATAGAAGATCCTAAACCCATACTCTTTGATCCTCATTGATAAGGCCATGCCCTCACCATATATGGCCGATTCTGATACATGCAGGCTTTAATTGGCCCATACTAGAAATTAAAACTGTGAAATTGGTCTTTCAGAACCAATTGAAGTATGCGTAAGTTGGTTCGGACATCTGAGTATCCGTAAATCCTGGATTATGAACGCAGCCATTAGAGGAACTAGTAAGTGCCAGTGGCACCAAAGATTGGTCCCAGCAGGGTGTGTGTTTGCTCTTTGGCAAAGGGGTATTTAAATTCCAAAAGGCAAAATGGCCAAATGGGATTTCCACTTGCACCTCCTTGTCAGTACTTATCTTCATTTTGTTGTCCAGTTTGCATCATTGACAGTTACAGACTTGTTATTAATTGGGTCTCAAAATACAAAACAGTTTGAAAATACAGCCCCCACCTGTTTGTTCTAAATTAGAAACTTGGTAACCTCTTGGGGCCAAGTTGCAAGAAGAAATCTCTTGTAAATCTCATAGTCCTAGTGTTGCTTATGACCGAACTAGAGAGGAGAATAGTTGAGGTGCGCATAAATTGGTTTAGACACTCCTGAATGTCAAAAAAAAAAAAAAATGAATCCTTCACTGACGAGGGAATGCCCTAACCTCATTGTAGCCAATTCTGAAACCATTATCTTGAACCAAAATAAACCTATGGTATACATGTAATTCAATTGAAGAAAAGAATTCAACTCTGTCATCTGATAGATACATTTTCCCATTAGTTTCTTGGTGATCCATGATATTTAGGCCTGCCAATATGGAGCAAAATCCGAGGTTGTCCAATATGGAGCAAAATCCAAGGTTGTACAAAATTATGTTCTTACACGTAGTCAACAACTTGTTTGCCACTGCAATTGTTTTTAAAATCCTGCTCCTCCTTGTTCTGCATCAGCAAAATATGTTGTACATCAGCAGAAAAATCCTACTCTCCTTGTTAATCTATTGAACATGGGTACACCTAGTGGTTTGTTTATCTGTTCAGAACGCAATTGAACTGCTAAGACTGCCACAACTTGTCTTTGATAGACTACAGAGGGTTTTTTATGATGTGTTGCGATATTCTATATCGGGTTGTGACCAGAAATGCAGAATCCAAAAAATTACGCTACTAAATCGAATCGAATCCTTTTAGGTTTTGTCAGTGCAACAGGGAGCAACTACTAAAACAGGTGTTGGATTTGCAGTCAGCCTTTTTTTCTTTTTGAAAGGACATGTTGTGTCAGCCCTGTTTGGTTCAAATTTTTGAAAGTTATTTTTGATGTAATGAGTGGTAATGAATGGAGAGAGATAGAAAGAAAAATGTATTGAGAAATGTGTAAAGAGAAAAATGAGATGAGATGAGAGTTGAATGAAACAAGGTGTGTTGAAGATCTTGTCACTTTTAAGAACTTGGAAACCAATAGGAGCACATTTTAGTCCCAATTTGCAACTTGTAAATTTGCATGTTAGGTAGTGACCGATTGTAAACTGGTAGCAAAGTTGATTTCAAAATGACTTTTTAAGGGTCAGTCCCTCTCATTAGTCTCTTTTGCTTTCTATCTTTTACACTATTTTTTTACGAAACAAAGTGTGAATGTGGAATTAAAATCCTATATATGGTATGATGATATTTCGCGTGACGTATAATGAGACCCATTGTAATCCAATTTCACAATTCAAAACCATTCATATATAGACATTGATATCTATATGAACGAACCATAAATGTATAAAGAGTAATTGGCAGTCCAATATTGTTAAAAATATGCGATTTGATTAAAATCTTCATTGATGTTTGATTAATGTAATTTTTTACATGGATGATTTACACGTACATTGAAGTCTGTAAAATGGACAACTCATATCGTCCAATGAGTCTGTGATGAACATCATAAATCACATAAAGGATTTTCACATGAAAAATTATATTGTCATGAATGTAAACAGAGGACAAAATAATTAGGACAGGAGTAGTAACACATATCACACCCACCAACGTACCCCACCTCCAACCATATCCCTCTCACGTAAAATTTGGAAATTCTGTAGTGCAGCAGGCACTACCGGGGCTGTAAGGCGGTCGATCTGGCCTTCCATTTTGATACCAACAGCTCGGATTTAATCCGAACTCCTATTGATCCAATGGAGTGAATTGTGACAAAATAATAAAAAGCTGGGAAGGCAAATGTGACGTTAGAGAATAGAGAGACTAGAGTCTGACGAGAGAAATCGAAAAATTAAAAACTTGCGATCCAAGCTCAAATTTGTTTGAATAAAATCGAAAAATCTGGTTTTTTGACTGATTTTTATTTTCATTCAAAAAAACTTAAGGTTGTGCCATAAATTTTACTTTTTCGATTTTTTCTGCCGAGACGAACGAATAATTTACAAAAAATTTGACGTTAAACTAACAAATACGATTTTTTTGAATAAAGAAAAAAATTAAAATTTCTAGTGAAGAAATAATCTAATATGGTCATCAAATTGTAATGGATTGGTGCTTTATGTTTTAACTTTCACGGAGGGGAGGGTGTGTTTCAAGTGAAAAATAATCTAGTATGGTGTCATCGTGATATCAAATTGTAATATTGTGTCAATTATTAATTTGTAAAAAAAATTGGTGAAATATTTTTTTTCCCTCCATAGGGTCACCCGACCCCACTACTATGTGAGTGGCCGGCGTGTCCACATGGACAAGGAAGGGAAAGGGGCGAAGAGAGATGGATCGATCATCGATCTTCTTCGGTTTCTCAACCACAAAAATGAATTGAGAAGTCAAGTCTTAACCTTTTGATGAGATGCAAGTGCTCTAATTACTGTGGTTACGACCTAACAATCCAAAATTCTTATTATAATGATGAAATATAAAGGAAAAAATAGGTTTTTAGAATAATAAAAAAATAGTGGGGTATAAATATAATTTTTTAAGTTTAATGATAAAAGCATTAGATTAAAAATATAATTTTGTATGGAAAGATATTTCGGGGCGGGGTAACATCAACCCAAACCCGCCCCGCCCGATCACGTTTTTAATATTTTCCCCCGAACCCGACCTCGATACCCAAAAATTTGATGAAAACCTGCCCCGTTCGAGGCCAGGTAGGGGCGGGTTCGGGGCGGGATGAATTGTCATCCCTAATTTCAATACAATTTTTGTAGGTGGATGAACCGTATTTTTTTACCACTAGGTTCTCCATTTGTGCAAGGCACGAATGCCATGTCCGTCGAAGGGAAGAAGTTATGTTTGAGGGCAGTAATTTTTTTGGGTTTTAACTGCATAACTGGAACTGTAAGAAGTAGTTGGTAATAGCTACGAAGGCACAGTACATGCATTGATCAAAACAATATTAGCACTTGCATAAACTTGACTACTATAGCAGGTCTTTTGCAGTTGTACATATAAACCTATAATCTGCACTTTGCATATGCGAGACATGTAATCCTTTTTGGTTATTATGTGACTAAGTAGTTCAGGAAATGTTTCCTAAAACCCCACAGAAGGCGATCAGACAAACAAATGTAGTGAAAAACAACATAGGGTCAAAAGGGGGAGAAGGTTGTGAATGGTGGTCTTGAATTCTGAGATTAGGAACTACAGTGGTAATGATATAAATTCGATACAAGAATTTCATATGCCAAGTTCAATGTGAGGATTGCATGAATTGGTGCACATAGAGTTACATAGCACTATGGTCTAATCATTGGTACATAGTGCTTACATTGAAGGCGGTTGCAGGAGTCATAATGTTGAAATCAGAAAGCATAGACACGGGATCCGTTCCTCCACCGATGAAGAAAGACTACACAAATCAAAAGGGTACAAAACTAACATTAACGAATTCTCCAAACGCTAGCATAGACATGTTATGAAATAAAAATCGGAAAGACAATGTTAGCATCCAAAAAATCAGCAAACGATTTTCTTACAACAGTCATGAAATTACTTTTAAAGTAGGTGGAAGTTACCTCATCCGAAGCCATCACACTTGCTGTTGGAACTTAGTGTGTATTTGTAAAACATTGGGTTTTTCTCTTGTCCCACATTGGTAAGTCACAAAACTTCTATCTACTTTAAATAGCCTTGTACACAAATGAGTTTATGAATGAAGATACAAAGAGAGGTCTCGCATGTTTAGGAAAATGGGCAGCAATTCGGAAATTAGTTAACTGGGTGCACGTCATGGGTTATTCGCGCAGGGGGTGCAAATCTGAGATTTGAGCCTCACGCACATGCTAGTAAAGCCCACGAAAAAATTCAACCATGTTTTTTTCATTACAGAATTTTCAGTCAATCAAATCTTTTTCAAAATGGAAAAAATTCTTACTGGTTGTTGGTTAAGAAAAACATGTTAAAAACGTGTGCATAATCAGTGGGATTTGATTTGTGGCTGATTAAGACATGATTTTCGGATTGATTAAAAACATGTGCTAAATCAAAGCAATTTGATTTGATTTTTTGCTTCCAAAAATCAAGCCCAGCCTGCACCTATAAATTCAGAGTTTCGGAATTGGTTTCAACACAGAAAAAAACCAACTCTCTCTTCCACCACAAAAACGTTTTGAGCTCGCAAGTCGCAATAGGTCGATTGTGTGTTTTGTTTTCGGTTTTCTTCCGTGCAGAGAAGGCCGAGCAGAGGTGGTGAATTCTGGGCTGATTTATCCTGGGGACGGCGGGGCATTGACAAACTGCTTGCACAATCTGGGCAGAGCCGCGAAACGTGTTAAAGAAAGCGACCTAGTCCGCGACTCAACCCAGACGTCGTTCTACAATTGGTACTCTGTTTTTCATTAGCAAAATTTCGAGGTAATCCATTCTTGTTTTACAAGAGTTAATCCAACACTCGCCAATACTAGAAATGATATGGAGCCTTTGGCCCTTTGTAGTATTCCTCAAGTAGAACACGTAACCGGCTCTGATTCTATACACATCTCCACCCTTCATTCTGTTCTCAAAATCCTCTCTACCTGACAACAAAATCAAGGACAAATGAATTCAGGTAGTGCTCGCCAATATCAATAATCTGAACTTTAGAAATATAAGTAAATTATGGAGTTCTGACATTAAAATTTGGTAAGAACACCTAGATTAATGAAGGGAGAATAAATCAAGTCATTAAAAGGTCACCTTGAAAACTGCAAAGCATAAAAGAAAACTCTCAACCATATACTGCATATAGAAAACACATGATGAACCAGGAAATTTGAGAGAGAGGCCCAGCAACCTCTCGACCTCTGCTCTTACACCGCCACCAATCGCCACCATCACTGTTGTCTCTCTCCTTGTGTCTCTCATCTGCTGATTCCTCTGTGTGTGTGTGTGTATGTTTTTCTCTAGCAGAGGAAGAAAATGAGGGGAGAGGTACCTACGTGGCCTGATTTGGTCCACGTTTTTTGCTTGGGACGAAAAGACTGAATTACTCTCCTTCACTTTGCCTGGCCAATTGCTGCGTTTTTGTTGGACAATTGGTAAAACGGCTGAAATTAAAAGGCAAAATTGTCCCAAATCGAAAGTTGGCATGCCAAATCCTCTTCTTCTTATATAGGTAAGAAAAAAAAAATCTAGTTACAGAACAATTGCTTGCTTTCTATAGAGAAAATCTAAAAAACAATAATCTCAATAATATGTTAACATCAAACACAAACAATTATTTTTTATGAAACTGCCAATCACTCTTTTTCTTTCAATGCTCCTACTCTAGTCAGATTTGGCAATCTATTTTGAACAAGTTTCAATGATGTCAACAAAAACATCAAATGGCTGGCGCACAATCTCAAGGGTTGTTACAATGTGCACAAAATATTATATATAACCCCAGGGCTAGCACGGGTGTGAATACCACCGATAGCAATATTTACCTAAGTATATAGATTCCCATATCTGCAAAACAAATACAGTACTCTTCCATTTAGTAGCTAAAGTCATCCTAAACACATTCAAGCCCGGGTTGCGACACAAGCACAACACCACTCTTATGTCTCATCCCAACATCTGAGAGCTGACCACCACCATGCCGTACCAAGGATTTCGTAAATCAACACTTTAAACAAATCACCACCAATCATCCTCCGACAATTCAATCCCTGGATTGCTTGTCCGGAATCACAATCACAGCCTCTCACTTTATTATATTTTCCGTTGACCCTATTTCAACGTCTAAGATGATAAGTGCGCACCTCGGAACCAACCCCGGGAACCTATTTGTCCATGCTATCAGTATAACAACATTTCATACAATTAAACATTTTTACGAACATGCTAACAAGCTAACAATAATTAATTTTACGATATTAACAAATCATGCAGTAAGAGTACTCATGCGATAAAATTGATCATGCCATAGAATTTATCATGCGATTATATTGATCATGCGATTAAACTAACATCAAACCAAACTATTGAACCTAGGGACTTCTAATATCATTTCATATTCTCTAGGGTGGTTTTAAAAGCTATTCAAACTCAAGGGTGGGATTTATAACTAAACAACTTGAGGGGCTAGGCTGTGATTACCCAAAACGAGTTTTTAAAATTAACAGTAACATCTTTTCGGGAAAAAAAATGAGGGATCGACTATTTGCAACCACAAATTTTCTTAACGTAGCTTGTTTATACTATGGTACACATTTTATGTGCATATAAAAAACAGGCTACGTTCAGAAAATTTGAGGTTGCAAATAGTCAGACCCAAAAATGAACACAGCAACAATGGTTTTGGGAAATCCAGTTGGTTTCGGTCGGGTTATGACCGGCGACGTCAGGTTCGATTATTTTCATACCGAAACACGAAATAATTAATACGGAACATAAAATATATTCAGGGTGGTGAATTCGGACTACCTCGGGATCCAGGAGTTCGAGTGCGACACGGAGTTGGGTCAAAGGATCAAATGCACGGCTATGGAGTTCCGTCGGTGTCCGGTTCGGGCTGTTTGGAAATGGAGTTTATGGGCTGATTTACTGGGTTTGTCTCGGAGTGAACTCGGGTTGTTTTCGGAGAGCAACAGATCTATTCGGGACTGATTTACGGAGCAGATTTTTGGGAACTGAAATGTAGCTGTTAAGGTGGTGATTTAGGATGGGTTCATTTTCTTTTATTCTTTTCTGCCGTGAATGAACAAGAAAAAGAGCTGGTGGTTTGGTGGAAGAATATAGAAGAAGAATGGGTAGTTGTATCTCCCTCTCTCTCTCTCGGCAAAATAAGAAAAAGAAAAGGAGAAGGCAATGATGGAGGGTGGTGGAAGAGACAAGGTGGTAGTACATTAATTAAGGTGATGTATCCGTTCCGTTTTTTTTCTAAACTTTTTTTTAAAAAATAATGTAATTTTAAACTTGAATATAATTAAAATGAGAAATAATTTTTAAATTTTTTTTGCACCATTTAAAATATCTCAATGAGATCTATTATATAAGATCCATATTGGAAGAAAAATTATTTGTGTAAATACATAATTTTTGAGTTTGAAATTATCTTCATTTTCTAAAAGTTCCTTTTTTTAGAAAGCGAAACACCCCATATTCTCTCTCTCTGCCGTGCAATGTGTGTCTTGCCGGGACCAAAGAGGAAAGTTTAATGGGTTCTTGGAGAGCAAATAAACACTGGGACCAAAGAAAGTGGAGAGGGGAGGAAAGTTAATGGGTTCTTGTAGGGCAAAACTAATGGGTAATACTTTTTAGGCAAAGATAATTGCTTTGTTTGATTTAGTTTTTGAAAAAATAAATTATGAGAGTAACAGGGGTAATAAGTGGAGAGATAGAGAGAGAAATGATTGAAAGTAGAGAGAATTTTTTAAAAAATGCTTTTCAAAAAGTAAAACAAAAAAGGCAAATTGTATATCATTTTAAGGGAATTGGAGAGGAAATTAAGGGATCTTGTTTTCCCTATTAGCCAAAACAATTTAAAAAGGTGGGGAAATTGGAGTGGGGAACATGGTGAGGGCTGCCATGGGGAATGGGATTAGGGGACACGGCTGCCATGCGTCCAGCACAAGGTCTAGTGGCTGACTGGGCAATTGGTGAAATGGCCCAAATCGAAGGGTAAATTTGTCAATAAAAGTAAAACAAACAAGGCAAATTGTGTCTCATTTTGAGGGAATTGAGGAGGAAATTAAGGGATCTTATTTTCCCTCTTAGCCAAAACAATTTAAAAGGGTGGAGAAAGGTTTAGTCGGGATCAACACACGCACACCTTCGAACAATTACTCGCTGGACACGCAACACAAGAGATTACGAAATAAAAATAAAAATAAAGAAGGGAAAGGGGATTGGATTATAATAAAGGGGTAGTGGGTGGGACTGGTGATATAATAATGGGGTGTATGTGTATATAATAAGGGGAGGGAAATTGGAGTGGAGAACATGGTAAGGGCTGCCATGGGGAATAGGATTGGGGAGACGGCTACCACACGTCCAGCACAAGGTCTAGTGGCTGGCTAGGCAATTCGTGAAATGGTCCAAATCGAAGAGTAAATTCGTCCCAAATTGAAAATTGTCCACCCAAAATTGCTCCTTTATATAAGGGGAGGGAAATTGGAGTGGGGAACATGGTGAGGACTGCCATGGGGAATGCGATTAGAGAACACGGCTGCCATGCGTCCAGCACAAAGTCCAGTGGCTGGCTGGGCAATTGGTGAAATGGCTCAAATCGAAGGGTAAATTCGTCTGTAAAAGTAAAACAAACAAGGTAAATTGTGTCTCATTTTCAGGGAATTGAGGAGGAAATTAAGGACTTGTTTTCCCTCTTAGCCGAAACAATTTAAAAGAGTGGGGAAAGATTTGGTCTGGATCAACACACGCACACCTTCGGACAATTACTCGTTGGACACGCAACACAGGAGATTACGAAATAAAAATAAAAATAAAAATAAAGGGAAAGAGGATTGGATTATAATAAGCGGGTAGTGGGTGGGACTAGTGATATAATAATGGGGTGTATGTGTATATAATAAGGGGAGGGAAATTGGAGTGGAGAACATGGTAAGGGCTGCCATGGGGAATGGGATTAGGGGGAGACGGCTGCCACGCGTCTACACAAGGTCTAGTGGCTGGCTAGGCAATTCCTGAAATGGCCCAAATCGAAGAGTTAATTCATCCCAAATTGAAAATTATCCACCCAAAACTGCTCCTATATATAAGGGGAGGGAAATTGGAGTGGGGAACTTGGTGAGGACTGCCATGGGGAATGGGATTGGGGACGCGGCTGCTACGCGTCCAGCACAAGGTCCAGTGGTTGGCAGGGCAATTGGTGAAATGGCTCAAATCGAAGGGTAAGTTCGTCTGTAAAAGTAAAACAAACAAGGCAAATTGTGTCTCATTTTCAGGGAATTGAGGAGGAAATTAAGGACTTGTTTCCCTCATAGCCGAAACAATTTAAAAGAGTGGGAAAGATTTGGTCCGGACACGCACACCTTCGAACAATTACTCGTTGGACACGCAACACAAGAGATTACGAAATAAAAATAAAAATATAGAAGGGAAAGGGGATTGGATTATAATAAGGGGGTAGTGGGTGGGAGTGGTGATATAATAATGGGGTGTATGTGTATATAAAAAGGGGAGGGAAATTGGAGTGGGGAATATGGTGAGGGCTGCCCTGGGAAATGGGATTGGGGGACACGGCTGCCACACGTCCAGCACAAGGTCCAGTGGCTAGCTTGGCAATTGGTGAAATGGCCCAAATCGAAGGGTAAATTCGTCCCAAATTAAAAAGTGTCCACCTAAAACTGCTCCTTTATATAAGGGAAAGGGAAATTGGAGTGGGGAACATGGTGAAGGCTGCCATGGTGAATGGGATTGAGACACGGCTGCCACGCGTCCAGCACAAGGTCCAGTGGCTGGCTGGGCAGTTGGTGAAATGGCCCAAATCGAAGGGTAAATTCGCCAGTAAAAGTAAAACAAACAAGGCAAATTGTGTCTCATTTTGAGGGAATTGAGGAGGAAATTAAGGGATCTTGTTTTCCCTCTTAGCCAAAACAATTTGAAAGGGTGGAGAAAGGTTTGGTCCGGATCAACACACTCACACCTTCGGACAATTACTCACCGGACACGCAACACAAGAGATTACGAAATAAAAATTAAGAAGGGAAAGGGGATTGGATTATAATAAGGGGGTAGTGCATGGGAGTGGTGATATAATAATGGGGTGTTTGTGTATATAATAAGGGGATGGAAATTGGAGTGGGAAACATGGTGAGGGCTGCCATGGAAAATGGGATTGCGAGCACGGCTGCCATGCGTCCAGCACAAGGTCCAGACTCCAGGGGCTGGCTGGGCAATTGGTGAAATGGCCCACATCGAATGGTTAATTCGTCCCAAATTGAAAATTATCCACCCAAAACTACTCCTTTATATATAGGAGAGAGAGGAAGAGACATGATTTCAATACAATTTCTGTAGTTTTTATTTTTTATTTTTTTTGATAAGCCAATCAACTTCATTTCATTACGAAGTGTCCATTAGACAAATACTTGAATTCACCGAAAATACAAAGATACAGGCTAAACATGAACATCAAGTAGGAACCTAAACTCTACCACCGTGAGTACAATTTCTGTAGTTGGATATGTCGTCTCCACCACATAAATCACAAATTGATCAGAACCTGCGGAAATTGGACTTTGGGCTACATGGGGGCCCCTTCCAGTTGTATCACCATTACAATATTCGGAAAGTTGGGCCACACATTTACAGTGAATTTATGAAAGGCGAAGATATTCATCATTAAAATGGACAAAGAGCGAGGTACAAAAGAAATTGAACCCGAAAATTACTCAGAATATATTTTTAGAGGTATTTATTATCATTAATAGATTTTTACTAGGGGTAAACCATATGATTTTCAGGTATATTTTCTTTGTTCCTAGCTAGCATTCCTCTTTAATGAATCCATATCCAATTATTTCTAGCCTCTACTTATCATAAAGTATATTTACCTTTGTGAGCCTATTTTATTTTGTACATTGCATTCTGAATTTTAGATGATGGACTGAATAAATTTTGAATTTAATTGGTATAGTGTTATAATAAAAATTTGCAACAGAGTAATGTTTGAAAGTGTATACTATAAAAATAGATTATGAGTTATTATTTAACCATGTTGCCCTTGATAGTATTCATTAACAAGATGTGATTTCGGCATTCACTTCTTGCATCAAACACCCACTTGAGCGCAATGATAATTGGACGTTGCCATAATGTTTCTATGAATTTTTTGTAGTGAAAAAAATAGATAGAGAAATAAAAATAATAATTAAAAAAATAATTTATTATGAACTGTGTGCAAAGAGAAGAGTTCTACAGACCAAAGTGAATGCAGTTGTCGGAAGTGGATTTAACTTTGTTAAGTTTTACTCAATTAGAAGAAATATTTTATTAGAAAGACATCTCTATTTTCTAAAAGGTGTGAGCTATTATTTTGAGTGAACGACATGACACATATGAAAATGTGTATGTAATCCTATAAATAGGATCGCCGTTCAAAAAAAATCCTATAAATAGGATATCTCCACACGTGGATTTATTTTAGCGGTGTTTTCTACTACCTTCGTCCTAAAATATTTGTCTGGTCCATAAAATAAGAACTCAAAAATAATGCATTTCTTTCAAGAAAAAATTCATACTTTTTTCATAAATTAAAAAAAACTCATCGATACCTAGTGAATTTGAAAGAAATTTAAATTTTTGTTGTAAAATTTGTATTGTTTTTACGTCCTTATTTTGCCAACAGGATAAATATTTTGGTACAGATGGAGTATATTTTAAGGGCAATTTGATTTATTCTTGGCACATGGCACCTCATCTTTCATCGATCGTGTTATGTGGAGACGCACTGTGCAATTTATGAATTTTATATTAGAGTCGGATTCAGCCATTAGAACCAACACGAAGGGAGGCAAATACGACTTTAGAATAGCGAATGTCGCGTCTCTCATCCATCTCTCAAGGCTATTTTCCTAACCCTAACTATCTAATATATTTGCTTAATTGTGTTTATGATTTTAACGTTCGATGACATTTCTGAGGCTCCCATTTCGCTAAGGTTTTTATTTTTTAAGTACTTATTTTCCGTTATATGAGACGAATTATTCTCTAATAATACATCATTTTTAATTCAAAACATAAATATTTACTTAAACAATACTCCCTCTGTCCCAATTTAATTGTCCATCGTTCTATTCTAACCGGCTAAAAAATTAGTTATATCTTTAAATCTGTAATGAATTTCATATCGAATATGGATCTTGTTTGATAAATCTTGATTAATTCTATAATACAATACTTTTGAAATCACATAAACATATAAATTACTTACAAGATATAATTAATTAAAAAATGACACAAAGTCCCAAAAAGAACAATTAAATTAGGACAGAGGAAAAAAATAAGTACAGTACATATATTTCCCAAATGTGCTACACACACAACGGTTGTATAAAACACAACACACAACTAATCTCTAGTTGTTCATTGCTATAGTAAATGGCCAGAATTCGCTCAAATTCTTCCCCCGAAAAGTTAAACTTTTCATTGGAAGAGTTTTTTTAAAATTTAGACCGTCCAAATACATCTAGACGGTCATAATTACGCATACAACCAACACAACGGCTGTGGACACTCATGTGAGAAATTCCTACATCGACTTTATGATGAGAAAATTGACGAAAAAAGGGAAATTGCGACGAAAGTGGATTTTCCCACTGTAGGATGACAGAGAAAACTGATGAAGAAACTGCGCTGAAACCGCAATACACGTGGTTTTACCAAGTTGGATCGGTTGGTTATATTTTCACCCTGGTTTTATTTCTCCCTCTCTACATTGTCCTTGAGTATCTTTCCAATTTGTACTATACACGTTTCACACCAGTAGAGAGAGACGGAGACGGAGTGAGGAGGAGGAGGATGGATCCTGATCTCTACAAGGCAGCAAAGAAGGGGCATGTGACATATCTCCCAGGATTAATCGATGGAAGAAGCATAACAGAGGAAGAGGCCATGCGTATCCAAGATGGTATTTTTCTCAAGAGGACGCAACACGGCAACAACAATATCCTTCACATAGCAGCAAGAGCCGGACGCGATACCTTCGTTGCGGAAGCTCTCCGGCGCTTCCCTTTTCTTTCTGACCAAGTGAACTCACAAGGTGACACCCCTCTCCTTGTTGCAGCTAGGTTTGGTCACCTCCAAGTGGTGAAAACACTTGCGGACCCTAATAATGAGCTCCCAATGCAAGGTGATACGACTCCTGCTGTGGAGAGTGGAACAAACTCGAGGAGTAGTCGTCGTCAAAGAGATGTGGAAGAAGGGCAAGTTCATCATCAATTGGAGCAGGGTACAATACAAGATAATGTGGCCACCGTGGAAAATGAAACAAACTCGAGTAATGTTAGTCGTCGTCAAAGAGATGTGGAAGAAGGGCTACTTGATGATCAATTGGAACAGGGTACATACAGCATAAGACGATATAGCTACTGTTAGAGAAATCTTAATTTTAAAAGTTTATTTCAAAATTTTTATTTAATTCCATAAAGGTTTGCAGATTACAAGTAGATTATAATATATTTTTATATCAAATTATAATTAACTCTCAAATTGTAACTTCTCATTCACATTCATGGAGTTTTGTGCCATATATTAGATGCTACGTATACTCATATTTGTTCGGGGTATTAACCTCTTGGTCCGGAGATACATGAGTGTGAAAATGCATAAAACATCCAGAGTTTAATTTATGGCTAGCGAAATTTTCTTTGCCGTTCAAAACAAATTAAAACATAGAGTTTTATAATAAAAAATGAAGTTATACTTGTGTTGCTTTGGCAGTTCGTTGATGTATAATTTTGAGTGTATTGTTTGGACATACAAGCGGTTTTGGTTTGTGAGGAGCCTTTGAGTGTATTTTTTTGAGCAGACTGCGGTTCTTGGTTTGTGGGAAACGATTTAGATGCAAACAAAATTTTCTAAAAATCATTTGTTCTCTAAGGAAAGAGCGTTTTGCGTACCTCTATCAAATATCAATAAGTTTTTTCTACTCCTATTTCTCTACTTAAACTATGATCCAACCATATTGATATCTTTTGATCGTCTCCTATTATTTGTGTTCACAGATATTCTAACGAATATTTACAAATCTTAAAGGAGAAACCGTCGTAGGGATTTATTTCTGTGGAACTTTGAGACTAGTACCTGCAAACTGAAAGTTTTAAGGCTTGTAATGTTACGACTGTGTAACATGCTATTGGCTCATTCATCTCTGTTACCTGATTTAAGTGTTCTGCAAACCAATGTTATTGGTTACGCGCGGTCAAGGTTTTGCAAAAAAAATGGAGGAATTGCCACACGATATTTTTTTTTTTTCCAACAGCATATATAGTGTTGAAAGAAATCGAATTTCCTCTTAAGCTCTTGGTTCCTTTTGTCCTTGTAACTTAAAATTTCGAAGAGGTGCTTTGCATGTCTGTTGTTTTTAATTTGAGGGCTAAGTTCTAATGAAATCAGTTTCGGTTTCTCTGATCTCAACATATGTTATTTTTTGTGGTTGTCTCTTATTACGTTTGTGTGTACAAAGATCCTAACGAATATTTCCGACAGCTACTTCTTTGGAGAATGGAACAAACTCGAGAGACATGGCTACTGCTCTCGAGAATGAGACAAACTCGAGTAGTAGTCGTCGTCCAAGAGATGTGGAAGAAGGGCTAGATGATCATCAATTGGAGCAGGGTACTCTACAAGACGGTATGGCTACTACTGTGGAGAATGGAACAAACTCGAAAGACATGGCTACTGCTCTAGAGAATGAAACAAACTCGAGTAGTAGTCGTCGTCCAAGAGATGTGGAAGAAGGGCTAGATGATCATCAATTAGATGTGGCAATTCCCTCCCATTGGCGGGTGACAAATGAGCAGGGTACTATAATTACTACAGCTCTACATGAGGCTCTAAGGAACTGGCACCAGGACGTGGCACGTTATTTATTAGGATTAAAACCCGAAATGGCAACCTTTGATAATTTTGCTGGAGAGAGCCCACTTTTTTTGGCTGCAGAGTCTCGTTGCGAGCTATTTATGTCGGATATTTTATTGTCAAAACGGCCGTATAGCACAAAAGGCCCCGACGGACTGAATGCACTGCATGCTTCACGACATTGTTGTGGTATGTATATAGTCTTTAGTTCCTCTCAACATAATGCACAAAATGTACTAATACTACAATATGTTGTGCTACGAGTTAGGATTGAAAACTGCCACACAATCACACAAAGACAAAGAGAATTTTTGAGATTCATATGTACTACACAATCACTCAACCTTATATAACCTCTATTCTCTCTCTTTCTATTGTTGCCTGCCTCACACCATTAGAACCAAAATAAGGGGATTGGGCGAATTTGTATACATCATCACGCTTGGGAGGAATTTACTCCATCAATAACACCGAACATGCTTCTGTTGCTAAAATGGAAGTTTCGTTGTATCATTTTGGTGAGCTTAATTAAATGTTAACTAAAGTCATTTGGAGATGAATGAGAATTGCAAAAAATCATGTTTATTTAAGTGAGGATGCAAGCACTCTAGCCGTCACCAAACACAGACAGGGGCTGGAACTCAGAATGCATGAGTCCGCAACTTGTGGTCTGGTCTGGATTTATTTGTATTTCATATGGGCTTTGGGCTCAAAATCCCTAAATAACGAAGTTGGGCTTGACTACCTGATTGGACCCGAGCTAGACTTCGCTCATTGATGAATACTGGTTGGAGCAATCAGTAGATTGCAAATTGTGGTTGACATCTCCGATCCACATGGGTGTTGTATGAGCAAACAACCAACAAATTTGAATTCCCTATCCGTTTTCCCACTTGATTCTGAGCTGGGACATTTATTCATTAGCTGGTTTGGAGCCTTTGCGTCAAGATTCTGATACTGTTGGAACATTGAAAGTTTATAATAAAAATAAAAATAAATAAAAATACTTATTACCTATCATTACTTTTCCGTTACAATATTAGTGTGCATAAATATTTTCAGTTACAAAAACATAAAAGTAATATTTATTTCTATCATTATATATAACGATAAATGAGACTTAAATCCAATAACCTCTACATATATAGGTTTTTGACAAGTGTGAAAAATAGAGGTAGAAATAGGAGAAGCTAGAGAGATACACCCATATACTTTGTGGTATACATGCTAGAGAAATATTATAGATTCTATGAGAGAAGTGTGTACATATATATTACTTTCTGTATTAATTATTGGGCAACTCGGTTCGTGACCTCCCGGTGGTCGTCATGAATATCGAATGAGGAATGCTTGTGAGTTATTGGGTTTAATCTTAGGACTAGTATGTACACTCCGGTGGAACCTTCACTAGGGGAGGAATATTAGTCTTAAGACATTGATTACACGACTCTCATTCTCACAGACAACATCTTTCCTACTTTCACTATTTGCATAATACTTTATTTCATTTCCATGGTTATGTGTTTTATTACTTCTTGTAATAAAATAAATTTAGTGAATAAAAGTTCTAACATATACAACCCAAAAACCATCTTTTCCTTCTCTTTCAAGATTCTTCACTTAATTTCTTGCAGGGCCAGCCCTGGGTGAAAGCGGAGGTGCGACCGCTTGCCTCCGGAATTTAAGTAAAAAAATAAGGCCTTGTTTTCCTATAACCATGTATATATTATATACAATAAGTTATTCCGTGTTCTGATAGAAGATGAATTCTGGCAGAGTTGGTGCGTGCATATATACCTGTTAAATCTATATGTTCTTGGTTCAGTTCCTAGAGGCTGTCTTTCTTAAAACCATTTTTTCTTCTTCTTATTTTCCTATTGGACCTACGTGTAAATAATGTCTCTTGCACCTCTTGTAGTATAACTTAGTGATGCTTTAGTGGTTGTAGATGTTATGCAAATCTTTTGCACAGTACCATTAATGTTTTGATAAGTTTTTATTTTATTTTCTTTTGCTTATTCAAAATTTACTTTTACCTTTTATATCACATTCATAAATGAAATACTATTGATTAATAAAAATAAACCAAAATAATTTACTTTTACAACTTTGATAGCCTAAACAATATAACTCCTCTTGCTATTAAAAATAAAATTCGTACAAGTAAAGTTAACACCATGATTAGTTGGAGAAATGATGAGCCGTACTTGGTTCTGTTTGATCCATCTTTTTTGAATGCTTTAATTTTTATTTTTATTTTACGAAGTTAAAATACCATGTTTAATCTTTTCACCTCATATTATAGTCACCTATATTAAAAATAATTGTACAAAGAACCAAGGCCCCATTTTAAAATTTGCTTTAGGCCTCCAAATTATTAAGGCTAGCTCTACTTTTTTTATTAGAATTCTGTTCTTTTTTGGTAAGAGGAGTACATACACAGTCAAGTTCCTCTAACAATTTTAGTGCAGTGAACACTGCCACTATTTTGAAATCGTTCTCTTGGGTGATGGATGCTGGAAAAAACCTCGAGCACTCTTATGAGGTGACGAATCTGTTTTAAGTAAATTGTGTGGAACATGGGACTAGGTTTGATATTTGTATTCTATTTAATTTTATTCCAGTTTATTATTATAATTTCTTTCTTTCATTTAATATTGCGACTGACAACTTCTTCAAATAGAGCACGTACAATGATTAATACTCGTTCGACATTCCCAAATACATATCCCAAAAGTATCCCCAATATCAAATCTAATATTGTGCATTTTTTAAGCATTAGATCCTCTTCGGATACTCTAAATCACGTATTAAAACTAGAATTGGAGCACTTCTTGTATAGTATTAGAGTAAATTGTTGCGAATAAAGAAAAGTAAAAAATTTGGATAGTTTACTACTTTACGTAGTCTACATAATGTATTGATTTCCTTATCGATCATGTCATATGTATAGTTTATTTAAGTTTTGAATTTTAATTAAAAAAACAAGTAACCAAGCAAAACTTGAAAACAAAATAAGAAAATACAACTATTTCAACTTGGCGCTTATTTTATTCATACTCTTAACAATGTCGTTAGCTATTCTCTCCTCTTCTTTTAGACATTCGTATTTCGTACTCCATGTTTTAAGGGGAGAGAACTTGACTTGAATAAAGTAAGAGAGAATATGGACATTTTTAGAAAAAGAGAAATATTTTGTGTGTTTAATGTGTGATTAATGACTCAATACATTTGTTGAAGCCTTTTTTTGGCTAGTTAAAATAGCTAACAATGCACATCTGTTAAGACTCAAGTCTGTGTACATGTTTTTTTAGCTCCTAAGATAATGCGCAACTAAACGCTTGGAGTCAAACTCCCGTTTTGAGCCGAATGATCTTCAACTCTCCTTAATTCCCTTGGTAAAAAACTTCAACAAATGAACTCTTGGTCCGAACACAACTTTTAAAGTTGCATCTAGCATGCAATGACCTTTTTTTTTTTTTTTCCCTTGGGTATTTTTTTATCTCCTTTTATTGTAAATAAATCCATCTAATTTCTCACGTGGTTTCTTGCAGGCACAATTATTTCTGAACTAATAAAACAAAATCCGGATCTCATGAGAAAATTGGATAACCACGGGAAGGCAGCTATTCACCATGCAGTAGAAGCAGATTATTGGGTTTTGCTTGATCGAATGTTGAAGGCCGACCCTTCGATTGCCCTCTTTCCCGATGCTGAGGGCTACACGGCTCTCCTTAGAGCTTCAAGTAGAGGATGTATGATCATTTGTAAGAAGATACTCCGGGTATGTCCAGAGTCAATCGAGGCCCGTGTTGATAAAGGTCAACATGCACTTCATCTTACCCATTCTATCAGGATTCCACCAGAAATATGGGAGCTTGTAAATGTGGGTGATGATGAAGGAAACACTCCTTTGCATCTGGCAGTAAAAGAAGATCACTATGCAAAGGCAATGTTGTTAACTTCTTCGGCTTCAATTGAGTTGGGGGCTGTTAACAAAGAAGGTCTTACAGCCTTAGACCTTTGCGAGTCAGATTGGGAGCATATAAACAGGAAGGTACCCTTTTTTTTTTAATTATTTCATGATTTTTGATATTACCAGGTCTGTTTTTTGGGGGCTGTAACCGATCCTCTGTCCCAATACTTTGAAACCCGGACCGATGAACTAACCAAAAAAGGAATAGGATGGATGAGTGATTGGTTCAACCACGGTCGAATTGAATCAAAATCGAACAGAGATGTCATAACAATATATAGCTAGATATACTAGTAAGTAATTAAAATAAGTATATATATATATATATATATATATATATATATATATATATAAAAGAAGAAAATAATAAGCATCTTATTTAGAAGACTTGTTTAGGTGTCTATCCAAGGGGTTTGAATACTTATATTCTCAATAAATTAGATGAATGACCCATTTTCCCTTCTTTTTTTTTTTGCTCGGCAAAACGAAACTTTTATAAAACCTCGAACTGGTTACATCGAGGGGCTCGAACACGGTGATACACACATGCTTGAGCAAACAAGAATAAGAAAGGAACAATTACAAAAGCCCTCCAACAGAAAGTTGGATGGCAAAGCACCTTACCACCCAAAACAACTTACAGCTTCAACACCCTAACTTCATCCAGAAAAATCCTAAAATCCTCCACCGAATACATCTTTATGTCTAATTTTGCCTTTATCCACATTGCAACTCTAGTTTTAATCAAATCACCCACTTCCCCAGAGCTTATTGTAGCATTGTTGAACACATACGAATTTCTAACCAGCCACAATGACCACAAAGTTGCAAAAAAGGTGGCTTCATACTCCAAAATTAACTCTTTCTCTCATTAATTAACTCTTTCCCTTATTAATTAACTCTTTCTCTCTCTCTCCAAAATTCATACTCCCTCCGTCCGAAATTGTTGATCCTTCTTTCCTTTTAAAAATGTCCCAAAATGAATGTCCATTTTAAAAAATTAACAGAAAAAATTGTGCAACATTACTCATTCATCATTTTTACCTATATTAAGTGTCATGTCAAGAAGCACAAAGTAAGGGCAAATTGGGAAAATCAATGCCAATTATTATTTTCATTATTCTATCCATAAAAACTCGTTTCCAAAAAGGGACAAGCAAATTGGGACGAAGGGAGTAATTCTCTCATTAAATATATTGCAACTATTTCGCTCAATTTTTTTTATCTTTCACTTTCTACGCCCTAGTTATTATCTTACTAACCAACTTTCCAAATAAGATCAATTCCGAAATAATCCATGTTTTCATAAATTATTTTGACAAAATTACCATGAAATCTATTTCGAAACATAGTAGATATTCAAATTAACCATGTTTCTAATGCTCAAATTCATCATATTCACTATGATTAATTTCTGAAAATTCTCTTGCACATACCGAAATCAACCATGCTTATCATGAGATATTCAAATTGACCATATTTTTTTACAAATTATTTTTTACAAAATTATCATGAAAGATATTGTTAGAACATGGAGGATATATCAAATCAATAATATTTTTTATGAATTACTTCCGTGAAATCACCATGAAAAAAAAAAAGAAAGAAACAAATTTGATGATGGTTTGAATCATTAAAAGTCAATCAAAAGAAAACTCTTCCAACCTAACCCTAACACTTAAACTAATAATCACATAAACGACAATTAAACATAGGTCTGTTTTGACATATATCATCATGACTTGGCTTCATCGGTGTGGTTATTTATCTTCAGTGTTGAATATTCCAGAGGATGATGTGGTTTCATCTAAGGAGACACGGAGCCTCACGTGGCCGACACCCAAATGTGCACAAGATTCCTCCTGGACGATTGCACTTCCTCACCCTTTCTCCAGATGAAGATAGGAAACCAATTATTAATACCCTCGCTTTGGTAGCCGCACTCATTGCCACTCTCACTTTCGCGGCTGCATTTACAATGCCAGGTGGGTACAACAGCAGTCCCGGCAATTTGGTGGGAGTTGCAACTCTCGCAAACAAGGCAGCGCTTAAGGTGTTCGTTGTATCGGATACCTTGGCTATGTGCTGCTCCATCCTTTCGTTGTTCTTACTTTTAAGGGCAATGTATGTTGTGCGTGAAGTAACGTTCTCATTGACCAACACCAGCTTACATTTGCTTGGCATTGCGCTTTATGCAACTTTGGTGGCTTTTATCAGTGGTATATTTGCAGTAATAGCCCCTAAGGCCTTATGGGTGGCCATCGTAGTATGTATTGTGTGTTCCGTGGCACCTTTCTTTTTATCACCTGCAAGAGCTCAGAAATTCACACTTCTTACCTTGTTTATGCCAAGCATCCTTATTAAAGACTTCCGACGAGCTAGACAGAACAGAGCGCGGATGAGGAACAAAAAGAGGGAGCAAGATTATGTTCGATCACTAATCCAAAGAGGGTCACCGGATACTACTTATTGTGTAAGTAACACTGACACCGTAGCTGGCTAGCTGGTGTTAGAAAATAACCTAGACTGAGTGTAACTGGTGGTGTAGGCCAAGGTATGCTTCTTGGTGGGGGAATAATGAGTTTGATTACGGAATTAGAAGTGGGATAATTCATGAGTTGTAATGTGGTTGATCAGTTGCTGTATGATTTGTGTCTGTATTCGATTCTATATATACAATTCTATATATTTGTATTCATGTTTATTGTGTGAAGGGGAGAGAGAGCGAGGGGGGGGGGGGGTGGGGAGAAAACCCCAGATGGGATTCTCCTCACCCAGTGATTGAGATTTCAGAACTTGTGTGTGTCAGTGTTATATGATTTTAAACAGTGTAATGAAAGATTGAGTAATTTGTATGTGCAATTTCATTTCTCTCCCACCCAACAGCTAAGTGGCATGGTTAATACTGTAACACATTAATTTCCTCTGCATACGTTACCCTAGTTGGTGTTTGTTATGATAATAATGGAATATCTGTTTTAAAATTTAGAGAAGAGAGTAGAAGTCCTCCTCCCACGATTCCTATCTAGAGAATTATTCTCTATGACCAATTATTGATTACATGAGAAACATTATTGTCTATTATGAGTAATAATTAACGTGTTTATGATTGGAATGAAAATGTTATATACTTGGTACAGTATATACATTATTAACATACACACCGTTTGGTTAACTATAAACTTCTTCTTATAGGTCCACAGTTGACTGCCTTGATATTGATTTTCGTCATGAATTTTTCTATGGTACAAAAATTATTTTTTGGTGTATGGTACCTAAAAAGTCACTTTAGTGCCAAGTACTCCACATTGAGTTGTAAGTATTTCATAAGGAGCGGTAATTATTCCACAATGAATGGTAAGTATTCCAGATGTATAGTACTTACCACTTCATATGAAAAAGTTTCACATTGAGTGGTAAGTATTTCATATAGAGTGGTAAGTATTCCACGTTGAGTGGCAAGTATTTTTATACTTATGACTCATTGTGGAATACTTATCACTTCTTATGAAATACTTACCACTCAATATGAAATACTTACCACTAAGGTAACTTTTGGATACCATACACACAAAAAAAATAATTTGTGTTCCATAGATGGACTCTTTCGCCTTTTGTGTAAATTTGTTACTTTAGCCACAAAATTTTGAATTGTTTAATTATCGTCTCGATGAGAACAGTTAAATAAGTTAAACAATACGATGTTAGCAATCCTAAACAAGATTGTCTGTACTGCAGGTGGCAGAAAAATGTGGTTGGATATATATATATATATATATATATATATATATATATATATATAAAAAATTGAGTGCAGTTGGTTTCAAGAAATTAAATTTTGTTGCATTATATTGGTGTCATTATTGGTTTGACGTTAAAGTTGCAAGAACAGTTAATCTTCATTCGAAAAATGATGAGAATCCATGAATATGTTTGAAGGGAAAAAATATCTCTCATTTCAGCCGTGGCCTTTTTTTTTTTTGACCGGCAAAGAAATTTTATTAATCCACGAATCAAAGTTACAAAGATTAATAGGAAACGGAAAAAGAGACATCTAACCCGGCACATCTAATAAGAGTATCAATGACACAAACACTTTTACGCATAAGCACAGTCTTTGTGGCACAAGAGCCATCTTTAGGACATACTCCAAGACGCGGCTACATTGGGTCCAAAATTTAATTGCAGACATCCTAAAAATTTTATGCTCTTATATTATGGCTATAAAATTAGCAAAAGAATGTCCATTGAAAGTTATATGATGGATAAACTAGATTATTAGAGGCTAATTAGTACTTTTGCCTCAAAAACTGTGAGAATTGCAACGTTTAAGTTAAATACCCTTTGCATGCATAGAAGGATTATAAAGATTTTAATTTGTACTTTAATTTGTTTTTTTTTTATACTTGTAATATTGCTCTTTGAAGTTGATTTTATCTTTTCAAGTAATTCATTTATGAATATAGGGGACTTTATTTAAAAAGTACGCTTTAGGTCCACAAAATCTCAAAGCAACGGAATGTGGAGCTCTCCATTGTACGGTATAAATGTGTCACTATAGCATGCATGCTTGCATGTTCTTCCAATGTGTACCATATCAAACTCCCAGAATCCGAAAATGTATTTGAATTCTTTACCTTCGTCAGTGACTTGTATAATTCACTAATTCAATGTCTTTATATTTCTACCAAAACTGCCATGAGAGGAACTTGTAAGTGCCGGTGCCGCCGAAGATTTGTACAATGGTGTGTGTCTGCTCTTAATACGTATCACAGGAGTATTAAAATTCCGAAGGCGAAATGGCCAAGTGGGACTTCCCCTTGCACTTCCTTATCAGTTCTTATCTTCATTTTGGTGTCCAGTTTGCAAAATTTACCTTATTTTTTATCTGGTTGCATCTCTTACTGCTTTAGGCTTCACATTTATTGGGTCTCAGAATAAAAAACAATTTGAATATGTTTTCTAGTGCTAGTTTATGGATTTCAGTCTTTTGATGAACATAAATACATGGCAGTACTATTGAAAATGTTTATGAGTTAGTTGTCAGTCAAAGTGCCATAGAGATGCAATTCTGATGCAAAAGATGTATAGCCTAATAGAGGATCCTAAACCCATACTGCTTGATCCTCGTTGATTAGGCAATGCCCTCACCAAATTATGGCCAATTCTCATACAGGCTTTAATTGGCTCCTAGCTAGCTAGTATGTTGTGGAATTGGTCTTTCATAACTAATTGAAGAGTGTGTAAGTTGGTTCGAACATCTGAGCATCCGTAAATCTTGGTTTGTGAATGCACATTATACGTCGCAGCTTATGTAGCTTGTATTACATCCTTTACTCTTTACGTGGTAGAAATGGGTATAAGCCACAGATATAGATATATCTACACGCGCGCGCGCACTAAGTAATTTTGGGAAAATGATGGTCAATGATGTGTTTTGATAATTAATAACCGTCAAGAACATTTTCAGTATTAATAAATGTTTTTAGCATGTCCTTAGAGGGTATTAATTATCAAAACACGTCTTGAGCCGCCATTTTCCCTTTTGTTTTCACTCTTCACTCGTTTGTTTTCACACAGGGCTTACGTAAATTTTTTCCTTTTTTGAACGGCATAGAGGGCTTATGTACGTAGTTACAGAAATTTACGCAAAATCACCCGAGCACACCTTTCTTCTCTCCTGAGAAACCCTAAAGAAAAAGAAAAAGCAAAAGCAAAAGGACAGCTGCACATAGCTTTGTGCTTGCTTAACTTGCGTTAGGAACCGAATATTTTAATACTCTTCTTCACTTGTCACGTCTCTTCTTTTTCGAAATACAGACTTCAAACTCAAGAAATAAGACCATGTTCGATTTGAATTTTAAGAAAGATTTTAAAATGTAATTAGTGGAAAAACAAAGATAGAGAAAATTTATTGGGAATTGTGCACATGGATTTTGATTAATACCCCAAACGAACAACCCTAAAAGACTAAAATAACCTGACTTACCCAATATACCACAACTTAGTGGAAAATCACAAGGGAAGGCCAAACCGTGTCAAATTTCTTCGGAGTCAATCAAGCAAGCCATCCAGTGCTACAAGGGTGGCAAAGCCGCTCTTTTAAGTACTACTACCTCATACGGAACTGCGTTTCACAACCCCTAGAGAGAGGCAGAGACAGAGTGAGGGGAGCTAGGATGGATCAGAAACACTACAAGGCAGCAAAGGAGGGGAATGTGAGTTGTCTGTCGGAAGAGGCCATGAACAACGAACAGGGTATTTTTCTCCAGAGGACGCAACACAGCAATAATAACATCCTTCACATAGCAGCAAGAGCCGGACGTGATACCTTCGTTGCAGAAGCTCTCCGGCGCTTCCCTTTACTTTCTGACCAAGCGAACTCACAAGGTGACACCCCTCTCCTTGTCGCGGCTAGGTTTGGTCACTTCAAAGTGGTGAAAACACTCGCGGTGACTGCTAGGGAGAATGAAGCAAACTCGATCGAGTGGTGGCCAGAGTTGAGGAGATTTGGAAGAAGGGCAAGTTGGTCATCAATTAGATGTGCTAATTCCCTCCCATTGGCGGGTGACAAATTTGGATCATGCTACAGTTACTACAGCTCTATATGAGGCTCTAAGAAATGGACACCAGGACGTGGCACGGTATTTATTAGGATTAAAACCCGAAATGGCAGCCTTTGATACTTTTTTTGGAGAGAGCCCACTTTTTTTGGCTGCAGAGTCTCGTTGCGAGCTATTTATGTCGGATATTTTATTGTCAAAACGACCATATAGCACAAAAGTCCCCGACGGATTGAATGCGCTACATGCTGCACGAGATTGTTGTGGTGTGTATATAGTCTTTACTTCCTTTCAACATAACGCAAAAAATGAATTATATATCCTTCCACTTTTTCCCTTGAATACTACTACTATTCTACTCTTTTTTTTGCTACTACTCCCCCTCCTCCTCTAGAATGAATAAACCAGGACTTTGGGGGAATATATCTAATTATTAAGGTTGTGTTTGAATAATTTAGGATTCGTGAGCTTGCAACCTGTGGTCTAGTTTGGATACATTCGTTTGTATTTCATATGGGAAGTTGGGCTTGACTTAGGCTTAATTACGTGATTGGGCCCGAGCTATACTAAGATCATTGATGAATACTGGTTTGGAGCAATAAGTAGATTGCAAGTTATGGTTGACATCTCCACATGGGTGTTTTATGAGCAACGAACGAATTTGAATTCACATCCGTTTTCCCCCTTGATTTTGAGCTGGGATATTTATAGATATTAGCTGGTTTGGAGCCTTTGCTTCAAGGTTTTGATACAACCCAAAAACCACCTTTTCCTTCTCTTTCAAGATTCTTCATTTTCTTATTGTTGTCTTAGCTAGAATTCTCTTCTTTTTTTGGTAAGAAGAGTACATACACAGTCAAGTTCCTCTAGACAAAGAGCTTATCAAAAAAAAAAAAAAAAGTTCCTCAATCTAGACAGTTTTAGTGTGGTGCCACTGCCACAGTTTTGAAATTGTTGTATCTTGGGTAATGGATGCTGGAAAAAATCTCGAGCACTCCTATGAGGTGGTGAATCTGTTTTAAATAAATTGTGTAAAACACAGGACTTGGTTTGATATTGTCAATTTTGTTTAATTTTATTCCAGTTTATATTATGATTTCTTCCCAGAACTGTAATTCATTCAATATTGCGATTGATAGCTTCTTCAAATAGAGCACGAACAAGGATTAATACTCGTCTAATACTCCCAAATACATATCCCAAAAGTATCCCCAACATCAAAACTAATATTGTGCATCTTCGGATACTCTAGATCACGTATTAAAACTAGAATTGTAGCACTTCTTGCATATTGTTAGAGTAAAATTGTTAGGAATCAAGAAAAGTAAAGTGTTTGGATAGTTTACTACTTTACTTGGTCTTTATGTATAGTGTATTGAATATCATTATCGGGTCATATGTCTAGTTTACTTAAGTTTTGGATTTTAATTAAACAAACAAGTAACCAAGTAAACATGAAAACATCATAAGAAAATACAATAGTTTATCACCATTCTTGTCATTTTTTTTTTGTACTCCATGTTTTAAGGGGGGAGAACTTGAATAAAGTAAGAGAGAATATGGACATTTAGCGAAGAGAGTAATATTTTGTTTGTTTAATGTGTGAATAATGACTCAATACATTTGTTGAACCCTTTTGTTGGGCTGTTGTACATGTTCTTTTAACTCCTAAGATAATGTGCAACTAAATGCTCTTAGATTAGTTGGCTTCCTTAGTGGAGGCTTGGGTTCGAGCCTCCTGAGGGATGGTTGGTTGGAATTTAGAGTTATGGACAGTCTCTGAACCCTTTGGAAATGTATTGGATTTATTAATTTTTTAATTTTGGAAAAATTAAAATTTGCCGACCAAATTTATTCTTGGTTGGCAAATAAACTAATATTGCTAACCAAATTATTTAGTCAAGTAAAACATGATAGCAAGGGATCCATGCGTATATTTTCAAAACTACAGGGCCTAAGATCTCTCTCTCGCAATTTCTTACTTCCATCACTACCCATATCTCCAACATCGTTATTTTCTTCTTAATCAAACAGACTACTATGTTTTTTAATTACAAACTCGAATTACCATTACGCAGTTAGAGTACCTGCAGCTGGATGCTTTCGCTTGTTATTTACTCCTACTTGTTTTTTGCTTATTTTTATTTGATTCAATAGATGATTAATTTAATTTCACATGGGAGCTGACTCTGCGATGGATGCCCATTTGATTAATTGGCCAACTAGGAAAACCTTGGGCAAATTAAGGAAATCGATTTAATTGAATCACACTAGTACTGTAATAGGTAAATACTACTACCACAACAAACTTCTCTGACCCACATTTTTTTTTTTTGATCGGCAAACGAAACTTTTATTACAAACTCGAAGGGATACATCGAGGAAGCATTAGAACTTACAAGATCAAGCAAGAAAGGAAACATCAAACAAAGACCTCCAACAGAACGTTGGAGGCGACACACCTTACCTCACCCATACTACAAGCACAAATTACAGATTTAACAACCTAAATCCATCCAAAAAAAACCTTAAACTACAAGCACATGTTACAGTTTTAACAACCTAATTCCATCCAAAAAAACCTTAAAATCCTCCACCGTATACACCTTAATGTCAAACTTTGCCTTTATCCACATGGCAACTCTAGCTTTTACCTTCTCAACCACAACCTCGGTTGTCACAGTTGCATTGTTAAACACGTAATCATTTCGCACCAACCACAACAACCACAGCGTCGCAAAGAAAGAAATTTCCCACAAACTTTTCTCCAAATTTCTGAACCGGTTATCCACCCACCACCTAAATAAAGTTTCCAACGATTCGGGGCATACCCATTTCACATGCCACCAATCCAGAATCTGCGACCAAACCTCCCACGAAAATTGGCAATGCAAGAATAGGTGTTCCGGCGTTTCCAAGAACAAAGAACAAAGTGGGCAAAAAGAAGATTGTCCCTCTGCAATCATATTTCTGCCCAATAGCACTGATCTCGTAGCCACCTTGGATTGAATAGCCATCCAAGCAAAAATTTCCACCTTAGGGGGGCTAAGATTCTTCCAAATGGATTCCAACCCCGAACTACCTGAATGCCCATTAGTTTCCCACTGATTGTATACCGACTTAACCGAGAACCGATGATCAGAAGACCAACTCCAAAACAAAGAATCACGACTAGACGAATTTAGACAAATTGGTTGAAGTCGCTGCTTTAAAACCTCCACTTGAACAACTTCCCAATCTCGTAAATCTCGACTAAAGGTCAAGTTCCATCGAGCAGCTCCCGAACCATTCCAGAGAGCATTGACATTCGCCTCTTTGTGAGTAGAAATTAGGTACAAACGAGGGTAGTCTTCTCTAAGAGTTGTGTCCCCCAACCATACGTGGTTCCAAAATGAGATCTCCATGCCGGAACGAATTTGGATTCTAAATCCCTCCTGTATTATGTTCCCAATACACGAAGAAACTTCCCCGAGTGCGCATATATCCTTCCATAACTTCGTAGCTTTACCCGACATCGGCATACGAGGGAGCCAACAATTTTGCTCCAGGTTATACTTACTTTTGATCACTTTCACCCATAATGAGTCAGGCTCCTTATTGAACCTCCACCACCACTTTGCTAGGAGAGAAAGATTTTGAATCATCAAATTTTTCACACCTAAACCCCCATTCTCCTTCTTCTTACAAATCATCTCCCATTTGACAAGGTGGAGTTTTCTCTTGTCTATCGTGTCCCCCCAAAAAAAATTTCTTTGAATTTTCTCCAACCCCTTTGCTACTGATGCTGGCATTTTGAAGATAGACATGAAGTAGCTCGGCTGGTTGACAAGAGAAGAATTGATCAAAGTAAGTTTGCCCCCGGTGGAATTGTACCTCCCACGCCACACGCTTAAACGCTTCTTCATCTTTTCTACCACTGGATCCCAAGTTTTGAGCCTATTGGGGTTAGCACCCAATGGCAAGCCCAAATACTTAATAGGTAGTTGCTCAACTTTACACTCCATGACTTGCGCTAAGGAAAGCACATCCTGTTGAGAGATTTTAACACCACATAAGGAGCTTTTGGAGAAGTTAATTTTTAGCCCAGACAAGAGCTGAAAACATCTAAGGATTCTTTTGATGTTGGACATCTCCTTCGAATCATTGTTGCAAAATAATATTGTATCATCCGCAAACTGTAGATGCGTCACCGTCACCCCGTTGGCCCCTATTCTTACTCCTCTTATGATATTCCGTTCTTTAGCTCTCTCCAACAAAATGTTCAAACCTTCAACCACTATGTTAAAAAGAAAGGGTGATAACGGATCTCCTTGTCTGAGGCCTCTCTCAATTTGAAATTCCTTGGAAGCAGAACCATTGATTAGTACTGACATAGATACCGTAGATACACACTCCTTGATCCAGCTGGACCATTTCTCTCCGAAACCCATTTTCGCAAGAAGATCTAACAGAAAATCCCAATTGCGCTATGTCTAGAGAGAGAGAGCGTGAGAGAGAACAAGTGAAGGCATCAGAACTGAATGGAGGGCAAGAAGGGGGATGGATTCCAGTAGTCAGAAAGCACAGGGGCCAGTCAGGACATAGAGGAGGAAGCAGGGCGACATTCACTCTGTTTGTGGATAATATCCCTGAGACAAAGGATCTGAGATGGCTTAAATGGGCTTTTAATAGGTTTGGGGTAGTTAGAGATGCATTTATTCCACAGAAAAGGAGTAAACGCACTGGGAACCATTTCGGTTTTGTGAGATATGATTGTCACGTGGCGGCGGGCATGGCAATATCCAAGATGAATGGGGTGTGGGTGGAAAATACAAGACTTTTTGTTAAAGAGGCCTGCTTTGGGCTCAATGAGGACAAATCTAGAGTGAGGCCACCCGGGTTCAGGTCTGATCAGGTGCCAGCGAGGTTAACAAATCAGAGGCAAGAACTCACTCAAAGGCAAGGAAAACAGAGAATGGAGGAGAGGGCGAGGGGAGAAGCAGATGGGAGGTCTTATAGACAGATATTGAAAGGAGAATCATCAAAGATGGAAAGCAACCCGAAGAAAACACTACATGTCAAACCCAGCGGCAACGGGTGGTTGTACCGAAGTGCAGTGGCTGTTATGCATAGGGTGGTGTCCATGAAGACGTTGAAGGAAAGCTTCGGTCTGGACACAAACAGAGTGGCTCAGTTTCGCTCCTTGGGAGGGAGATATGTGCTAATTACTTTCCAGAGTGCGGAGGAAAGAGATTCTCTTATCGAAGGGCAATGGATGAAGCTATGGTTTGATAATGTGAAGTCGTGGAGAGGCGAGCCAGCGAGTTTGGAGAGATTCGTGTGGCTTAGTTGCAAGGGACTCCCTTTGAATGCCTGGAATGCTCAAACTTTCAAGTCAATAGCTGAGTTGTGGGGCTGTTTTATTATGGTGGATGAGCAAACCCTTAAAGACCTCTCTTTTGCCCAAGGAAAAGTTTTGATAGCAACAGAGGAAAAATGCTTGATAGACAAATGGATTGAGATAGAGATAGCTGGGGTGTTTTATGATGTCAAGGTTTCGGAGTCGTCGTCCTTTGTATACCCCGAAGGAGTGGAATCTTGCTTCCTTCAGTCCTTGGCAAAAAGGACGGGCTTCATAGCTTTGGAAGAACCAGCCATGGAGTTTGAAACCAGGAAGAAAAAGGAGGGTTGTTGAGATGTGAAGACAATTTTAGAGTTTTAGTAAAAAATGACCCGGAAGGTTTTGGGTCCCGCCCAACGCAGGTTTTAGCGTTTTTAGGGTTTTCTAGTATTAACTTGCTTGCACATATAAAAGCAAAGTTAGGGCTGCCTCCTTTTTGTAACTCTGACATATTTTTATCATAGTGAAACACCCCAGCACCCCGTGGACGTACGATTAAGCAATCAGCTTAATTCGGAACCACGTAATCTCTGTGTCTTGTTCTTTTCCTGCTTTATATTGTTTTCTGTTCTTGGTTTGTTCTTCGATTGTGTGCGTTTGTTTGTGGGTTTGGACGTTTGAATCCCCAACAAGGGTGATGGTGATGTGGAAAGCACCCCAGTAAGTGAGCCCATTCGGAGAAGGGTGTCAGGGCAGGGATGGGACCTATCGTCAGGGATAGGGGGCTCAAAGCAAGAAAACGGTGATAGGCATTTAATGCCTGTCAATACAAAGTCCAAAGCTACTTCAGAGGAGTTTGAATCATGGGTTGAAGACTCAGTGGAGCTGGAGAATGGGGTTGAAAATAGTTTGGGCCCTTTAGCCCAAAGTAATTTGGAGAACCAAGAGGAATATTTAGCCCAAGAGGGGACTATAGACCTGGAAGGTGGGGATGGGCCAGCTGAGCTTGGGAGAGATCTTAGGGCTTTGGGCCCCGGACCTATTGGGCCTAATTCTATTAGTCAATTAAATATTGCGGGGGAAGAGCTTGAAGGGTATTCTGTAACTCCGAAGGGGGTGAGGGTTCAAGATATGGACTGTGCGAGTGGTGGAATTTTAGATGCTCGGGTGAACCAAGTGAGGTGCTCTGATCAATTCCCAAGTCTCAACTTGGTGGTAGATCTTCAAGACGCGGGCTGTAGAAGGAGACGAAGGCAGCTCTCCAATCTGGCAAGCATCACTGAGGCTATCGAGCTCAATCCCTAGGCCGTGGCCAACCCCGATTCCTTATCTTTGGAGGAGTCTCTTCCGACTAATCCCGACGTCGTCAGAGAGGTTCTTGCTACTATGGCTGTTGGAGGTGAGTTGGGCATTAATTTTCGACCAAATGATGATTTAATCCTTCGTAAGATGATTGAACTTGAATCTCAGGAAAACTCTCTTGCCCGGGAGAGAGTTTCTAGAGGGTAGCTATTTTTCTACCTTTCTTTGTGGTGGTTGTTTCGGGTTATTTGTTGTCAATGCAGATTATTTCGTGGAATATTAGAGGGTTGGGGAGTTCGATTAAGAAAAGATTTTTGTATAAACTCATTAAAAAGAGGAAACCGGATATGGTGTTTGTCCAAGAAACAAAATTGGAAAATCTAGATTTTTTCGCAGTCCAGAGGCTATGGGGAAGTGGGGATTTCGATTTTGCTTGGTCTAGTGCGTCTGGGGCTTCGGGGGGATTGTTAGCAATTTGGCGAAAAGTTTTCTTCAAAGCTAATAGTATTATATGCCACAGATCTTTCATACTTTTGCAGGGAGTGATTAATGATGAATTTCCATGTACTATGGCTAATGTTTATGCTCCAAATGACGTGGTAACAAGGAGAGGGGTATGGGAGGAATTGTTGGTATTGAAATCTAACTCGTCAGTTCCGTGGTGTATTGGGGGAGATTTTAATGAAATCAGAGCAATCAGTGAACGGGTAGGGTGCCAGAGGATGGAGAGGGGTATGAGGGAGTTTCTTGACTTTGGTAACCGGATGGAACTCCTTGATCTCCCGTTGCTGGGTAGGAAATTTACGTGGACTAACTACCAAGATCACGCGATTCACAGTCGTTTGGACAGATTCTTAGTCTCCCAACAATGGCTCATGAAATTTAGAGTGCTTCAATGGGGGATCCACAGGCCAATTTCTGACCATTGCCCTATTGTGCTCCATGATGATGGACGAGATTGGGGTCCTTGCCCATTTAGGTTTCTGGACATTTGGTTGTCTAACCCGAGATGCATGGCAATTGCTCAGGAGACATGGGAAAACACTCAGGTTAGTGGCTGGGCTGGCTTCAAAATCTTGCAAAAATTGAGGGCTATTAAAGATAAGCTCAAGGTGTGGAATAAAGAGGAATTTGGCAATGTAAACTCAGCCTTGCAAGAAGCAGAAGATGAGCTCCATCGATTTGATATGTTAGCGGAAGAAAGACAGCTTAATGTGGAGGAAAGAGCTTTGCGGTGTAAGACTAAATCGGATTTTTGGAGACTTACTCACCTAAATGAATCGTTATGGAGACAAAAGTCTAGACTAAATTGGTTGAAATTGGGAGATAAGAATACGAAATATTTTCAAGCTATTGCCAACAATAGATTTAGGAGAAATATGGTGGGTTCAATAATGGCAAATGGAAGATTGTTAGAAGATCCTGAGGAGATAAAGGACGCAGCAATGGAGTATTTCAGTAAGAATTTCAAAGAGGAATGGAAAATTAGACCAAGGCTGGGCGGAGCTTTTGACAGGAAACTAGCACCTGAATTTTCCATCCAACTTGGTAGGGTGTTTGAAGAAGGTGAGATTCTTGCGGCGCAAAAAGAGTGTAGCAATCTTAAGGCTCCGGGTCCGGATGGCTTTAATTTCTCTTTTGTGAAGCAAGGGTGGGGGTTTATGAAGGATTTGATTTCTCAATTCTTTGCTAACTTTCATGCTAATGGCAGACTCACGAAAGGTATAAACTCCACCTTCGTTGCTCTAATTCCTAAGGTTGAATGCCCGTTATCATTTAAAGAATTTAGACCCATTAGTATGGTGGGATGGGTGTACAAGGTGTTATCCAAAGTTCTTGCTAATAGAATCAAAGCCTGCCTACCATTAGTAATCGGAGAATCTCAAGCTGCGTTTATTGGGGGAAAATAAATTTTAGATGGAGTTCTTATCGCGAATGAGATTATTCATAGTTGGAAAAATAGTGCGCAAGGGGGGCTTTAGCGGGTCAAAATTTTAAATACTACTCGATCGAGTCTTACTTGGGGGAGTAAGTTTTAGGAAATAGATCCTCTTCTTCTGTCCCTCAAAAGTGATTAGAAGGCCTAGCCCGTCCATTTGTAGGTTCGGAACAGTAGGGACAATTCATCTTTTTAGACTTCTTAAAAAGACAGTGGAGTCACGCCAAAAATCATAGTATTGATTAATATTGTTCGACACTTTTTTGAAACACAATATTGAAAAAAGGCAATTACTAATCGCCCGTGTCAGGGGGCACAGAATTCCCCACTCACCCCTTCCCCACACCCCCCGCCCCCCATAACTTTTTTTTCACATATTTTTTTAATAAATTTTATATGTTTTGAAATCTACTCAACAAAACCTATCAAATAAGCTTAATATTGATGGAGAAACAATGAAAAACGGATAAATTATATTTTTTCCGTAGTTGAAATTGTCTAACGAAGTTGAAAAATGTGTTTCAAATTAAAATTTGTTTGAACCGGTGGAAAAATAAAAAGTTTCCTGATCATTTTTGTTATGACCATTTACGATAAAATGATTAAAAAAATTAAAAATTTTCACTGGTTGAAACCAAAAAAAGAAAAAGAAAACAGAGAGGCAATCGGTACTTTGTAGTGCACGTGGTGCTTTTGTGTGCATGTGAGCCGTGAAGAGTTTTGAACGTGGAGTACATAGGTGAATTGGGACTTGATGACTAATCATTACAGTGGGGCAGAAGTAGGAGTAATCAGTTATCCTGCAGAGAAATTTTTTTAGAGATGAGCACCTTATCAACTTGCAGAGCAGCTGCAGATCAAGGCAGAGCAACTTGTCTATGGTTGAACATTTCCCTTGGCTATATAATCTGATGATGGTGTACTCTTGCATACATTGATATTAAGAGCAATTTTGAGTAATCACATCCTCACAATTTTCCTCAACTTTCATTTCATTTTTGTAATTCATAAAAGAACATTATGGATTAGTACAATTTTTTATTTTTGGATAGTTGGTCAGTTGGGAACGATGTTGCGAATGATGTTCCTTGTGGGGAGAGCAGCTCCTATGTTGGGCGTGATTACACAGCTGAATTTACGACTGACCAGGTTAGTTATTACTGTTTATATTATACATATTTGTTACTTATTTTTGTTAATGTTGTACTCTTTTTGTAGCACAACAAAAAACGTAGAAAATACATTGATGGGGCGTTACCTGAAAAAATTCAAAAAATACTTTTTGCAAAGAGATTTAGCTAGGAATGTATTGTACATTAGCCGGTATCTTAAATTGCGTTTGTGGTCGTAGGATGCATAAGTATTGCCACCGTGAATTATATATTCAAATCTTCAGTGTGATCAAACTTCATCCCACCATTCTATCCTAAGAGCACCCCAAATGATCAGAACCTTTTCTATTTTTTTCTTCAACGCTAAGAGCCCACTGTTTTCTTTCACTTCTCTCACCAACTAGGAGAATATATTTACTAGCATCTCTTCCTCAGCTCTCTCGGTGTAGCAACAACATCAAAGAATAGAAAGTTATCTTGGCTTTTATTGTCTTGGAATCATAAAGCATGGGATCTTATACGTTAGCATGATGTGTCAATGGTGGATATTTAGTGTCAAAATGAAGCCAAAGCAATTTGCTTAGTCACCTCCTCTCTAGCCACACATCCAAAACATGGCAATGTGGGACCATCTCTTGTTTTTTTTTCCATGCTTGTTTACGCACTAGGCACATGATAGTTGTCCCTTAAAGTGAAATGCGTCTAGGTTGTTCTTGTAAATAAGCCAAATGGCATTTTTTTTTTGTTCTTATTCATATTTTTTTCGCATTTGTTAGTTTCTCATCAAATTTTTGGGGATTATTGTTTCATCATGACCAGAGGAATCTAAAAAGTAAAAAATTTCAATGAAAACCTAATTTTTTTGAATAAATACAAAAATAAGCTAATAAGCTAATTTTTTCATCTTTATTCAAAAAAATTGCATTTCGATCGTAATTTTTTACTTTTTAAATTCCTCTCGTCATGATGAAACAATAATACTAAGATATTGTTAAACTGCAAACGGTCTAAAAATATCCCAACCTTTTTTCGGTTATTTTTACTTTATTTAATTAACACTAATAATTATACTTTGTATCTTTTTTCTTTTTTATTTATTTAAAATTATTTTAGTGTTCCGATTTTCAATCCGGTTGAATCGGTAGAAAGATCTTGGTTTTTTTATCATTTTATTTTCAATTGTCATAATGAATTTTTGAACTCGTAGAATCAAATATCTCTTAGGGCCATTCACGAGAGCCCTAGAGTCAAAATTTAATTATGGCCATTTAGGATAAAATGATCAGAAAACTAAAATATTTCCACCAGTTCAAACGGATTGATATTTAGAACACCTAATTTTTCAATCTCTTTAAACAGTTTAAACTAGGGAGGCTTAATTATTCATCCCAGAAGAACAACAGACTTATGATTCCATCCTCCTAATTTTAGCTAATTATGATTTCGTCCTCCTACAAGATTTTATCCCAATAATGCCCTATATATATAGCACCGGAAGAGCAGGACCAAAACATATCCTCCCCGTCCCATCCCGTGATTTCCGTTGATTCCCATTTATTTCAATCCCGAAATTTTTGGGAGATAATCTAACCTCCTAAAACCATTTAAACCCACCCCCACCCTTCCAAAATCTTCCATTTCCATTTGCAGATTTTGACCACGGCTAAATCATCCATTTCTATTTGCAGATTTTGGGGACGATTTCATAAATCATTTCGTCCTCGCGAGATCTTCGTTTCTTCTGGGAAAGCACATCTGCGAGATCGTCGCGTCCTCATCCCGAGATTGTCGTGATTGATATCAATCGACATATCCATCTTAAACGGAAATAATCCATTTGAATTTGGGGCTGAAAGTTTTTGAAAATCCCTAGTCGGTATAAACCCAAACCAGTCAGAGAACCCAATCCCGTCCGTCCTCCATTTTTCCGAATACCGTCGGCGCCCTACTGATCATGCACTCCCCCATCCTTTCCGAATCGGTTTCATACCGGAAAAGTTTGCGACGGAAAAAATCGAACAAGTCGTACGTGGTTGAAGAAACCGGCGGAGAAGGTGAAGGGGACGAAACCGACATGGTCAGATTTCGTAAGTATATCCCTTAATCCCCCTTTTGTTATTCGGTTGTTTTGTTTGGTTTTCTTATTTGGGACGAGGTTACGCTTATGGAACTAATTTTGTTTATGCTAAATTTGATGCCGTTGCCACAAAAAGGCATGAATCAGTTGGGTAATTGGCTGGGTTCAGTGGGATTGAAGCCGATATTTATCAATTCATGATTTCGCGTTTCTAATTAAGTGTGTAGCCGATATTCATAATTTCATGTATTCATGTTCCTAATTAAGATTGAAGCCGATATACAAAAAAATAACCTAATATGATATCCTTTAGTGTGCATTTTGCATTCCATGATTTCAATGTTAACAGTAATGTATTGTTGTATGGTTGGCCAACTTGAACAATGAAGAAAACAAGGATTGTAGACAGATTAGGAACGGTAATGTATCGTTTTAATCTTCATGGTAATGTAACCATGTAATGTCATGGTAATTTAACCATTTAACCATGTAACGGTTTGATTATGTTATGTTATTTCCGGTCTTGATGGTAATTTAGCCATGTTTCGAGAAACAATAGCAACGGGAATTATGACTTTTGGTTGTCCGGTTTGCCAACTTGATCAATGAAGAAGTCAAGCAAATATGTGGTAAACTTATCATAATAATCGACAATATTCATCTTTAACGAAATCCATCCATTCGAATTAGGAGCTCAAACTTTCGGAAAACCCTAGTCGGTATAATTTAACCATCTAACCATGATACAGTTTGAGTAACTCATTTTGTGTTGTGGTAATTTAGCCATAATTTTTTTCATTTATGGTAGGGCAACATGACAAATGAAAAAATGCAAATATATGTCATGTTTGCAAATATTTGTTTATGTCATTGGCTCGAAGTTATATTAGGAATGGTAATGTAACGTTGTCATCGTTATGGTAATTTAACCATGAAACGGATTGATTATGTAATGTTATTTCTTGTTTTGATGGTAATTCAGCCTTGTTTCTTGAAACAATATCAGTGGGACATATGAATTTCTGTCAGTGGTTGGGCAACTTGGTCAATGAATAAGAAACACAATTATGTGGTCAAGTTATCATGTTATAATGGTCAACTGTGAAGTAATTTTGACAACCTGAAATCAATGTCAAGTGATGCTAGTAGGTGATAAATTTTCCATTTTATAGTATCCAAGACCAGTCTACTTGAAACTAGCCAATAATTATCATGCACACTTTTATCATGTATTGTTGGCCAAAGTAATCAATTATTGAAAAATTATTTCAAAACATTCTTGTTCCGAAATAATCGATGTTGAATGACATAAGTTATTTCAATACCAGTTTTCAGTGTAAAAATTTCATGTTTCATACATTATCATGTCTTATGTGAGCATGAAAGCTTCATGAATAGTCTCTGAATTTGCCTCTCTTTTAATGATCTAATGGAATATCCAACATTATTGCAGGAGTTAAGCCTACTAATGTGGAGGGGAGAGCTAGGTTGAAACAAAAAGACGTGGATTTAGATGATGCAGTAGTTGAAGATACGCCACCCTCAAAGTTAAAAGGTATGAGACCACAAGAAAATCATGATGTGGAAGGGTCCTCGAAGGTTCGCACCAGATTTGGGAGTGTAGCACGAGGGATTAAGGCCAAACGTCCTCGACTTGATGTGGAAGAGTCCGCGCCAAAACGCACAAGATCTGGGAGTGTAACGCAAGGAATTAAGGCCAAAAATCCTCGTTCGAGAAAATATTGAGATGTACAGGTGGGAGAAATACGTGAGACAGCGTATCGTGCAAGCCTAAATGGCTTAAAGACATTGATTGAGGAGCCATGTTCTTATTTTTTTTATGGTAATTTAGCCATGTTCTTGCTTTTAAATTGGTATATACAGTCCATATGGTTTTGGGGAATTGGTTGTCCATTATTTATATTGCAATAGAGAATGTATTCTTTTGATTGTGGGCATTTAGAATGTAACAAAAAATGGACCACTGAAATGGTTAGCTTGATAATGAATTCTGCTTCGATCTGGGTAAATTATCAAACATGGGTAATTTTCCACCAAAATCTAATGTTGCAAGGGGAATCACAGGAAAGTTTCGTGATGAACATGGCTTTGAACATCTATTTGGGACATACATTGGTCATGTAAGATTGATCATTAACACAGAAAAGGATATGTATTGGCTTACTTGACATGATAAAGTGATAAAGTGATCAATTTACCACCAAAAATAGAACTGAGAAATCAGTGGGATCTGTTGGAAGTTTGAAAGTTTGAAAATAGTGATCTGTTCTTCCCCCTGTTGTAGCCATAAATTAAGGGATTGGAATTCATCTGTCCTCCCCCCCCCCCGCTCTCTCTCTCTCTCTCTCTCTCCCCCTTACATATGTTTAATATATATATATATATATATATATATTACAAAATAGAATAAAGAGTAATAAAGGTAATTTACATATTGCAAGGATGAAATCATAAGCATGAAAAAAGGGGGGGATGGATTCTTACATTGCATAGAAAAAGAGGATGGATATTTAAATATTCCTTTAAACTACCACAGAAATATAGTTTTTCCCTTTTTCATTATTTCACAATCAATATTATGCTCGTTTGATAGGTTTCATTGAGTACATTTCAAAAATATAAAATTTATTTTAAAAAATTACGTGAAACAAAAGTTATTAGCATTTAAAAATTTATAACCAAAAAAGAAGAAGAGAGAGACTGAGGTGTGTGAGAGAGAAAATGCGGAGGTGGAGGTGGGGGTAAAATCGGAAATTGATGGGCCCGCGTCAGACACCTCCCTTGACACGGGGGGGCCGATTAACACCTCTCATTGAAAAAAGGGGTTTGGACTTTCGATCCAGTGTTGTAATGTGTTTTTGAAGACAAATGTGTTCCGGAATCGTGTCAAACGGTATCCGATTCAACTATGAATTCGGGTGTGATCGACGTTCTCGACAATTTCTAAAAAAAGTCTAAAAATGGACGGTCCCTCATCCATTTCCTAATTTATATATTTAAGGACAGCTAGCTTGCCAATGGGGCGGACATTGTTATAGCAATAGTACTTATTACCTTGCTCGTAAGGAGTCGGAGACACAGGTTTCATACCCAGAGAGAGAGAGAGAGAGAGAGAGAGAGTGAAGATGATGAATCGTTGGCTCTACAAGGCAGCAGCGAATGGGGATGTAAGGTTTCTCTCAACAATCGATGGAAGAAACATAACAGAGGAAGAGGCCATGCGTATCCAACATGGTCTTTTTCTCAAGAGGACGCAATACGGCAACAACAATAGCCTTCACATAGCAGCAAGAGCGAGCCGGACACAATACCTTCGTTGCGGAAGCTCTCCGGCGCTTCCCTTTTCTTTCTGACCAAGTGAACTCACAAGGTGACAGCCCTCTCCTTGTCGAAGCTAGGTTTGGTCACCTCCAAGTGGTGAAAACACTTGCGGACCCTAATAATGAGCTCCCAATGCAAGATGATACGACTACTGCTGGGGAGAGTGGAACAAACTTGAGGAGTAGTCATCGTCAAAGAGATGTGGAAGAAGGGCTAGTTGATCATCAATTGGAGCAGGGTATGTCATAAGACGATATAACTACTGTTGGAGAAATCTTTTAAAAGTTTATTTTGAAATTTTTGTTTAATTCCATAAAGGTTTGGAGAATACAAGTAGATTGTACTCCCTCCATACAAAATAATTTGGCTGCAACCTGAGATTGGAACAGTAGTCACACGTTTTTATTATTCCAAGCTTAGTACTTTTCAACAAGATCTTCTACGCGTCACATGCACCAATCACTCCATCAAAATGAGTACTTAAAAAATAAGTACTTATTTCACTCCATGCGTCACATGCACCAAGATCTTAAAGGATCGTCAAATGAAAAGTGAAGGTATTAAGTTGATCTGTGCACTACAAAAAAAAACTTATCTGTCAATATAGGTGAAAAACTATCACTAAAAGTTTTTAGTAACGCACTTTTAGTGACAGCTCAATGACAATTTTTTTGTCATTTGTCGCTTTTTTTTTGTTTTTGTAGTGGTGGGCGGCTCTTCACTTACTGACGGGAACTACTCAAGACAAGCACCAATCTAAAGTACCTTTCTTAAATACTAAGTTGCATCCGGTTACATAGATACCGGACTAAAGAAGACTTTTGAAGTTGCTTGATTGAGTTGGGGATAACAAGTTATCCAAAACCCAGACCCGGATCCCTTGTTCAATCTCAATCCAAACAGAGGCCTGTCCCACTTGTCTCGGCTGTTGATCTCGCAAATCAATGGTTGAGATGTGCCGATTAAAAACGACGTCGTTTTGGAGCAAAAAGTCATTGGTACATCTCAGCCGTTGATTTGCGAGATCAATGACAGAGAGGAATGGAACAGGCCCCTGTCCGGATTGGGATCGGACAAGAGATCTAAGTCCCCCAAACTCTTATACTCCCTCCATTCCAAAATGACTGTCCTGTTCGGTCTCCAATGCAAATTTTAAATTGTTAATATCTTTCAATTTACAATGTTTTCAAAGATTTTAAAATTTTTGTATAATAGAACTAATTGAGATCTATCATATAAGATCCATATTGCACATAAAATTCATTATAAATTGAAAGATATTAACAATTTGAAATTTTCATTGGAGACCGAACGGGACCGTCATTTTGGAACGGATGGAGTATATCTATATAGAGGTAGGAGGAGTTCAGATTGTACAAGTAGGAAGAGTGGGAAGTGAAAGAGAGAAAAGAGAGGGAGAGACGTGAGAAAGAGGGAGCCCTGCCGGGGACTCTCCCAGGGGAGAGGTGTAATTTTGTAAATGTATTTGTGTTAGAAATCAATAAAGTTGAGATTATATAGTGAACAAATTTGTGTTGCTTCCGCTTTCCAACAGATCTCAACCAAAACGGAAATTTTATTAATTAAAGACTAAATCATCAGTCTTGCTAGCTATGTCAAGTCCACGTGGACAGTACTCATCAGATTCTTTATGTGCATGTGATCAACACGGATAGTGATACAAGCATTACATATATTGCAAAAATAATACTCCTACTATTCGCAACCAAAAATGGTGATCACGGGCTGAGACCTGCAGCTTTTCCGATCAAATTAAGATCGATGAACTTATTTTCACCCGATCATAATCTACAATATTTATGCATGAATTCTAATGTCTCTGTACTGAACAACATAAATTAGAGGGGTACCGATCTGCGCAACTGAAATTATATTGTATTGACTTCTAACCATTATTGTTCAAATTGGACACCAAACTCTCACAATCTAGATTTATGTATCTTCTAACCTCTGCATGACTTAAAGTTGCCTTGATTAATGGGATATCATAGGCTTATATAGATGCTAGGTTAAGAATCATTAATCTTCCTAAAAAAAACCTTATAATTTTCCTCTATCATAGAAACTAAGTTAACCTAATTGAGAAAGTGAGTTAGTAAAGAGTTCCTTAACCATGCACCAATTATCTCATAAAGTGGGCAAAATTTAATCATCCATGTGACTAAATGGGCCTCTAAAAATATTCTTACAGGAGACGTTTCACACCCGGGGAGAGAGGATATGATGGATCCTATACTCTACCGGGAAGCAAAAGAGGGTGATGTGATGTATCTCTCTGCAAGAATCGTTCGAATAAAAAGAACGGAGGAAGAAGATCTCGCAGCAGGAATATCCTTCGAATAAACAGAACAGAGGAAGAGGTCAACCAATATGGTATTGAGGAGTATTTGCTGGACAGGACGCAACATGGCAACAACAACATCCTTCATATAGCAGCAAGAGCCGGACGTGATCTCTTAGTTGCGGTAGCTCTCCAGTTCCTCCCTGTTCTTTCAAACCAAGTGAACTCACAGGGCAACACCCCTCTCCTTGCCACGGCTAGGTTGGTCGCCTCAAAGTGGTGGAAACAATTACGAAGCCTCAGTTCAAGTTTCAGATACGACGCGACATGGCTGCTGCTACTACGACGCTTACCAGAATATACACGAGTAGCAGTAGTAGTAGTCGTCGTCGTTGTTGTAGTCAAAGAGATGAAGAAGAAGGGCTAGTTGATCATTTGTTGGAGCTGGGTACTATACAAGACGATATGGCTACTACTGTGGATAACGAGACAAAGTCGAGTAGTAGTCGTTGTCAAAGAGATGCGGAAGAAGTGCTAGTTGATTGTCAATTGATACATGGTACTACAACTCTACATGAGGCTCTTAAGGAATGGACACGAGGAGTTGGCACGGTATTTATTAAGTTTGGCCCCTGAAATGGCAACCTTTGTTAGTGGTGCTGGAGAGAGCCCGCTTTTTCTGGCTGCTGAATCTCATTGCGAATTATTTATGTCGGATATTTTACAATCAAATCAGCCATATAGCACAAAAGACCCCGACAGACTGAATATATTGCATGCTGCACGAGATTGTTTGTTGTGGTATGTAATTTTTTAGTGCTTCGTTCCTCAACATACCGCACAAAATGGATTAGCCTTCCACTTTTTCCCTTAATGAGAAGAAAACTACGAAGTGAACTAGTATATGTTATGCTATGAGCTAGGATCGAAATCCACACACACAAATACTCGATCACATAAAGACAAGACCAGTGGCGGCGTGCTCCAGGAACTTGTGATGGGGTGTTCAAAATTTATCTTAACTCTATTAGTTGATGTTTCAACCAATAATATATGTGCAAAACCTCATGTGCAAACAAAAAAACATGACTTTTATTTTAAGAAAATTAACTACTGGCAAACCGAGAACTTAAAAATTCTATAAAAAAAAAACGAGGGGGCCTGTGCAGGAATCAACGACATCCGATGTGTGTAGGGTGTTTGATCTAAGCACCATTTTTGTGTGTATATATGTAGTACTATAATAAAGGTAAATACTGCTATAATATAGTATTGATTTATTATAGTAGTATTTTCTGCTACCTTCGTCCCAAAATATTTGTTTGATCCGCAAAACGAGAACTCAAAAATAATATTTCTTTCAAGAAAAAATTCATACTTTTTTCATAAATTTAAAAAACTCATCGATATAGATCTAGTGAATTGTTGAAAGAAATTTAAATTTTTCTTACAAAAATTGTATTGTTTTTACGTTCTTATTTTACGAACCAGATAATTATTTTGAGACAAAGGGAATATTTTTTAAGGGCAATTTGATTTATTCTTAGCACATGGCGCCCCGTCTTTCATCATCGATCGTGAATTAATTCCAGTGAGGAGTGTTTTTTGAGATGGCAAATCGCATGAATGTCACAGTACTTGATGATCAAGTTGGATATGACTACATTCAATTTCCTAACTGTCCAACTCCTCGCCGAGCACAAAAAAAAACTGTCCAATATGGATCCCATTTCCATATTGGTTTCTTCTCTTTTACAATATCTTCCATTTTTGGGGTTGGAAATTGGAAAGCACCAAGGAGAGGCTAAAATTGAGCAAATTTTCATGCAACATCTCTTGGGCACAAGCATTGTCACGTGGTGTTTAAGGCCCCTTTCCACGATATATATGTCATAAGTGTGAGGACCAAGATAAAGTATATACTGATAAAAAAAAAAAAAAAAAGAGATAAAGGATATAGGTTCCACCTCAATATGTGATAAAATAGACCAGAAGATTAGTGTATACCAATTCAATGCACAAGTTAAGAGAGTAACTAAATAGTCAAAGAAGCAGAACAGCATTGATGGGCATGAGTTCAATTTTGATGAGAGAGAGAGGGAGAGAACAATCCTGAGTTGTAAAGGGCAATGAAGCGTAATTTTTGCAAAACCTTTGGGCAAGAGGTTTAACGGCAAGTTTGTCAAATTCCCAAAAAAACATTACACTTTTCCATGGGTAATTGTCATGTCACTGTGGTCAAGTGATCCCACTTGACCCTATATACCTCAGCCAATGCTAGGGAGCTGAATAATCTCTCGAAGATTGTTGTGGCTTAGTTAAATTTCCAAATTGAAGGCAGCAGGCTTTTGAAAAATACTGGGCATGTTATTCCAGTGTTTAAAAAGTGAGACTAGTTTTGAAAATTGTTATAGACACACAAAAAAAAAAAAAAGTTTTGAAAATTTTAAATCAAATAAATTGCTTTAAAATTTACTCCATTCTTCCCATAAAGGTAGTCTATTACGAAAAAACATGTAATTTTCAGATCAAAAAGTAAATAGCTTTCACGCATAATTTCTTAAATTTCTTGACACTAAATTAAAGATGCATTGAACAATTCTGGATATATTTCTGTTCGCGTTTGTGTACTGATGTCTATGTCCATAGTAGGAATCAGAGACTTATTCTCCAAAGAAGAAAGATTTGATTGGAATTATAGCTAGGTAGAAAAAAATACACCGATGAGTACATTCAACCTAACCAAGTTAGTTTAGTTTAGGCGATTGGAATGTTTTGGAAGGAACCAATGGGGAGTTGTATATCAATATCACGCTGGAGGTTTTAAATACAGAAATTATGATATCAATCTCACGCTAGACCAGTGGGGAGTTGTATATCAATATCACGCTGAACCAGTGGGGTGTTGTATATCTATATGACGCACAGTGCAATTTATGAATTTTATCTTAGAGTCGTATTCAGTCACTAGAACCTACATCAAAGGGGAGCAAATATGACTTTAAAATAGCGAATGTCGCGTCTCTCATCCATCTCTCAAGGCTATTTTCCTAACCCTAACGATCTAATATATTTGCTTAATTGTGTTTATGATTGTAACATTCGATGACATTTCTAAGACTTCCATTTCGCTAAGATTCTTATTTTTTAATTACTTATTTTCTGTTATATGAAACATATCATTCTCTCATAATACATTATCTTTAATTTAAAACATAAATATTTACTTAAACAATACTCCCTCTATCCCAATTTAATTATCCATCGTTTTATTTTAACCGGCTAAAAAATGAGTTCTATCTTTAAATCTGTAATGAATTTTATATCGAATATGGATCTTATTTGATAGATCTCGATTAATTTTATAATACAATGTTTTTGAAATCACATAAAATATATAAATTACAAGATATAATTAATTAAAAAATGTCACAAACTCTTAAAAAGAACAATTAAATTAGGACGAAGGAAGTAAATAAATACTAAACATATTTTTTCCTAGCAGAAAAGGGCCTAATTAGGATGGTTTGTGATTGTCATGTGATAAATTCCTACATCGACTTATGACGAGAAAATTGACGAAAAAAGGGAAATTGGGACGAAAGTGGGTTTTCCCAGTGTAGGACCCGCAGTACATGTGACAGAGAAAACTGATGGAGAAATTGTTCTGAATATTGGTACGGTTAAAGTGGTTTTTACTGGTAAAAAATTCAACAGATTTGAACTATTAATTGAAATATAAACAATAATCCTAGACTGTACATCCTTCCAGCCGGATCCGAGTATGAGTTGTATAAAATAGAACAAAACGTGGCTATCTTTCCAATTTGTACTATAGACATTTCACACCAGTAGAGAGAGCCGGAGACGGAGTCCTAGGATGGATCAGAAACTCTACAAGGCAGCAAAGGAGGGGGATGTTAGTTGTCTCTCAGGAATTGATGGAGGAAACAAAACAGAGGAAGAGGCCATGCGTATCCAAGATGGTAAGTTTCTCAACAGGACGCAACACGGCAACAACAATATCCTTCACATAGCAGCAAGAGCCGGACGCGATACCTTCGTTGCGGAAGCTCTCCGGCGCTTCCCTTTTCTTTCTGACCAAGTGAACTCACAAGGTGACACCCCTCTCCTTGTCGCAGCTAGGTTTGGTCACCTCCAAGTGGTGAAAACACTTGCGCAGCCTAATAATGAGCCCCCGATGCAAGATGATGATACGGCTACTGCTGTGGAGTGTGGAACAAACTCGAGGAGTAGTCATCATCAAATAGACGCGGAAGAAGGGCCACTTGGTGATCAATTGGAACAGGGTACATTATATGACGATATAGCTACTGTTACAGAAATCTTAATTTTAAAATTCTATTTTGAAATTTTTTTTTAATTCTATTAGCAAGGTTGATTCCATAAAGGTTTGCAGATTACAAGTTGATTATAATATATTTTGATATCAAAATATAATTAACTCTCAAATTGTAACTTCTCATTCGTATTCATGGAGTTTTGTGCCAAATATTAGATGCTAGACCTATTTGGTTGGGGTATTAACCTCTTGGTCCGGAGATAGATGAGTGTGGAAATGCATAAAACATAGAGAGTTTAATTTGTGGCTAATGAAGTTTTCTTCGCCGTTCAAAAAAATTAAAACATAGAGTTCTATACTAAAAAATGAAGTTATACTTGTGTTGCTTTGGTAGTTCGTTGATGTATAATTTTGAGTGTGTTGTTTGGGCATACAAGCGGTTCTTGGTTCATGAGGAGCTTTTGAGTGTATTTTTTTGAGCAAACTGCGGTTCTTGGTTTGTGGGAAACGATTTAGATGCACACAAAATTTCCTTAAAATCCTTTGTTCTCTAAGGAAAGTGCATTTTGCGTACCTCTATCAAATATTAATAAGTTTTCTCTACTAATTAAACTATGATCTCACCATATTGTTAATTATTTTTTATCGTCTCCTATTATTTGTGTTTAGAGATATTCTAACAAATATTTACAAATCTTAGAGGAGGAAACCATCGTAGGGATTTCTGTGAAACTCTGCACACTGAAAGTTGCAAGGGTCGTAATTTTAGGACTTCGTAACATGCAATTGGCTCATTCATCTCTGTTACACTTGAGGTTTCGCAAAAAACACAGGAGGAATCACTATAATAAATTTTTTTTTTTCCAGCAACTTAGTGTTGAAAGAAATCGAATTTCCTCTCAAGCTCTAATTGGTTCCTTCTGTCCTTGTGACTTAAAATTTCGAAGAGGTGCTGCATGTCTCTTGTTTTCAATTTGAGGGCTAAGTTCTAATTAAGTCTCTGATGAAATCAGTTTCGGTTTTGCTGATCTCAATATATTGTTATTTTTTGTGGTTGTCTCTTATTACATTTGTGTTTACGACAATCCTAATGAATATTTCCAATAGCTGCTTCTTTGAAGAATGGAACAAACTCGAGCAACATGGCTACTGATCTAAAGAATGAAACAAACTCAAGTAGTCGTCATCGTCCAAGAGATGTGGAAGAAGGGCTAGATGATCATCAATTGGAGCAGGGTACAGTACAAGACGGTATGGCTACTGCTGTGGAGAATGGAACAGATTCGAGAGGCATGGCTACTGCTCTAGAGAATGAAACAAACTTGAGTAGTAGTCGTCGTCCAAGAGATGTGGAAGAAGGGCTAGATGATCATCAGTTGGAGCGGGGTACAGTACAAGACAATGTGGCCACTGTGGAGAATGGAACAAACTCGAGTAATATTTGTCATCGTCAAAAAGATGTGGAAGAAGGGCTACTTGATTATCAATTGGAATAGGGTACGTTATAAGACGATATAGCTACTGTTAGAGAAAACTTTTAAAAGTTTATTTTTTGAAATTTTTATTTAATTCCATAAAGGTTTGCAGATTACAAGTAGATTATAATATATTTTGATATCAAATTATAACTCTCAAATTGTAACTTCTCATCCATATTCATGGAGTTTTGTGCCATATATTAGATGCTAGTCCTATTTGTTTGGGGTATTAACCTCTTGGTCCGGAGATACATGAGTGTGGAAATGCATAAAACATAGAGAGTTTAATTTATGGCTAACAAAATTCTCTTCGTGGTTCAGAAAAATTAAAACATAGAGTTTTAATACTACAAAATGAAGTTATACTTGTGTTGCTTTGGCAGTTCGTTGATTTATAATTTTGAGTGTATTGTTTGGGCATACAAGCGGTTCTTGGTTCGTGAGGAGCTTTTGAGTGTATTTTTTGAGCAGACGGCGGTTCTTGGTTTATGGGAAACGATTTAGATGCACACAAAGTTTCCTAAAAATTGTTTGTTCTCTAAGTAAAGTGCATTTTTCGTACCTTTTTCAAATATCAATAAGTTTTCTCTACTCCTATTTCTCTACTTAAACTATGATCTCACCATATTATTATTTTTAGATCTGTCTCCTATTGTTTGTGTTTAATTACAAAGTGTTCTGCGAACCAATGTTGTTGGTTACAGTTGCGGTTTCGCAAAAAACAGTGGAGGAATCGCTACAAGATTTTTTTTTCCAACTGTGTAGTGTTGAAAGAAATCGAATTTCCTCTCAAGCTCTTGGTTCCTTCTGTCCTTGTGATTTGAAATTTCGAAGAGCTGCTTTGCATGTCTGTTGTTTTTAATTTGAGGGCTATGTTCTATTTAAGTCTCTTATGAAATCAGTTTCGGTTTTGCTGATCGCAACATATTGTTAGTATTTTTGTGGTTGTGACCTCTTATAACATTTGTGTTTACAAAGATCCTAACGAATATTTCCAACAGCTACGGCTGTGGAGAATGGAACCAACTCGAGGGACAAGGCTACTACTCTGGAGAATGAAACAAACTCAAGTAGTAGTCGTAATCAAAGAGATGCGGAGGAAGTGTTAGTTGATCGTCAATTGATACATGGTACTACAGCTCTACATGAGGCTCTTAGGAATGGACACGAGGAGGTGGCACGGTATTTATTAAGATTGGATTCTGAAATGGCAACCTTAGTTAATGGTGCTGGAGAGAGCCCACTTTTTCTTGCTGCCGAATCTTGTTGCGAGTCATTTATGTTGGATATTTTACAATCAAATCGGTCATATAGCACAAAAGGCCCTGACGGATTGAATGTGTTGCATACTGCACGAGATTGTCCTGGTATGTATTTAGTGTTTCGTTTCTCTAAACATAGCCCAGAAAATGGATTATCCTTTCCACTTTTTCCCTTAAATACTACTCCTACGCTAGATGAATGAATCAGATCCATGGTGTAATAGCTCCAACTATCCATTCACACATGATTATAAGAATGTGTACTTGTGTTTGAATAATCTTGAATTTGAGGAGAATATTGGTCAATGAGACGAAAACTACGAAGGGAACTAGTATATGTTATGCTATGAGCTAGGATGGAAATTCACACACAAATACACGATCACATAAAAACCAGACGATTTATGTAATTTTCTAAGATCAGTATATCCACGAGAGTGACAGATTCATATATCCACTAAAATAAAGAGCCCATGGCATTAAAGCCACCCTTGAGTATTTTGTGTTGAGAATAAATTCTCTCCTCCTCTGGTGGGCTTTTCCTTCAAACCAATTTCCAACCACCACGTTATCAAAATTAAAGCACAAAACCAATTGTAGAATCACGTGCTGTGATTTGGTCGCTTACCTGGGGAAACCAACTACTACTCCGGTAAAAACTAGTGTTTCAGTTTCCAGAAATTGAAGGATAACATGACTACGAAAATTAGAGAATTGATTTTCCCACTTCTTCTTTTCATAATTCACAATTCTTTTTTTTTTTTTTGCCTTTATCCACTTGAATTTACTATCTTGTTCTTTATTCAATACAATTTTTTACTTATTCAAGGACAATACTTGAAATTTGCGTGGATAAAAATAAAAAAGGAAGTGTGAACCGTTGAACCTTTGCGAAGATCTTATTTTTCTGATCATATTTTCCAAAGGGTTATAATTAAATTTTGTCTCGAGTACTCTCATAATTAAGTTTCTGCTCAATAGAGTCACAAGTAAAGAGCAGAAACTTAATTATGAGAACCCTAGAGACAAAAAAATAATTATAACCCTTTAGAGTAAAATGATCAAAAAAATAAGATCTTTGCAGCGGTTCAAACGAATTGAAAATCGGAACACTTATTTTTTTAATCATATGTTATTCTTGAGTTTCTGGAAATTGGAACATTAATTTTTACCGGGAGAGTAATTGGTTTAACCCCAGGTAAGAGTCCAAAGCAAACCAATTCTACAATTGGTTTTGTACTTTTGATGACGTGGCGGTAGGGAATTAGTTTTGGAGGAAAAGCCCACTTCTCCACCCCTAGGGGAGAAAATTTATTTTCCGTTGTGTTCTCCTTTTATTACTGTATTAATTCTATGAGCCATCACACAAAATTTGACATAAGGGTGTGAGACATCCATTTTGGAGTCCTACGCAAATGATCAGAGCTGTTCAATTTATTTAATATATATTTTAAAGAGATTTCATAAAAAATCAACTCATTTGGATATCAGTAAGTACTTGATCGGTTCAATTAGTTGATTTATGTTAAATTTTACATAATAAACTTAATGAACCGATCAAACCCCTACTGGTATCGGAATGAGTTAATTTCTTACGAGAACTCTTAAAAACATATTTTAAACAAATTGAACGGCTCCGATCAATTGCGTGAAACCCCGATTAATTTTGTGTCAAAATTTGTGTTAACTTTTGTATGAGTGGTAGCAGCTCCAAATATAATATAATATATATCCCTCTAATTTCTCATGCGGCTTCTTGCAGTCGAAATTATTTCCACTCTAATAAGACAAAAACCGTATCTGATGAGACAAAGAGATGACCACGGAAAGGCAGCCATTCACTATGCAGTAGAAGCAAATTATTGGGTTTTGGCTCGTCAAATGTTGAAGGCCGACGCTTCGATTGCCCTCTTCCCCGATAATGACGGTCACACCCCTCTCCTTGGAGCAGCAAGCAGCAGGTTAAAGAATCTATGTAAGTTTATACTCAAGATATGTCCAGAGTCAATCGAGGCGCGCAATCATGAAGGTCGACATGCACTTCATCTTTGCAAATTTCGGGATGTTCGTTTCCTGATGAGGATTCCAGAAATATCGGAGCTTCTAAATGAGGGTGATGAAGAAGGAAACACGCCTTTGCATCTGGCAATAAAAGAAAATGACTATGAAAAGGCAGCGGTATTAGCTTCTTCGGCTTCAATTGACTTGGGGGCTGTTAACAAAGAAGGTCTTACTGCCTTAGACCTTTGCTGCCAGACAGATGAGAAGAGTTCATACAAAAAGGTACCTTGTTTGAATTATTTCGTGACTCTGAATATTGCAAGGCCTGCTGTTTTGCAACAGTGCGCAGGCCCCTGCCCAAGCAAGGAGGGACTGAGTTTCTGTCCAGTTTTTATAAGGTCCCGTCCCCTCCAATTTTCAATATCTTTGGATTCATTCTGGATTCATAAAAATTAGAGACATTGTACGTTCCATTTATAGAATTTGTCGAGAAGAATATCCGTGCCAAAAGTTAGTTTGATAAATAGGACTTCGTTTTCTTTATTAATGCATCACATTTGTCCCAAAAAAAAAAAAAAAAAGATTGTTGAAGTCTCAAACTAGTGTGGCGCCTTTCTTTTTTTCTTCGAACAAATGCAATTTTTTCACATGGCAAATGAAGTCCCATCAAAGTGATTTTCAATACGTATATTCTTCTCGATAAATTCTATAGAACAAATGCTTCTGATCATTTTCTTGAATCTAGGATAGAATAGATTCAAAAATTAAAATTTTAGGTGACTGGTCCTTAGCCAAACTAGACTGGAACTCGGTCTATATTCAATTAGGACATAGATCCTCTCCCATCCATTTGGACGATCCAGTTTTTGTTGTTTGTTGATTCTTCTTCTTCTTCTTCTTTTGGGTTCACTTTGATGATTTAACATGTTCCTTTTTAGAATTGATCTCGAACATAGGTCATGCCAAAATTACATTAATCAGATACTGCTAAATATGATTTCGGAACACATTTATCTTGAAAAAAATGATCATAACAATAGATTGAAACCCATTTATTCAATTCATGTTAGTATAAATGCGCTTTGAAAGCATATTAACTTATATCCAATTAACTTAACTTTTGATTTTATCAATGTTTGGGACAAGCTCCAAAAGATGAACAAATTGGATCATTATAGCTGACCCAGATAAGGCCCGCATACAGCAAAATTGGACCATGAATTTGAGAGGATCCAGATGATCATTTCGTTACTTTTAGCAGTTACTATATTAGAATAAGAAAAAAAAATGCATGTTAGAAACTTATATCATCACAATAATTTTCAAAGATATTAATCATTCCATACCATTTTTAGAGTCCAGTATTTCATTTTGGCCTATCATTTAATAAGAGTTCTTTTCGTAAAGTTAGTGCATAAAATTGATACATTTTTAATTATGCCCCTAAAAGTATATTCTATTTTAAAAGTTAGTGAGTAAAAATATAACGATAATGTCTTCAAAGAAGATAAGTAGAAAAAGTGAAGATAAAAGTTGATATGAAAGTTGTAATAATGATGTCTCATAATTAAGTAAGTTGGAGTTACGAAACTAAATAACGAATGGAGTAGGATATAATCACCGACTGACCCACCTTGTGAACACTTTTTCTAAAACATTGGCTTCATCATTGAATGGTGTGGTTATTCTAGTTTTGGGCGTTGATTACAGGGACTGATGTGGCTTCATCTAGCGACATGCGGAGCCCCATGTGGCCGACCCCCAATTGAGTACAAGGTTCCTGTTAGACAACGGGTTTCAGATTATAAAACACTAATTAATACCATGGCTTTGGTAGCTACATTAATTGCCACTGTCAGTTTCGCCGCTGCATTTACGATGCCAGGTGGGTACGACACCAGTCCCGACAATTTGGGTGCTGCGAATCTCGTAAAGAATGCCGCACTTAAGGCGTTCATTGTGTCGGATACCATTGCTATGTCCTGCTCCATCACTGCGGTGTTAACACTTGCGCTTTCAGTAACTGGCGGACGAGAATTACAAAAGAGAATTTGCATAATGAGTTGGGTATTGGTCGGCTTGGCGGTGCGTGGAACTCTGGTGGCTTTTATGTGCGGTATATTTGTAGTAATAGCACGTAAGGCCTTATGGGTTGCCATCTTTGTTTGTATCATTTGTGGCATAGCTTCTGTTGCAGTAGAGCTCTCCGTTCCAATTGTCTTCTCTCCAGTCATTATTGCCCTTTTTCAATACGTCAAGCAACAATGGCGCAAGGAGAGGAGACAAATCGAATAGCCCAGATTAGAGAATGTTCATCACGAGTAATACAAAGAGGGATGTTCCCCCGCAGAGACGGAACTGGCCTTGGGCGTAAGGCCTCGCCCCATTTGAAAACCCCTAGAATTATCTAGTGTATTTTTCATACATGGTGAGCCCCTCCCCCCTACAAAGAAAGAAAAGGTGAAGTTAATACCACAACTCCTGGGCCTAAACTTCACAAGGCTTCTATCGATCAGAATTAAAAAGGGAGTGTCGCATTCCATTATGCTACATGGTTGAGGTAATGCATTGAAAAACTTTTTATTTTTTCACCTTTTAGTTGTATTTGGTTTGTTTTAAGAGCACTTAGATATATATTGTGTTGTGTATTGAGTATCATTTGGACACTTAATTGTTTGTGATTCTTGAATCTTGAGCTTTCAAAATCTTGTTGCATATGTTGTGACCCGCTTATGTATGATCCTGGTTCCGTCCCTGTTCCCCCGCCTAGTAGGTCTGTGATATAGATCTGAGACCTTGTAGGTGAGTGTATGATGATTTTGAGCAGTTAAATAAAGTTTGTTTGAGGAATTTTGTTTGGTAACCGTGGCATGGTTAATTACACATATCCACTGCGTGTGAATGATGTGATCCTTAGGGAAACTCAGTGACGTATTTTAGTTAATTTTGCCAATGTCTGGATTATGGTACCCGTACAATGAAGCGACTAAAATTGCAGCAGCAGCAACAGATTGGCAATGCTAAATGCTTAGTCTGATTTGAATGCATTTGAGTTCTTCATGATATAGGCGAGCATTTGTTTTTCAGTAGAAGCTTTCTGTAACTTTTCAAGTGGATGATAGTTCCTCTGCATTTGCACATTTTGTCGACAAATCAATGGGTACTAGCAATACCAGAATGAGCTTTCCATTGTAATCAAACATGACCTAGTTTAGTTAGTTTTTTACCACCTTTTTTTTTCAGTCCGACTACTCAAGTGGATGATTAGCAGAATAATGTCCATTGAAAGTTATTGGATAAACTAGATTATTAGAGGCTAATTAGTACTTTTGCCGCAAAAACTGTGAGAAGAGTGACGTTTAAGTAAAACCTTTTGCATAGAATGATTATTAAGGTTTTTATACTTTAATTTGTTTTTTTTTATACTTGTAATATTGCTCTTTGAAGTTTATTTTATCTTCTTAAGTTTTTTATTTATGAACATAGAGGACTCTATTTAAAAAGTACGCTTCAAGTCCCCTAAATCTCAAAGAAACCAAATGTGTGCATATAAATGTGTCACTATAGCGTGCCTGTTCTTCCAATGTGTACCGTATCAAACTCCCAAACTTCCAGAATCTGAAAAGTATATAAATGCTTCACATTCTTCAGTGGCTTGTATAATTTACCACTTCAATGTCTTTCTACCAAAAAAGCCATGAGAGGAACTTGTAAGTGCGGGTGCCATGCACCAAAGATTTGTACTATGGTGTGTTTCTGCCCTTAATACGTATCAGAAGAGTATTAAAATTCCAAAGGCGAAATGGCCAAATGGGATTTCCCGTTGCACTTCCTTATCAGTTCTTATCTTAATTTTGGTGTCCAATTTGCAACATTGACCTTATTTTTTTTTATCTGGTTGCATCTCTTACTGCTTCAAACTTCACATTTTTTGGGTCTCAGAATACAGAACAATTTGAATATGTTTTCTAGTGCTAGTTTATGGATTCCAATATTTTGATGAACATAAGTACATGCCAGAACTACTGAAAATGTTTCTGAGGTTAGTTGTTAGTCAAAGTGCCGCAGAGATGCAAAAGATGTGCAGCCAAATATAGGATCCTAAACCCATACTGCTTGATCCACATTTATAAGGCAATTCGCCATATTATGGCCAATTCTAATACATGCTTTAATTGCCTCTGCTAGTAAATTATGAAATTGGTCTTTCAGAACTAATTGAAATATGCTTAAGTTGGTTCAAACATCTGAGTATTCATAAATCTTGGGTTCTGAATGCACGTTATGTGCAGTTTCTTTTTTGATTATGTAGCTTGTATTACATCCTTCACTCTTTACGTGGTAGAAATGGGTATGAGCCGCAGATATACCAAGTTGTGCAATTGGGTAACACGTAAAAATCTTTGGGATTTGTTGTCTGCGTTCTTTCTTGATTTTTCTTCGCGCCTTATGTGCTGAGGTTTGTCCGATTGTCCAATGCTTCAATGCTTGTAAAATTGTCACACCCATGTCTTTCGAGCAAAAAAGCCATTAGAGGAACTACTAAGTGCCAGTGCCACCAAAGATTGGTCCTAGGGTGTGTGTTTGCTCTTTGTCAAAGGAGTATTTAAATTCAAAAAGGCAAAATGGCCAACTGGGATTTCATTTGCATCTCCTTCTCAGTACTTATCTTCATTTTGTTGTCCAGTTTGCATCATTGACAGTTACAGACTTGACATTAATTGGGTATCAAAATACAAAACAGTTTGAAGACACAGCCCCCACCTGTTTGTTACTATATTGCTAGGTTACCATATATTTCTGAGTTTAGTTGTCAGTCAAAGTGCCAGAGAGATGCAAATGATGTATAGTTGTACCAAATGGTAGCTAAGAGGTAACAGGAATAAGCTGTAAACCAAAACATCATAAATTAGAAACTTGGCAACCTTTTGGGGCCAAGCCACACAAAAAAAATCTCTTGTAAATCCTATAGTTCTAGTGTTGCCTTTGACTGGCCCAGATACACTAAACCGTCAAACCTCCAAAACAAGAATAGAGTTTCCTTCACTGATGGGGTAATGCCCTAGCCTCGCATTATAGCCAATTCTGATACCATTATCTTGAATCAAAATAAACCACATAACTATGGTACATGTAATTCAATTGAAGAAAAGAATTCGCGCTGTCATCTGATATAACATTTCCCCATTAGTTTCTTAATTAGTGGGAAATTGTTTATAATCCAGATTTAGACACAGGTTTCTTTTTGGAGGATTTAAATACTTCCCTAAAAAACATTGGCAAAGTTGATTCTTTGACACACTCAGGGTTGTCTCGGTGGTTTGGGCGGATATCCAGTCTTTGGGTGTATTCCGCAAGATTTGGGGTTCGATTCCCCATTAATTGTGTGAGTATCCTAAGCTAAGTAGGAGGCTGTGACTAGTGTGACCACGCTAGCTCTCCTGAAAGCTTGGGTTGCATGAAAAGAGTTGTGATTAGTTAAGATATGCACAAGTTAACCTCAACACCCAATTACAGAGGGCCGGAAAAAAATAAAAGAAAAAAGAGTTGATTGAAAACCCGTCAACACTGAACATAATAAATCTCAGGCTTCACGCATTGCATGAGGTTAAAACCTTCAACCCTCGATCCGTTTCGGTGATAAGATGAAAATGAATGGTTTAAGAGATGTTGAAAATCGAAATCACGAAGAACGACTTCCGTCATCGAGAAGAAAAAGTGGTTTTCACAAAGGGCTTATGTAATTTTATTATTATTTTTTTTAACGGCACACAGGGCTTAAGTAGGTAGGTAGTGAAATTTACGCAAAATCTTCCAACCAAACTTTTCTTCTCTCATGAGAAACCCTAAAGAAAAAGCAAAAGCAAAAGCACAATTGCACATAGCTTTGTGCTTGCTTAACTTGCGTTAGGAACCGAATATTTTAATACTCTTCTTCAATTGTCACGTCTCTCCTTTAACTTTTTAACGGGGCCTCTTGAAAATAAAGTTCATGACAGTCAATCTTGGTCGTCCAAAAATGTTTTGAATGATTCAAATTAAAGACAAATTATTAACAGTAAGACTATTTCTTACCGACTTACCGTTGATAATTTGTCTTTAATTTGGATCGTTCATAAGTAAGCTGAGATTGAGCAGATAAAGCAAAAGACAGACTTCAAACTCAGGAACTAAAAGACTGAAGTAACCTAACTGACACCCAATATACCACAACTTAGCGGAAAATCACAAGGTAAGGCCAAAAAGGCAAGGGCCGCGTCAAAATTTCTTTCTTCGGAATCGAGCAAGCCATCCAGTGCTACAAGAGTGGCAAGGCCACTCTTTTAAGTACTACCTCATACGGAACTGCATTTCACAACCCCTAGAGAGAGACAGAGAGTGAGGAGGATGGATCAGAAACTCTACAAGGCAGCAAAGGAGGGGAATGTGAGTTGTCTGTCGGAAGAGGCCATGAACAACGAACATGGTATATTTTTTCTCCAGAGGACGCAACACGGCAACAACATTGTTCACATAGCAGCAAGAGCCGGCCGTGATACCTTTGTTGCGGAAGCTCTCCAGCGCTTCCCTTTTCTTTCTGACCAAGTGAACTCACAAGGTGACACCCCTCTCCTTGTCGCAGCTAGGTTTGGTCACCTCCAAGTGGTGAAAACACTTGCGGACCCTAATAATGAGCTCCCGATGCAAGATGATATGGCTACTGCTGAGGAGAGTGAAACAAACTCAAGGAGTAGTCGTCATCAAAGAAATATGGAAAAAGGGCTGGTTGATCATCAATTCGAGCAGGGTACGTTATAAGACGATATAACTACTGTTGGAGAAATCTTTTAAAAGTTTATTTTGAAATTTTTATTTAATTCCATAAAGGTTTCGAGATTACAAGAAGATCATAATCCCTCTGTCGAAAATTCTTGCTCCTCTTTTCTTTTTTTGGAAGTTTCAAAAGATTGGCTATATCTGTTACTACCTCCGTCCCTAAATGTTTGGCCGTTTCGCAAAACGAGAACTCAAAAATAATACATTTCTTTCAAGAAAAATTCAAACTTTTTTCATAAATTAATAGAACTCATCGATATTTAGTGAATTGTTTGACAAAAATTGTAAATTTTCTTGCAAAAATTGTATTATTTTTACATCCTTGTTTTGCGAAACGGACAAATATTATCGGACGGAGGGAGTAATTTATAATATTTTTTATATCAAATATGAATCTTATTTGATAGATCTTGGTAAATCTCAATGAGCTATTTTATACAAACTTTTTAAAATCACCTAAGGTCCCATTTGATTAGCAACAAAATAAAATGGAAAGTGAAAATAATAGAAAGTGAAGTGAAAGAAAAGAAAAAGAAAGTTTATTTTTTTCTCACATTCGTTTTATTAGAATATTGAAAGTTTTACAAGAAAATAGTAGAGTATAAAAGAGAAAAAGGTGGAGGGAAGATGATAAAGAATGAAGTTACAGTAATTGTTGTTGATTTTCTTGACAAAATAAATTTCCCTACACATTTTGTGAGGAAAAAATAAAGGAAGCTCTCATGTTTTAGATGGTTGCACAGAAAAATTCACTTTCTACCACTTTCTAGGATATTCTTACTAAATGAACACAAAAAAATATTTTTGAGACATGACTACTGCTCAAAAAAAAAAATGGAGGAATTGCCACACGATATTTTTTTTCTTTTTCCAACAGCATATATAGTGTTGAAAGAAATCGAATTTCCTCTTAAGCTCTTGGTTCCTTTTGGTCTTTGTGACTTACAATTTCGAAGAGGTGCTTTGCAAGTCTGTTGCTTTTAATTTGAGGGCTAAGTTCTAATGAAATCAGTTTCGGTTTCGCTGATCTCAACATATTGTTATTTTTTGTGGTTGTCTCTTATTACATTTGTGTGTACAAAGATCCTAACGAATATTTCCGACAGCTACTTCTTTGGAGAATGGAACAAACTCTAGAGACATGACTTCTGCTCTGGAGAATGAGACAAACTTGAGTGGTAGTCGTCGTCCAAGAGATGTGGAAGAAGGGCTAGATGATCATCAATTGGAGGAGGGTACTATACAAGACGGTATGGCTACTATTGTGGAGAATGGAACAAACTCGAGAGACATGGCTACTGCTCTGAAGAATGAAACAAACTCGAGTGGTAGTCGTCGTCCAAGAGATGTGGAAGAAGGGCTAGATGATCATCAAGTAGATGTGCCAATTCCCTCCCATTGGCGGGTGACAAATGAGCAGGGTACTATAATTACTACAGTTCTACATGAGGCTCTAAGGAATGGGCACCAGGAAGTGGCACGTTATTTATTAGGATTAAAACCTGAAATGGCAACTTTTGATAATCTTGCTGGAGAGAGCTCACTTTTTTTGGCTGCAGAGTCTCGTTGCGAGCTATTTATGTCGGATATTTTATTGTCAAAACGGCCATATAGCACAAAAGGCCCTGACGGATTGAATGCGCTGCATGCTTCACGACATTGTTGCGGTACGTATATAGTCTTTAGTTCCTCTGAACATAATGCACAAAATGTATTATCCTTCCACTTTTTCCCTTGAATAATAAAAATAATAATAATAATAATAATAATAATAATAATAATAATAATAATAATAATAATAATAATCTAGAATGAATAAACCAGGCCTTTGGGGGAATGTATCCAATTATAAAGGTTCTGTTTGAATAATAATCTTGGATTTGAGGAGGTTGAAAGAGAAGACAAAATTACGAAGTGATCGAACAATAAGTTGTGCTACGAGTTAGGATCGAAAGCAGTACCAGACGAGAGAATTTTTGAGATTCATATGTACTACACAATCACTCAACCTTATATAACCTCTATTCTCTTTCTATTGTTGCCTCACACCATGAGAACCAAAACAAGGGGATTGGGCGAATTTGTATACATCATCACGCTTGGGAGGAATTTTCTCCAACAATAACACCAAACATATATGCTTCTGTTGGTAAAATGGGAGTTTTGTTCTATTATCATTTTGGTGAGCTTAAATGTTAACTAAAGTCATTTAGAGATGAATGAGAATTGCAAAAACCATGTTTATTTAAGTGTGGACGCAAGTGCTCTAGCCGTCACCAAACATAGACCGGTGCTGGGAGGACTCGGGATGAGTGGGTCAGCAACCTGTGGTCTGGTCTGGATTTGTTTGTATTTCATATGGGCTTTGTTTGTATTTTTCATTTACATTATTTTTTAATAAGTACTTATTAAAAATAAAATTCGTACTAAGTAAAGCTAATACCATGACTAGTTAGAGAAAATGATGAGCCGTACTTTGTTGTGTTTGACCCATCTTTTTTGAATGCTTTAGGTTTTTTTATTTTACAAAGTTAAAATACCATATTTAATCTTTTTACCTCATATTAGCCACCAATTTCAAATATAAATTGTTAAAAGAACCAAGGTTCCATTTTAAAATTCGCTTTAGGCCTCCAAATTATTAGGGCCGGCCTTACTTTCTTTTATTATAATTCTGTTCTTTTTTGGTATGAGGAGTACATACACAGTCAAGTTCCTCTAGACAATTTAAGTACGGTGAACACTGCCACTATTTTGAAATCGTTGTCCCTTGGGTGATGGTTGCTGGAAAAAACCTCGAGCACTCCTATGAGGCGACGAATCTGTTTTAAATAAATTGTGTGGAACATGGGACTAGGTTTGATATTTTGAATTCTATTTAATTTTATTCGAGTTTATTATTATTATAATTTCTTGCCAGATTGTTTCATTTAATATTGCTACTGACAACTCTTCGAATAGAGCACGTACAACGATTAATGCTCATTCGATATTCCCAAATACATATCCCAAAAGTATCCCCAATAGCTAAAATTAATATTGTGCGTTTTTGAAGTATTAGATCCTCTTCGGATAATCTAAATCATGTATAAAAACTAGAATTGTAGCACTTCTTGCATAGTGTTAGAGTAAAATTGTTGCGAATAAAGAAAAGTAAAGAATTTGGATAGTTTACTACTTTACGTAGTCTATATAATGTATTGAATATCCTTATCGATCATGTCATATGTATTGTTTATTTAAGTTTTGGATTATAATTAAAAAAAACAAGTAAACTTGAAAACAACATAAGGAAATAGTACAAAACAGTTTTTCGTACCATTCTTGTCATTATGCGCGCGTAGTGTAGGATTGCTAGCGATCAAAGTGTACTTCAACTATTTCAACTAGTCGCTAATGTTATTCATACTCTAACAATGTAGTAGTTAGCTATTCTCTCCTCGTCGATCTTCTTCTTTTAGACATTCGTATTTCGTACTCCATGTTTTAAGGGGAGAGAACTTGAATAAAGTAAGAGAATTTGGACATTTTTAGAAAAGAGATCGAGTAATATTTTGTGTCTTTAATGTGTGAATAATGACTTAATACATTTGTTGAAGCCTTTTGTTGGGCTGATGGCTCTTCATTTTCATGTGTTGGCTAGTTAAAATAGCTAACAATGCATGCACGTCTGTAAAGAGTCTTAAGACTCAAGTCTGTGTACATGCCTTTTTAACTCCTAAGATAATGCGCAAATGATCTTCAAATACAGTAATACAAGAACACAAACACACACTCAATTGAAAATCAACAGTTATTTCTCCTCTCAATTAACTTTCTTAATTGCCTTGGTAAAAAAACTTCAACGACCAATGAACTCTTGGTCCGAACACAACTTGTAAAGTTGCAACTAGCATGCAATGACATTTTCCCCACCTTAAGTACTCGTATTTCTATTGTAAGTGAATCCATCTAATTTCTCACGCGGTTTCTTGCAGGCCCAATTATTTCTGAACTAATAAAACAAAATCCAGATCTCATGAGAAAATTGGATAACCGCGGGAAGGCACCTATTCACCATGCAGTAGAAGCAGATTATTGGGTCTTGATTGATCAAATGTTGGAGGCTGACGCTTCGATTGCCCTCTTTCCAGATGCTGACGGTTACACGGCTCTCCTTAGAGCTTCAAGTAGAGGATGTTGGAAAATTTGTGAGAAGATACTCCGGGTATGTCCAGAGTCAATCGAGGCACGCAATGATAAAGGTCAACATGCACTTCATCTTGCCAGAAGCAGTATTCTCGTGCCCCTTGGATATTTTGGCAAGATTCCACCAGAAATGTGGGAGCTTGTAAATGTGGGTGATGATGAAGGAAACACTCCTTTGCATCTGGCAGTAAAACAAAATCACTATGTCAAGGCAATATTGTTCACTTCTTCGGGTTCAATTGACTTGGGGGCTGTTAACAAAGAAGGTCTTACAGCCTTAGACCTTTGCGAGTCAGATTGGCAGCAAATAAACATAAAGGTACCCTTTTTTAATTATTTAATAATTTTTAATATTACCAGGTGTGTTTTTTGGGGCACGGATCCTATGTCCGAATGTTTTGAAAACCGAATCAATGAGTGAATCGGACCTGATTGATGAGTCACTTGTTCAACCACGGTTGAATCGAAATTGAACAGGGATGTCATAACAATATAAAGATATACTAATAAGTAATTAAAATAGGCATATATAAAAGAAGAACATAAATAGGCATCTTATTTAAAAAATTTATTTAGGTGTTTATCTTAGAGGGTTTGAAATTTTGAATTTGAATACTTATATTCTCAATAAATTAGATGAATGACCCATTTTTCCCTTATTAATTAACACACACACACACTCTCTCTCTCTCTCTCTCTCTCTCTCTCTCTCTCTCTCTCTCTCTCTCTCTCTCTCTCTCTCTCTCTCTCTCTCTCTCTCTCTCTCTCTCTCTCTCTCTCTCTCTCCAAAATTCATACTCCCTTCGTCCTTTTTTGAAAGTTGGGCTTTCTTTCCTTTTAAAGATATCCCAAAATGAATATCCATTTTAAAAAGTTAACATAAAAAGTTGTGCAACATTACTCTTTCATAATTTTTTTCCTATATTAAGTGTCATGTCAAGCATAAAGTAGGGGCAAATTGGGAAAATCAATGACAATTATATTTTTCATTATTCTACCCAAAAAAACTCGCTTCCCAAAAAGGGACAAGCAAATTGGGACGGGGGGAGTAATTCTGTCATTAAATATACTGCAACTATTTCGCTCAATTTTTTTTCTCTTTCATTTTTTATGCCATAGTTGTTATCTTACTAGCCAACTTTCCAAATAAGATCAATTCCGAAATAATCCATGGTTTCATAAATTATTTTGAAAAAATAACCATGAAATCTATTTTGGAACATAGTAAATATTCAAATTGACCATGTTTCTAATGCTCAAATTCATCAAGTTCACCATGATTAATTTTTGCAAATTCTCTTGCACATACCGAAATCGACCATGCTTATCATAAGATATTCAAATTGACCATATTTTGTATAAATTATTTTTTGCAAAATTATCAAGAAAGATATTTTCAGAAGAGGATATATCAAATTGATAATGTTTTTATGAATTACTACCGTGAAATCACCATGAAAAAAAAGAAAGAAACATATTTGATGACGGTTTGAATCATTAAGTCAATCAAAAGAAAACTCTTCCAACCTAACCCTAACACTTAAACTAATAAGGGAAAATGACGGCCAATGACGTATTTTGATAATTAATACCCACCAATGACATACTGAGAACATTTATTAATGCTGAAAATGTTCTTGGCGGGTATTAATTATCAAAACACGTCCTGGGTCGTCATTTTCCCAACTAATAATCACATAAACGACAATTAAACATAGGTCTGTTTTGACATCATCATGACTTGGCTTCATCGGTGTGGTAATTTATCTTCAGTGTTGAATATTCCAGAGACTGATGTGGTTTCATCTAAGGCGACGCGGAGCCTCACGTGGCCGACACCCAAATGTGCACAAGGTTACTCCTGGACAACGGTCTTCACCCTCCCTTCTCAAAATGATGATAGGAAACCATATATTAATACCCTCGCTTTGGTAGCTGCACTCATTGCCACTCTCACTTTCGCGGCTGCATTTACAATGCCAGGTGGGTACGACAGCAGTCCCAACAATTTGGTGGGAGTTGCAACTCTTGCAAACAAGGCAGCGCTTAAGGTGTTCGTTGTATCGGATACCTTGGCTATGTGCTGCTCCATCCTTTCGTTGTTCTTACTTATAAGGGCAATGCGTGTTGAGCAAGGTGTAACGTTCTCATTGACCAACACCAGCACATCTTTGGTTGGCATCGCGCTTTATGCAACTTTGGTGGCTTTTATTAGTGGTATATTTGCAGTAATAGCCCCCAAGACTTTATGGGTGGCCATCGTAGTATGTATCGTGTGTTCCGTGGCTCCTTTCTTCTTTTCGCCTGACAGAGTTCAGAGATTTTCATTCCTTACATTGTATATGCCAACCATCCTTATTAAAGACTTTCGACGATTTACACAGAATGTAAAGCGGAGGGGGAACAAAAGGAGGGAGCAACGTTATGTTCGATCACTAATCCAAAGAGGGTCACCAGATACTACTTATTGTGTAAGTAACACTAACACCGTAGCTGGATAGCTGGTGCTAGAAAATGACATTGACTGAGGGTTATTGGTGGTGTAGGCCAAGATATGCTTATTGGTGGGGGGAACAATGAGTTTGTTTACGGAGCTAGAAGTTGGATAATTAAGTTGTAATGTGGTTGTAATACTCCTTTATGATATGTGTGTCTGTATTTGATTATATATATTTGTATGCATGTTTGCTTGACGATTTCCTAATCCTAAATTAATGGGTTGTCCCAAGCGTAGGTCGGAGACCGACGTAGTACAATATCTGGTAAGACCAGAGTCGAATCCACAGAAACAGTGATGTGTGCTGACTAAAACTTCAAGTTGTTGCTGATTAAATTGGTTCTTAGGTAACCACCCCTTGTAGTTTGATGCTGAGATTGACTAAACTTAAAGAAATTATTTGGTTTTTTAAATAATTAAAAAGGAGGTGCGATCATAGGGTTCATAGCAATCGCAACCAGTCTGGACTTATCTGCTCCATTCGTTCTTGAAAATGTTCAACTTTAGAGAGAAAAAGATACCTCGAAAGATGTGAAACTTTATGGTCGCCATTTACCCTTGCACAGCAAAGAATGAGATTTGGTCCCCCATTTTTCCGTCCGCATGGGCTCCGACGATACCCGGATTCGTCTAACGGATATTCTTTATTAACATAAAATTGCCCTTTTCTTATTGTTTGAAAATAGGAGCAGTGTTCGAATTGGTTACTGTGTGCTAATCACCCCGCAACCTTACCGAAATGATCATTCACTCATTGCTAGGCAAAAAACAAAAGAAACTCTAACTTAAATCATACTTCTATTATGCGAGATGAAAAATAAATAAGAAATATCAACTAATCAAATATTAACAAATAACTTTTATAAAGAACTGAAATTACCGAAGTGTAAGTAATTAAACAAACCTTCAAAATTTGAAGGGAAAAAAAAACTCTGAATTAAAGAACGTAAGTCTTGAAGCTGCATTTTTCGAAACTTCTGTTGTCACCCCCGTTCTTCGTTCCTCTGTAGCTCTCGGTCCGTGCGAATCGTCCTCCCTGTTGCTGTCTAACATTTTGGGCGTGTTTGATTGCAGGTTCGTTTTGAGGGGATTGGTAATGAGATGGGATTAGGATAAGGATTGATAAGAAGAAGGGATTAGTAATGAGGTGAGATTAGTTATTTGCATGTTTGTTTAGCACCGGATTGAACGATAGGATTGTTATTTAACGTGTTTGTTTTACATGGGATAGGATTGGATTGAAAATACTATTTCCATTTTTACCCTTTGTGCAAAATAAATACTGTCTAAAAATGGTTAATGTGAAATGATGCAAGCCAGCTGTACTCCATTTCCTCCGTTAAAAAAAAAAAAAAAAAGACCTGCCCATTCCTAAACCCACCATTTCCACCGTCCCTTCTTTCTCTCTCTGCTACACTCCGTCGACTCCAACCACTACCAATCCCACATCTTCCCTCCCCATCTCAGCCACCTCCGAATCAGAAGCAAATCGACATCTCCCCTCCCCATCTCACCCTCCTCCGAATCAGAAGCATTGAAGAAGATGGCAGCATATCAAAAATTAGAGGCGGTGGCAGCATGTACGACCATGGTCGTCGCGATTCTCTGCTCTCCGACGAGATTCTGTACTCCCCGTTCTCTCCGTCGTCTTCTCCGCTCTCATCCTTCCCGTGAGTCCACCCCTTCGCTATTACGGAGTACTTGGGTTTGTTTAGGATTCGAAATAATCCGTTTGTAATTTTTGATCAAAACTGAAAAATATTCCCGTTGGTAAATTAGTAGTAAATGATTTGTGAGATATTCCAGTTGATAAAATTAGTGAATTGAAGTTTTTTTTATTGTCTCAACGATGTGCACACGCCTGAGATCGTCATCATTCTCTACTTCTCGATCATCGTCGTTGTTCTGTGCTTGCTAACAGATCTCTGGAGGAGCAGACGAGGGAAATATTGTCAATATATTTAAAAAGTAAGGGTATATCAGTCTGTCCATCACCAATCCCATGGGATAGGATTAGTAATAACATCCCTCCCTTGGGTTGGGTACGTAATCCGGTCCATTTGTGGGATTGAGAATCCCATGGGACTGCTAATCCATCCGGTAAAAATCAAACCAAACATGTTTCTTCAACTCTGGACCACCTTATTAATCCTATCCCAAGCCTCAATCTTGCTATCAATCCAAAATTCCAAAACAAACATGGTTTTATAACAGTGCTGAACATATTTCTGAGTTTAGTTGTCAATCAAAGTGCCAGAGAGATGCAAAAGATGTATAGCATCTTGAGTTACAAATTCACACATCTTGAGTTACAAACTCCACACATCACTGAGTTACAAACTTAGCAACCTATTGAGGCAGGCCGCACGAGAGAAATCTCTTTGAATCTGTTAGTCTCTGCGTGGATGCAACTTGCCTTAACCGAACCAAAAAGGTGAATAGTTGAGATGCGCGCAAGCTAGTCTGCACATCCCTAATGGTCAAATCCAAAAAACAAAAAAATTGAGTATCCTGAAGCCAAAGTGCTTGATCTTCACTGATGGGGAATGCCCTCAGGCTCACATCATTTAGCCAATTGTGATACCATTATCTTGAATCAAAATAAACCTCATAACTATTGTACATGTAATTCAATTTAAGAAAAGAATTCAACGCTTGCCGTCTGATGTATTTTTCCCTTTATTTCTTTTGTGATCCATGATATTTATGCCTACCAAATTCCGAGCAAAATCTGAGTTTGTCCAAAATTATTATATTCTTCCACCTAGTCAAACAACTTGATCTGTTCTTTGCCACTGCAATTTGTTTTAAAAATCCTGCTCCTCCTTGTTCTGCGTCAGCAAAATATGTTCTACATCAGCAGAAAATCCTACTACTCCTTGTTAATCCTTCAACACAGGTACACCTAGTGGCTTGTTTATCTGTTCTTAAAGCAATTGAACTGCTGTGAACGCCACAGCTTGTCTTCGATAGACTACTGAGGGTTTTTTATGAGGACCCAGGGGTGCTGTAGTGCATCCCACGCACTATACGTGAAGTGGGCCAGATCCATCTTGACCATGGACCACTCGAATTTTCATCCAAATAATGGACGGTTAAGATTTTTAGAAGCTCGGATTATATCCAACTTATTCATTGTCACGATCGATGACCCGTATGCGCCCTACAGAATGCCTTGCAGGACCTTACACTACAGGATTTTTCAATCCTTTTTACGAAGTGTTGTGATATTGTATATCGGATTGTGACCGTATACGCAAAATCCAAAAAGTTACGCTCCTAAATCAGATCGAATCCTTTTAGATTTTGTCAGTGCAACAGGGAGCAACTACTAAAATAAGTGTTGGATTTTGCGGTCAGCCTTTTTCTTATTTTTTTGGAAGGACATGTTGAGTCAGCTTAAGCATTTGAGAATTGAGAGATATATTGTGTTCAAGATCCCTGTCCCTTTTAATTTAAGAACTTGGAAACCAATAGGAGTACATTTTCGTCCCAAGTTGCAACTTAAAAATTTGCATGCTAGCTAGGTAGGTAATGGCCGATTGTAAACTGGCAGCAAAGTTGATTTCAAAATGACTTTTTAAGGGTCAGTCCCTCTCATTAGTCTCTTTTGCTTTCTATCTTAATTTGACTCTATCTCTTTTAGAAACAAAGTGTGAATGTGGAATTAAAATTCTACGGTGTGATGATATTTCGCATGACGTTAAATGATATTCATCATAATTCAATTTCATAATTCAAACCATTTATTTGATAGTCATACTGTATAACTCATCTGTATATAAACAGCGGTATCTATCTGAACAAATCGTATGTACTTGATATTGTTAAAATATGCAATTTGATTAAAATCTTCATTGTTGTTCAATTAATGTAATTTTTTACCTGGATGATTTACACATTGAAGTCTATAAAATGGACAACTCATATCGTCTAATGAGTCCGTGATGAACATCATAAATCACATAAAGGATTATCACATGAAAAACTATTTTGTTGTGAATGTAAACAGAAGACAAAATAATTAGGACAGGAGTAGTGATACATATCAAACCCACCAACCGCACCTCCAACCATACCCATTTCACATAGAATTTGAAAATCTTGTAGTGCAGCCCGCACTACCAGGCTGTAGGGTGGCCAATCTAGCCGTCAATTTTTATGCCGACGGCTCGGAGTTAATCCGAACTCCTATTGATCCGAGCTGTATATTGTCAAAACAAACGGCCAAATTAGCTGCCCTACAGGCCCTATAATCCTGTAGGGCAATTCGGCCTACAAGATCCCTTTGTCCATTCACGTATGTGGGTGTGAGTCCCACAATTATATATGTGATACCCATGCAACTGGGAGGGGTGTGATTGGATTTGGGGGTGTATATCTAGATTCTAGGGAAAGGGTTGTGGTATACAGGAGAATTTGGTATTGGTTATTGGCCTTTCCCTTCTGGAGAGGAAAAGGTGGCTTTATGAAGCTTTTAGGAGGAAAATTCTCAAGGGTTTCTTTTAACTTCCATTCCATGCCCTTTTGGCAGTTCTGAATGTGGGAGTGGGGTGTGGGTCTTCCCTCTTGACCTATCCACTTCCAAATGTCAACTGCTTTCATAATTGATTGCTGCACATAGATTTATTAACAAATATTAGAATAGTAAAATTCATCATGGTAACAAATTTTATATTTCAAAATATTACAATACTTTTAACTATACTAATGACTAAAGTGAGCCTTGTTCGTTTTGGGATCTTAAAACTTTTAGGTATGATTTTCAATAAATTTTCGTTATTTATCTCTCTCCATTTATTACTCTCAAAATCTCCCTTAAAATTCAAACCAAACAGTTGATGATCATTTTTTATCAGCGTTGAGGATCATGTTTAGATATGTTATGTCATCAGTACACTTTGGAGGGTTTTTTTTTTTAATTCGCAAGAGTTTTAATATGTGACATCCATTCAACAAACGCGTTGATGTCACATAAAATTATATTCAAAATATAGTTTATAAATGCAGTTATTGGCAGCATTAAAATGATGCAACAAATTTATCATGAGTAACAATATTTATAGTATACGTTTTTGTCTCAAATAGTATAATTTAAAATACATTTGGAACAGGATCCTCTCCAATTCCTTACCCTTAAAGGGGCTGGACAATCCTATCCCGACCCTTTTCTGGCCCTTCCCCTTTTTTTAATGATCATAACCGTTTATATTTTAGACCTCGTAGAGGACATTAAGCACGCTAAAATTCATGTTAATCTGACATCATTTAATTTAGTTTCGAAAAACATTTATCTGAAGAAGAATAGGTTTAGAAATTAGCACAACACTGAATAAAAACTCATTTTCAACAAGTTAAATGTGTTTCGAAATAACATTAAACGATATTCGATTAACATAAATTTTCTTGACGAGGTCTAAACTATTAATGGTCTTGGTCATCAATTCGAACACAGGAAGGATCCGATATTGACCAACGTTCATTTCCTTTAAGGGACCGGAGAGGATCCTGCTCCAATGCATAGTGACTTTAGGAAAGCCATTTCCCATTTTTCTATTTCAACAATAATTTTCAAAAAACATTTTTTTAACTTTCGGTGGTGGACGCACCAGCCGGCAGAAGAAAAACTACTGCGTGCAGCACTAGGCACCCAATAAAAATCCTTCCCCACCACGTGCCGGCCTCTCGAACCATCAATATGCTGCGACCCCACATCCTCATCCGACGTCCCAGCCAATGCCACGCAACCATAGCTTATCGCCAAATTGAACGGCCACTAAATCTCCACGTGTCACACCGGATTCGATATTAGAGCATCGATCCAACGGATCCTGCACTCCCCCTCCCCCTTCCCCCCTCCCCCCCTCTCTCTCTCTCTCTCTCCCCTCCGAATTCCGGCGGAAAACTTCCTGGTTTCCCCACCAATTTTCCTCGCTCCAGCAATTCCATAATTGATTGCGGTAGAAAAAACCCCAAATTTCCCCCCAGTTTTCACTGAAAGTTTACTTGCTTTCCCGCCAAAATTCTCAATTAACAACCTCTAGGAACTCCGAATTGCTGATTTCGCTCACTGGTCAACTTATGCGCACATCCATTAATTTCTCATGATCAATCCTGCCGTGAATTGTCGGTTTTCTCGATTAGCGCAGTGAAGCAGGAAACCCAATTCGGCTACGAAATCTCAACGTTCCCGCCAAAATTACCACCCCTGAAAGTCCAACTCGCTGGTGTGGTTGATCGGTGCAGTGAAATTCCTCCGCCTTTTCCAAACAGAGTCTCAAGTCCCAATCAAAATTTTTTTTTTCTTTTCTTCAAGCCGCGTCAAAAACATTGTCCGTGTTCGCTTTGAGTCTCTAAAACTAACCACTCCCTCTCCACACAATCCTCGATACATTTTCTCCACAATTATTACTTGTTTGGTGATATCTGACACATTTAAAGTTAAATTTTGATCTTGTTATCTTGTACAACCATCTGTTGACTCGGTGTCCGGGCCAGTTTAGCGCACCTTGACTAATCTTAGGTATCAATTCCACTGCCACGTTAGTAGTACCACCTACTGATCGGTTAACAGTCCCAAATGGCGGATTCGGACAACGAGTCGGGCGGCCACAACACCGGCGGCGGCGACCTATCTCAGCGGGAGCAGGACAGGTTCCTGCCTATCGCAAACGTGAGCCGGATAATGAAGAAGGCGCTGCCGGCCAACGCGAAGATATCCAAGGACGCGAAGGAGACGGTCCAGGAGTGCGTGTCGGAGTTCATAAGCTTTGTCACGGGGGAGGCCTCGGATAAGTGCCAGCGTGAGAAGCGGAAGACGATCAACGGTGACGATTTATTGTGGGCCATGACGACGTTAGGGTTTGAGGAGTACGTGGAGCCGCTCAAGGTATACTTGGGGAAGTATAGGGAGATGGAGGGGGAGAAGACGGCGGTTGGCGGTGGCAGTGGTGGGCGGCAGGGGGAAAGGGATGGTGGTGGTGGGAGTGGAGGAGGTGGAGGTGAGGGGTTCAATGGGGGGATGGTGTATGGAGGGATGCAGGGTGGAGGGATGATGATGATGGGACAGCAGCAGCATCAGGGACAGGTGTACGGTTCGGGTTATCCGATGGGGATAGGCGGCGGTGGGAAGGGTAATAATGTGGGTGGTGGAGGATCCAATATGAGGCCAAGGTAGGTCCTATGATGTGGTTTAGTGTTTGTTTCTTGATATGTGTGGATTTTGCACCTAATCTACGGGATTCACGTGCATCCAATAGTTCTAAATGCATCTGGTCTGAGTCTATACGTGTTTGTGTCGATGCTTGTAGCATTTTTTGATATGATATTCGTAACACTTTAATAATTAGGGTTGCAAATTGTGTTAGGTATCGTCGAACGTGATTGTGTTGGTGAGTCAATCAGTCTTGTATTGGTCAATTCGGCATCCCATTGACCGGTTTTATCGGTAAACTTCGGTAACGGAGATTCCAAAAGTCGATACGAATCGGCCGATGACTGGAACTTTGTTGAAGACTTGTCACTGACATTTGAAGTTCAGATAAGTGTAGTTAAATTGTTTAGGCTTAATTTTTTGTGAATTGGAAGGTTATATGTGTAATTGTGGACAGAGGGTGATAATGCATAGAGGAAAATGTAATTGTTGGGATGGTGTTTTGTAGATAAGACATTTGTAAGGAAATTGATTATAGCACTCTAAAAATTGATGAAGTGGTTCCAAAACGACGTCGTTTTGTATATCAACACAGTTCAATTTTGGAGTCTCTCTATCAATTTTTGGAGTGCCCAAATCACAATCTCATTTGTAATTGTGAATTGAAGATGATGAAGAAGATCATGTAGGATGGAGGCGAAGTCGTTGAAAACACTCATGGACGATTTGGATGTGCCCTACAGAGTGCTCAACAGGATTTTCGATTCCAGAGGAGAAAGGGGTGCCTTTGTCATTGATTTTCTTCTTTATTGATCTTTCTTGTTGTTAGCCTTCATGTGATTATGTAAACTGGGAAAGTGTTGAACTGACAAGGTTTGGCACATCTGTGTTGTAAAAAGTTGGTGTTTGTATTATTATAGAGATGTTCATTTAGTGGCAAAGGATAACCATTTGTCATGTTTTTTTTTCCTCTTACTTCTTGTACTTTGCACCTAATTTGGAAATGAATTCACTGCTTGTCTAATTTCCATTTCAAGTCTCATCTAACTTTTGACCATCAAAATAACCATACATTGAAAGTTTATTCGCGAAAAGGTAGTTTACAAGATTTTGTGGTGTCAGTTTAGTTACGAAAGTAGTTTGTATTATATGGAAATTGGGTATCAATTTTGGCAATGGTTCGTATTAGTTTTTCCCGCGAGGTTTTTGTTAGCAAAAAGTTTAGAACACAACTTAAAATGCATGTGGGAAAAAGTGCATCAGGAGGCTCCGAATGGAATTGTGTCCGGAGTTATGTTTAAAAATTGTGGTCGTAGCAATGCTCTTTTGATAATATAACGGTAAATAGAAACTATCATAGGGAAAGCGCATATACCACAAACCTCAAACTTGCACTTTACACTCCTTTTGCAATTCATTTTTTCCTTTTGTTGTTTTTTAAGATGTTTATCCACGTTTGAGAAATTCGTAAAATGATGCTGCTACTTCATCTTCCTTCAATATCACATTTGTATTTTTCCATGTCAATATAACTGCAGAATGCATATTTCCAAAGCACACAAATGAATACGCGGTGAAACAAAGAGGTTGTCTTGTATACTAGTATCATGTTCGTACATCTGAAAGATCAATGGCTAAAGAACAAGGAGGCAGAGCTACGAGAAAGATATTTGGGAACTCTGCAGCTCTGTGATCTAAAATTTCTGTAAGAATTTGTGAACAGGAATGAAGAGGTAACTGACTGTAGTTTCTCTCTTTATTATACACAGACCGTAACTCCGCATCCTCTAGTTGCCGTAAATTCGATCTACAAGAACCAAAAAATGAAAAATTGACCTGCGCTTCATTAATTTTTTATGGCGATCAGAGTTTACCGGTGTGAGAGTTCTCGCAAATATTGGTACCACTAAGATCCTTCTTGTTGAAGTATAAATAGTTCTGTTTATGGGAAAAGCAAGTAGTAGTAGGAACAGCAGAAAAGCCAGCATAGTTGCCCTTCTTCTTCTCCAAGCATGCCTTAGCAATGTAATTGAATTGTTCATGTTTCTGAATGAAAGGCTGGGCTGCATATTCTTCAAGGGGCATCCACTGAAAGGCGGAGAGAGAAACAGAAAACCGGATTAGTGCCGTAGAAAGAATAATCAGAAGTGTAGTTTATATTGATACGAACAGATGAGTCCATTGATCATAGGAGGTTTGGTTTGATACCCAAAGAAATGAATGCAATCTTGTCTAAAGCCCAACACCACATATAAATTAAGTTCTTTGGTCAAGGAAATTACTTTCGCTGCAGCAATCTCCGAGTCCTGTTTCTGGATATCGAAAGAGGATGGTTTCAACATGCAAACAAAGAATAAATCTGACTTGCCAAAGAACGAGTTGTGGCTTTGCCTGCAATTAATCAAGTGAGAGAGTTTGAGAATGTCATGTAATTAAGAATGAGAATATAAGAATCTTTTCCAAACACCATTTCTCTGAAATGGTTGACCACTCCTTACCTGAATGCAAGAACTTCCAAGAATTCTGTCTCAATCTGAAGCAAAAAAAAAAAAAAAAAAGACCAGTCTTTAGATAAACTCATAAACAGCGGCTATTGACAACCTAAATGCAGATATCTGTGTATGGATACAGTCATACTCTTATGTTAAATTTAAAACTTCTTGATAATCACTTACTCCCGTCTCTTCTCGAACTTCTCTCATTGCAGCTGTACAAATGTCTTCACCCTGAGAAAAAATTTATTCGTGGCGAAAATGATACAAACAGTATTAGTTCCAACTTCCGACTTCCAATAATGCCATCAGTGAACACTGAAGCCAGCCCGTACCTCGTCAACAACGCCCGTAGGAAACTTCCACACGCCTGTGCCTTTGAATTTGCCGCTATTTTCCTGGACTACCAGAACCTAAAACAAATGGCAGGTTTTAGAAGACAAAACTAGCTAGCCAATGCATCAAAGTCACTCAAATTGAAATAAGTATTCCGATGAACATTGAAGGTACGCATACTAAAAAACTACTCGATAGGGATATGTGGAACCTAACTAGGATCAATGAGAATACGAATGTAGAAAAATTAAAAAATTAAAAACAATTAACACAAGAAACACAAGGGTTACATGGATCACCCAACTAGGGGTATTTCCAGAGTCACTTGGCCAATTTTGTTCTGAAGAATAACATGAGCTCAGAATAACACGAGCTGAGCCATCGGAGTTGCCCCACACAGCAATACACATAGTTGCCTCCATTAACGAGTGGTAAGTGAACAGTACTTGTCAGGCTCCGCACTACTTTACACTGTTGAGATGTATACTAAGACGTTTGGCATACCCATAGGCAGATTTCAGATTCCAACTTGGGAGGGGTCCTAACTGCTTCAACTTGGGGATGCCAATCCCTACTAATTCGCAATCGCCTCAGAATTATTATTCGGGGCTAAGGATTTCTGAAACTCATTCTTAACTTAAAACATGCTTTTAGAAAAGTCAGCTCAGTTGCTTATACCAATATATGAGAAATATACTAGACAGGTAAGACTGTCTAACACCAAGCAGGAAAATGAAGTCATCCAAGCGGGGAAGACCATCTAACACCAACTGTCTAAAATAGCAAGCAAAATTGGTGAAAGATGACCATCTGTAGTGGCCACTTATTAATAGAAACTCACTCTCAGTCTTCCAAAAATAGAGTACAGTAGACAATGACATGAGTTTTCCCAAATGGAGAACCGAAGGTGGCATATATAGGGAACAAACAATTCCATGCATAACTTCTTAACTTCTCTTGGCATAAATAAAATAGTGAAAGACAACTTCAGAAGAAGTACCTCCCCTTTGCTATTTGTGACAAAAGCACCAATGCCCACTCGATGAGAAGCATTTGCAGGAAGTGTGTTTGCAGTCATGGAAATCCACTTCACAAGCATCAAGTGTGATGGTTCAGCATGATGATATCTAAATCCTTCCTGTCAATTAGCATAAGAAAATCATAAAACAGGAAACTGCAAGCATAGTTAAATAGAAGTCATCATCAAGATAAGCAGAGAAATATGATTGCATCACTGTGCACCATTTCTACGGAAGGGCAATGCAATGCACAAGGCTCCCGCAGATGCGAAGTCACGGGAAGTTCGATTTACTTCTACCCCACATGCAGAAAGCCTATTTCCATTGCAAGTCATTGTTAAACTTTCCAACGTAATTACCTGTTTCTAACTCCACACTTATTGTCAGTCCTATCCTAGTTTCTATGTAGGCACCACGTAAGTAACAAAATTCTGATTGAAATTGCATTTTTACCTTAACTGCGACCTCAACAAGATTTACAAGCTCAATAGGCAACTTAATCCAAATGCCCTTCTTTCCCTGAAAAATAGACACAAACTGATGAATATTTACTTAAAGGTGAAAGGAAAAGAGCAACTGGTTTGTTAGCTAAGCAGCTTGGGTACATATATGGAGAAGCAATGCCCCCAGTCCATGAAGAAACGATGCTCGACATGACATGATTTATGCAGAAGTGTCAAAACAACTGCAGAAATTTGATTTAGTTCCCTTTTGGAGTTAAAACAATCTTAGGAAACAGCAGCTGGTGGCGCACTGAACATGCTGAAACCCATCTACAATTCTTTTCATAGGGAACTAGAGCACATATTGTCAAGAAATTAAGTACCGACTAACAAAAACGTTGTCAACATTGCGTCATCTTTAAGAGTTGGTTTGCCAGCTAAGCTGAGCCATGCTACCAAGCACCCTTAGCCAATGATCCAGTTATTTCCGTAGAGTACGTTGATCCAGATACATAATGTGCCGCTTCCCTTTGACTAAGAGTCAGCCATTCCTTCGCAAATATCTTAAATAGAGGACAGACACCTCCCCGGTTCTCCCTTTCTGTCTTTCCAGGGTGGGACTTGAGAGGGCTTGCTAGGCCCTCCAATAGCTATGGCTTTTTTTCTTCCTTTTGTGCCGGTGATTTCATGACTTGACAACTCAAAAAGACAATTCATGATGGATTGGTTTAGCCCGTTCTACCCTCTCCTGTTACGGAAAGTTCATCTTTTGAGTTCAACCACCCCGGAGTTGCCTTTCGGGCCATCCGGCTGCATACAAAAGTTGAACCAGTGAGATAGTAACTTGTATGGATTGGAAATATGTTACTCAGACTCTGTTCCATTTTGTTTGTCCTTATTTTCAATCTGGAATGTCCCAAAACGCTTGAAGAAGTCAAAATGTCAAACTTAAAAGTTTGTCAAAACTATCCCTTCACATCCTTTTCAAAACTGTCAAAGGAGCAATATTAGAAATCAATACCTCTTACTTCGAGTTTGAGAGCGTTAAGCTCATGCCCCCTTGATGTCCCACACATGATAAATAACATAGGATGGAGGGAGTATATTGATATTGAGATAGCAACAATCAGTATCAGAGGTCAAAACCAGTTGACTTGCACCCATGATAATGGTCTCTTATTACCAAATCTTTGCATTATGCAATCCGACCATACTATTGAGCAATTCCCCATTCTTCAATCAATGAAAAGGACATTACACTGCCCAAAGAAACCGAAGCACGAGATTAAGAAGAAAAATACCTGCTCCCTCCATTTCGTTGTTGAAGCTCTAAGCGCAGATGCAAATAGATCAGAATTCATTGGTTCTTTCATGTCTACAATGACTCCTCCATAAGCATCTTCAGATGCATCAAGTAAGTCAATCTTGGGAACTCTTGCTTCAGCTGGGACCGCTTGCTCTCCGACCCATGATGTATTTTTTGTGACAGGCATGAATCTGAAAAGGAATGGATTCACAGCTTGAACAATACCTGAACGAAAACAAAGACCATTTCATTAGCATCAAACCTTAGTGACCACATACTTACAAAGATGAATGATGAATCATACCACAAACTACAAAGTTGAAAACCTTATTGCTAATTACTTCAAAAGCTAACTCTCCAAAAATATGAAATGAAAGCCTTATTCCCAAGTACTTACAAAGGTAAATCACTGGTCAAAAAAACACGGCAGAGATATTGGAGATTGGTTTTCCCACAGTTTACTAATTACGAGCGACTCAGCTAAATAAGACTGAGCATTATTGTAATATGCCATCGCAATCAAATGATGCAAATTGCTCCTATTTTCCTATTTGAATTGGTCCTTTGTTGATTAAACAACCTACCCCAGATTTTAATTATCAAACAAAAAAACCTAACGCAGACTTTTTCAAGAACAGTTAATTGGCCATGCTCAGCCCTCTCTGACTTAAAGACGAAGAACAAATGAGCAAACCTTAATCGGTTGGGGAAAAAAACAATTTGACTTGTCAAATCAAAAAACATGTTTTAACTCAGACGGCGAAATATTTTACAGGCAATTCACAATCAAAGTTACACTAACCCATAAAGAAATCAACCAATTTTTTGGCACTTCAGAAAGTAACAAAAAATAAAATCAACCAATGCTACTTAAGTAGATGGAAATAAATAAGGACATAATAGTACATCTTATAAAGCAAGCACAACATGTTTCAAAACCAGTTTTTACAAACAATAAAGTCATGCGTGAAAGGGAATAAGGAATGAGGAATGTTATGCATTTTCTTCAAAGCACAAGGAGAGTTTCTTGACTTCTTCCTATCGATCAATTTTTTACTTCTTCATTTCACTCACTACATTAACAGATTTAACCACGAGCATCCAACTAGGCAATGAGATAAATCGTGATAAAGATCCTGTAGCATTTCGTTTTTCTTTATCTAAGTTACTCAGAATAGGAAATCCATTGGAGCAAATCCATGGACACATGTATTTGGAGCCATGGGACCCACACACGGTTCTGTTTCCGTTATTGTATCCAAATCATTTTCCATCAATTACAACTAGAGGTGGCAAATTGGCGGGTTGAGTTGGGTTTGGGCGGGTTGATGCGGTTGGGACTTGGGATAGATATGGGCTGGTTGGGTTGTAATTTACAACCATAAGGTGTCAAAAACCAGACGACAAGGAGTATGTTTGCAGTGAGACAAAACATACAATCCCTAAAAGAAAGTAATAAAATAGTCCTAATCAATTGGCTCAACTATCTTAGCAAGAAACAACTATTCTACAACCACACACATGAACTAACACACATATTCACACAAGAGTGGGGTCTCACACACACCGATGGTGCAGCGTGTGTGAGCCCACAACCACCAGTGTGTGGTGCCCCATACTTGTGAGATTGGGCGTGCAAGTAGTGTGCATGTGTGTGTGTGAGTGTGAAAATAGGTGGTTGTAGATTTATTCCTGCCAACTAATTGTTAAGGAAATAGAGTCTCACATTGCTTGGGGGTGAAATGGGTGATCACTTAATAACATATGGAACCTCTCCACTCACAGCCAATTAATTTTAGATGGATATAAAGTTTCTACACAAATTAACAAAAGCAACGAATGAATACCAAACCACAAATGAGAGAAACATACTGTAGATGGAGAAGGAAAGGTATGACTTTTCATTTCTGTTTTCTTTTCATGTGGATGAGAAGGAATGGTATGTCTTTTCATGTCTATTCTCCTTTCCTGTGTGTTTTTCGGAAACCCCGAGGTTGCCTAGTGCAAAGGACATGGGACTCAAGCGTTTGCTCCGATTCATGTTTGAAACATTTCCAGATGCTATTAACTCTTTTGGAGTCCGATTTCAAGTGAGACCCGCTAGTCAATGGTGGGTGTATTGTCCCAATATTAGTCGGGGGTTTGCGTAAGCTGGCCCGAACACCTGGTAATAAAAAAAATGTACCTTTTGGAATACCAAGCCACGGGGAGAGCATTACCTAGACCAAGCTTTGGAACAGGAAGGCTGGAACTTGAACTTCTGTTGAAAAGCATATACCGGTACAGCAGTCTAATTACGAACCGGTTCATGAAAAACCCCTCTCTATAACATCTAAACCCTTTCCAGTTATGACATTCTATTCTGCTATAAATACACTAAGCAGTCAGCACCTGTTTAACAGTGTAATATACGTACCGCGTTAGCTGGCGATTCAGGACTTTGAACGACGAGTGGTTGTGACTTCGACCATTGAAAGTTGAAAGCTTTGGAGAGAGCCAGTTTCGAAGAAAAGGGGGGCTGGGGGTAAGGGGTTTCCTAACGCGGCGTGCGGCGGAGGTTGAGGCGGAGGTGATAAGGAAGAAGGTGGCTTCTTGTCAGAAAGCGCAGGGGGAATTTTTTTTTTAATCGCTTCGGCGCGTCGTGTTTCAGGTAGCAAGCCAAACGAAGTATCGCTTAGGTTTTGTTCAATTCTTTATTGTAAGCTCCTTTTGAGCTAAAAGCATTTTAAAGATTAATTGTTAAAATTGGCTCACATTTTGAAAATTTTTAATCGTGATAAGTTCGTCTTGACTTGAAATGTATAGAAGTCAAGCTCGAACTTTCAAACATAAGCTAATGAGGTAATTTTTCTAATTGGCTAAAAAGTATTTAAAGTGCTTTTTTAATCACCTAATGAGATTTTTTTCCCTTCACAAAAAACTAACAAAGCTATTAGCACTTTTAAAAAATTACCCCTAAGCTCGTGAAATTTTGAGCTATCAAACATGAGCTTAAACTCATGATGTTCCAAAATGCGATGGTTGGGGGAAAAAGTTATACACCTAAGCAAAAAAATATTAAATGTACTGAGGATTGGTGATGAGTTATAAGAGAAGATCTCACATATTTGGGATAGTTATTGATTTCTCGAAGTGTTTCTAATGTATACGAAATGATTTTTTGTTTACAAATTTATCGAGCCCAACACCCATATGTTCGGAGGCAAATTGAATTTATAAACAAACAATAAAATGTTATTGTGCTTGGCTTGCAGTTTGTTTGAACGAGCTAAAACCAATCTAAGTTTGAGTTTGATTTGTTTAGCGGAAAAAGTCACATTTTTTAAAGTTTTCGGTATATATTTGTGTGGATTTCATCACAAAAGTGTGATATCAAAAGCGCTACGAGACGGATACTCCATGAGCACACGTGATGCTGCGAACGATGCTCATGGGGAGGGGACACGCAACTTCTGCAGGGGCTTTTATAAAGCAGGGGCCGGGGTAGGATCCCCTTTTCTAAAAACAAATGAAAAATATAAATAAATAAATAAATAAAGAAGAAGGGAAAAAAAAAAAAAAGCAGAGGGAAAGGGGACGGCAACAGCCGGTGCAGTGCATCCTCCCGGGGGTTTCTTTGACTTTTCGATTGCTTTTCACTTTTGTCGCTTTGCCACGTCTTAGGTCCATGTGATCTCCAGGAATCTGGCTCTTTGTCTTTATCCCAGCGTGATTCATTGTGTAATTTAGACACACAATAAAATGGCCGCTTATTTTACCACTCTCTAAATTGTTAACGTAATTCTTCTATAAGTAAATTTTTGATATACTTGTAGGGAGTGCCGTTAAAAAAAAAAAAGCGACAAAATCATTTTTCAATAAAATTGGAGTTATGTTTAATTAGTATCGTTTTTCACCGATGAAACATATTGTGGAAAACACACACATATAAGATTCGTATCTGGATCCATTGCAAAGAAATAGTGAAATCGGTTGAAAGAGCGGAAGCTCTTGTGAGGAACAGTTTCTCTCTCAAGACTTTAAACTATTAAATGCCCAGCTTAATTAATGATTATGGCCGAACAAACTTCATAGGCTGAGAGAGCGATAATGTGAAAGAGTTAGGAAGTTGTTACGCGTTACATTAAAAGCGAGAGATGAAAACTAAGTTTTTCGCATTAATGAGGGCCATTGATTTCTTACACATTATGCTTTCATATCAAATCATCGACTTGATATATTTTAGGTAAGTAGATACGAGGTTTCTACCTTTCATACCAAATCATCGACTTGATATATTTTAGATAAGTAGATACGAGGTTTCTACCTTACTTCTAGACGATAGTGGGTTGATTCTAGCAGCGTTAGGTCGGGGTTGCAAACTTTACGTCTTCTTTCGCCTTGATTCGACCGAAATCCTACTTTTACCTTTCCTAGAACTCAAAATTAAAAAGAATACTAATAGTGTAGGAATATTTGGATGGTGATTATATGTGACTAACGGTGGTGGGTATGTAGCTAACCTTTCTCTTTCTGTCACTTTTACTCTCTCGGCCTCTCTCTCTTTCTCCAAGATTCTCCAATTGGGGGAAGAAATGTGGGAGGTGGTATGTTTTTGTTTTAAAATTTTTTGGTGAGAGAATGGTATTTATAGGAGGGTGTGGGAGGCAAGGAAGGAGGATAAGGGGAATGGTTTGGCTTGGTGTGGGGTACAAGTAAGGAAGAGATAACGTTGAATGAGGGTGGAGTAGGGAGGAGGAAGTAAGAGGGGAAGAGATAGAGATGGCTAGAAAGGTAGGGAGATGCATATATATATATATATACACACACATACATATAATATGTAAAAATAATAATTAAGACCTAAGCAATAAGGTCGAAAATCCGGATTGTTACAACGAGCACCCAAGCAAAATAGTAAATCAATCTAAAAATAAAAAGAATGATTTTGATTTTTGCGCTCCACCTTTTTATGATGGCGCTTCACTTTGTTCATGTTTATTGATGGCGCTCCACTTTGTTCATGAAATTACTAATAACTTCACGTTAAAAGTAGAGCGCCAAAGTCAATTTCCTAGAAAGAAACCTCAAATTTCGAAAGTAGCGATTATGACAAGAACGTAAAAGTATCACTTACACATCACCTTTGTTTCTTTCTTTTTTTTTTGCACTTTTAACGGCAAAAGTAGTAGTTTCGCTATTACAACAAAACAAATCTTTTCTGTATGGGCCGGTTTATTCATGAATGTACTTATTTAGTACTCCCTCCGTCCCAAATTGATTGTCCGGTCCGCAAAACGGAGTGTTAAAAATAATACAATTTTTTCAAGAAAAATTTTAAATTTTTTTCACAAATTAAAAATATTCATTGATATCTAGTAAGTTGTTAAAAAACTTTTGATTTTTTCTTGCAAAAATTGTATTATTTTTAACACTCCGTTTTGCAGACCAGACAATCAATTTGGGACGGAGGGAGTACTTATTTTTTACTTGCCTTTGACTCGAGGACCGGCTTGGTTTGGCTCATAAATGTGTTCTAATGGGACCCAAAAGAGCGAATAAGTCAAACTTCAAATCCAGACTCAGTTTTCAAAAGTGCTACACATAACGGTTGTGTAAAACACAATACACAATCAATCTCTAGCCATCCATTGCAGTAATGAATGGTCAGGATTCACTCAAACACTTCTCCATAAAAGTTAGACTTATCCTTGGAAGAGTTTTTTTAAAATCTAGACCGTCCAAATACATCTGGACGGTCAGAATTACTTACACAACCAACACAACGGTTGTGCAAGTAGCATTTTTGCTCAGTTTTGTTTTGGAACTCTCCAGCACATTCCCAAGTATATGGACCTTTTCATTGGGTAATTAGGTTTTGCTCAGTCAAGGGTTTTGGGGTGATTGCATTTAAAAATTTGACCCATCTATGACCACAATGGGCGTTTCCGAGTCCTCTGCCCAAATTTCCTGGAAAAAAAAAAAGACGACGTTAAGCGAAGAAAAACTTTTACCGGACAAAAGAACGTCATATCTTTTTACTATTTTGTTTGGTGAAGCATGAAGGAAGCGATATAAGGTGCAAGCCACTATATTGAGCTGCTAACTAATTTATTAATCCCGAACTTTATATGTCGATTTTGTGCCAAACAGTGCCTAAATTGGCCTAACTAGCTATATAACATGTGAGTAAAACCATGTCTGCTACGGTTAGGTCGATTTGGTTGGTCTGCCAATCAAGAACCAAGAACAATAGAGTAAAAAAGTTCAGTGAAAAGGGAAAAATAACAACGCGAGACAGGAATGATCGATGCAATACACATTTGCACATGTCTCGAGTTAATAAAAATCAACCGAACAAATGAAAGCTACGAATGACTTGAAATACACACGCGAGAAACGCCTACCATTTTCACTTGTGTGGTTGCATTTGATGAAAAAACTGGAGTTCTCGTTTGTAGTTTCTGTTGTTCCACTCAAGTACGCACCTTCATTCCAGGAAATTCAAAGCTGATTGCAGAGTAGCTTCAGAGAAGCGAAACTCTTCGTGCTCTGACTACTGATTGGTTTGGAATCTACGAAGAATCCGCCTATGGAGTAAGCGTTGATCCTTTGTTTTCTTTTTCTCTGTTCCTTCCTTGCAATCTTTTATCGACTGCAAAGTTGCAAGCATATTTAGTTATCAAGTTACCGGTTGGCCCAAAAGCTTAACCAATTAGGAGATGAGCCCGACAAGGTGTATCAATCTATTTAACATCTTCCCTCTGGTTCAACCCATCTTACGTGTGGAGATGCAAATATCCTAAGATAGAGAATACAAAGGGGAGAAGCAGAAGCAAACCGGTGACAAATGCAAACAAAGAGAATTGAACCCATGTTGTCTCCCAACCTGAGCTCTAATACTATGTTACGTTACTAACTATCCCAAAAGCTTAAACTATTAGGAAATGGGTCTAACAATGTATTGTAAGTTGTTCAACTGTGCTTCTATCGTGTATCAGTTACTAATCTTGATGATATCTAGCAAACATTTTGATGCTCTTCCAAACAACAATTAAGGACATCGCTTTGTTCTGCAGGGTTTCTAGAGCAATTCGTTTGTTCGCATGAATAGCCTTGGAATTTAGACTACAATTCACATCTAGTTCAGTTCATATTACTGTTTTTGCAACATTTTCAGATGGTTTTTACTGATCACAATTTTCCGATATCTTGTACTCCCCCAGAATAATAGATCTTCTGGGGCAAGGGTGTGTGGTGGCTGTCTTTTGGTTAGGGCTTGGGTTAGGTTTTGGGTTTGGGCCAGGTTTGATTCCATTTGGACTGGGCTTGGCCCGCTTTGAGCGTTATTGTATGATATAGGCATTTTAGGCCTCTTTGTGCTATATTTGTATTGATTTGGATTTTTAGACCCATATAGAGTGTTTGGACTTTGTCCCATTTGAGTGTCTTGAATTGATTTCTTGCCAATCGTAGGTTTAGGTCTCGGATTGGACTGATTGTTCTTCTGCATATGAAGTTGTTTCCTTGCTCCTATTAGTCTTGTAACAATTTCAAGATTAATGAAATTTTTTCGTTGTTCAAAAAAAAAAAAAGATGTTCGCAGTTTCTTTGTTTGATCACCAATCTTCCCACAATCTTAAGTTCTTTATGTGTGATGCAAGAGTATATTAACCAAGAAACGAAAGATTCACAATGTGTCTGACGCACGCCCCTTTGGGGAAAGCAAGGTGAAACCATCCCGAACAAGTAAACACTTCAAGGCCTAGAAATTTATGAAAAGGCTAGCTAGCTAGTCGAAAAAATAAAGCAGCAAACTCGCGGAAGATGGAAGCCAACTTTACCTTCTACTTAACTTATCAAAAAGAAAAACTTTTTTACCTTCTTGGAAGACTTATTAGGCCTGATAGAGAGGTTAAGAAAAGGAGTTAGGACAACACAATGCATAGCAAGCTAATAAAGCTATCCACCACCCTCACTCGCGACCCCATGTTGCACATAGCTGCACGCATATATGTTCTTATATGCAAAGAAGCGCAATGGAACGGGAAACAAATGGGAATAGAGGGAATTGAACCCAATAGGTTTTCTGAGAAAACAAAGCTATGTCCTTTAGGTCATGGCCCCTATAAGTTGTACTATCAAGCTATGGAACATGTCTGATATATCTCCAATTAAATGCTCCATTATGCAGCATTTATGCTTGACGTGCAAATTTCTTCACGAAATCACATCAACTAGAGGGCATGACAATATATATGTGACAGTAATTATGAGTTTACAGACGAAAATGCTGGAAAACAAATTTGAAACAGCATTATTCCGGGGAACTCCTCACGCTCATGGGAAAGTTTGGTGTTGGCTCCTCCTTTCAAATAGTATATACAAGCATTGAAATGTCGATTTACGTTACCCTGCATTTGGACCATAGAGTTGTGGACGGATTTATTAATGAATCTCTCCACAAATTAATGATCCAAACAAAGTCTTAGTTTTTATTATGCTAATGGTATCAGCTCGGTAAATATCAGGCCAGAAGAAATGAGGCCATACAGAATCCATCGGATGGAAGAGTTTGTGGAACACCTTGAGTCAGGAGACTTGTAATCACCCAAAAAAAAATTTTTGTTACACGAACCGAGCTTCCGCGCTTAAACATGCTCTTCCTTTATTTATTTTTTTCCGTTGTTCAAAAATTCATTAAAAAAAAAAAAAAAACGATATTCTTTCGGTCAGAAAGAGCAGCTCGGAAGTCAATATACTGCAAATGGCAACCATTAATTTGCACATTTCTAGGCAGTACCAACCAAATCTGGGGGTCGCATTCAGCAACCGTAGTACTCAACTCAAGTGATGGGAAACGGATTGTTTATCGGTGCAGGTTATGCCCGAAAACTCGTACATCCAAATGTGCTTCGTAAGTACATTTCGCTATAAACTCATTTTGCTGCATGCTAAACGAGAAAAACTGGAAAATATACATTTTTCGATGCACCTCATCGACTGTATACTTCCATACTGCAGGTGTTTTCTGCTGGTCATTAGGTCCTTTTGCGGAGGGTGAAGATGCTTGATAAAGTTGCGACGATGCCATAATTGGTTGGTTACACTATTTTATACTAATACGTTTCTGAATTCGCTGTCGTTTTCTTGATTGTACGTATGTTCGCGAAAGTATTCAAAGTCGATTATTAATTCAATGGAATAAGCTTGGCCAAAATTTTCAGCTTCTTTAATTTCTTGTCTTTCCTCTCAAATTCCCTTTCCCCAGTAAATCACATATTTGACCTATGGTTATTATAATTATTGTGAGGCGACTTGTGAGAACTTAAGGAAGGGACATCGTCAAAGAAGGCAACTTCAGCGGCTTATTAAGACCCCCCAACCCATCTGCTATGAATCAGAAAAGCACTTCAAAGAGAGTTGATTTGTGGGCTGTTGTTGGGACCAGGGGTAGGTAGGTGCAGGGCTATTTTGGGCATATAAATATACAGGTATATATTATGTTTATAATGGAGAATGTATACAAACATGGAAGTATATTTTAGTACAAACTTTAGGGTGCACTACAATTTCCTCCCCGAAGTTTATGACAATTGTTTTCAACTAACTACAATGACCTCGCCTGAGTTTACTATCATGTATCACATCGACCCAATTCCGTTAGAGCTCCGTCAAATCCCAAGTTAATGATGTCATTAAAAGATCGACGTCCACTTTCCATGTTACCTGTTCAACGTCGTTAATTTAATATCAACTCAACAGTCCAAAATTTTGGCACGTATGCCAACAACTTACACATGCAAACACTTTTTGCCGCTATGATCTTGTACCTCTCTTGCATCTCAATTTCATTTCACATCCATTTTGTACTAAACCTTCGCGGATGAAAATCATGTTTGTTGTAAAACCTTGTGTATTTTGGCCCCATACTTTCTAAATTATTAGTATTTTACTGTGCTTTTTTTTTTTTTGTCTTTTTCAAAGTTTTTTAGATTCGCGTTGTATTATTTGAATTAATCACTCATCTCAATGAAAGTGATTTAGAAAGTAGATGATTATGAGCAGACAAAAAAAAGATTGCTAAAGACAAAAATATTTGAAACAACCGTCTTTTTATTTTCGTGTCGGCCTATCTTAATTTTTTTAAATTTTGATCCATATTTTTAGAAAAAAGGGTATACTTTTCTTTTTTGTCTTCAGCCAGTTTTGAAGAAAATACCTATGGGTATTTAGGTAGTTTTTGGTATTATGTTAACAGAGTTAAGTTTTGTGACCCAATCAAGGGATCAGAGTAATTATTCAAAAACCTTGGGGTGCAGTGTAGTTGTCATAAACTTTAGGAGAGGTCATAGTAATTTGCCCTAAACCTTTTCTACTCTCTTCGTTGTTCCTGATAATTAAGTGTACGGAGCGCATGTCTCAATTAATTATGAAATTTAAAATTAACGACAAGAATAGACATATGTACATTGCGTGACATGTGACATGCTTTAATTGTTTTAAAATTGGGACATGACATGAAATTGGTGAAACTTATAAAACTTATAAACATGACCATGACAAGTTTTGGATTTTTATTTAGTATATTAAATTGCTGATTAATTTGGTCCGACAAAGTGGTTCCTAAACTTTGAATATCTGTGAAGCTGATATTCCAAAGTCTCCACCCATGAATTTGGACAAACTTTTTATTGGTTTCTTCGAAAAAAATTTGGATTATTTTCTTTTAATTTTTAACTCAACAAGAGGAGCCAAGAAAGTATAAAAAAAAAAAAACTTAGACCAAAATAGAGTTCATATAAAACAAAGACAAGACCCGAAAAGACTTTTTATTTTTTTTAAAATCTGAAATCTTGTAAAGATTAAAAGAATCCGAATTTTGTAAAGATTAAAAGAAAACAATAACAAAAACATGCTAAAAAATTCCTGAAAATTTAGACCAAACTAACACTATAAACTATTTTCAAACTGTCTCGGTCGAACAATGTTGATTGACAACCATTGAGACTTGAAACAATAGCCTTGTGATCCAGCAGTGGACCCTTACCAGATTCCATCACCATTTTAGTTGATTAATTGAGTGAACAGCTGACAGCATTCCAAACTTGACCAAATATGCTCAAAATTGACGGTATAGAAAGAAGACTTTAACCCCTCTAAAATATCCCAAGGTGAAGTATATACTTTAGACTAGATTGTCATTGTTGAGTCAATAAAGGCTCCCAGGATGAGTTTTGTGCCATTATTTATTTGTGTGTAGGTGATCAAATTTGATTAGAACGAGGGATGGTCCAAGTGATAAGGTGATCTCGTTGTTACGATTTTGAGTTCAATTCTTGTTGCGAGATTTGATTTTCCACCGCTGGAGGTTAGATTGAGTTACGAGTCATATATTGGAGTAATTCCGATGATCACAATGTCGTGAGTTAAATTGACCCACGCTTAAAATGAGTTGTCCAAAATCAATAGAAGTAAACACATGTATATAGGAAAGTAAAAAAAATATGTTCATGGAAATAACACCATGAGAGAGAAAAAAAAAATTCCAAAAGTTTAGAAAACAAAAGGAAAATTGGCACTAGCGATTACTGTATATATACACTCTATTCAATGATCACATGGGCAAGGCAAGAGAGTTGGTAGATCCATCTCTGTACGTACTATTATACAGTATAATACTCTTATATGTATATAATAAGTATGTTATGTACGAGAACAGATTGGGAGTGGACTAATGTGGGTTTATGATTCTGCATCTTCATTACATTTTTTTACCCCTGATCGGATGTCCGGACCAGCTTATGTGTTTATCAACAAAATCCGACACTTTGAAAATTAACGACTGGGAAACCTTCTATGGTCTCAAGATTTGAAATGTTTAACCTCCGTGTGATTCGAACATAAAACTTCGTAAACGACAAACATTTATTTGGTCAAACCCCGAGGTAGCAGCATCTTCGTTGCTGATTCTCAAACTAACCTAAACTCTTTCTTTTTTGCGGGGTCTGCATTAATTGCCTACAAAGTCAGTTAGGCAGTGGAGATCCTCATTACTAGTAGCCATGGCCCTTGGAAAGGTCATTTTAAGTGGATTTCATTGTGGTTAACGACTATTTTCTGAGGTCTCCTAATTTAGGCATGTTATTTCTCTTTGGTACAAGAGTCAAAACTTAAAGCCAAGACTGTAGTGTGTGTTTGGGACGAGACTCATTGTAAGTGTTTGTACAATTGTTCGTGTAAATGTGTGATATATGATTCTAGCATTTTTGATCTGTATTGCATTTTAATACTCGAACAAGAGTACAACAAATAATTTCAACCAGTAACAGATATGTTTCTTTATTACTCGACTAGTAACTCATAATGCTTTTTTATACCCCGTAAAATACTTGTTTGAGACATTATCATTTTTTTTTTAAAAGCTAATCAAACCTTGTACCCTTTCCTGTGGGGAAAATTTGTTTATCACATCTCAAGCCTATATGGGCGTAAATAACTATGTTTATATTCTATATTTACATTATCTAATCCCGTCTGTTTCAAACCACGAATTATACTAATACGAGTCCATATAGTTGCATGGAAAAATACTTTATCAAAGGAATCATTCATGAAGATAGAACTAAGAAAAAGTAAATTATTTAAGCCAAAAACAAGTGGTTGATTCTTTCTTCTTCTTTTTTTTTATAGAGGGGGCAAAAAACAAATGGTTGATTAGTTAGCCAATAAAACTTGGAGGATGCAGATCCTAAGATTCTTAACATAGATTTGGCCGTAGACGTTTGATGCACACGAATCACACGTGCATTATATGGAATCTATGTCCATCGAACGGCTGCGCACCGACACAGGAATTTGTGAACATAGAACTGCTATTAAAATTATATAATCTATTTATAAATATGTTTATTTGTAGATAAAAGGGGTCCCACAGTGTATTAACATGTAATTTCAGCTACCTGCGTGTTGCACATGACCGGCTGCTCTCTCTCTCTCTCTCTCTCTACAGTCTATATATTGCTCCTCACTTCGATTTCCCGCTTACCATCGCTCTCTCTCGCTCTCTCGCCTGCCGTGGTTCCACCGCATCGCTATCGCAGAGGTTAGGTACACACCCTACTTCGAGTTTGTAAATTTTGATCCTCTTTTAACAGCTCCTCTGGATTGAAAGATTAGATAAGAACAGAAAAGAAATGATTACAGTCTCTCCCCAAATCACTCATTTGGATCGAATAATTTGGTGCGAAAGGGACAGAAAAGTACGAAAATGACGTCTTTTAATTTGTGGGAGAGGGGTCTCCTTTCTTATCCCACACTTTCTCATGATCCAAAGGGGCTGGAACTTTTATATGTTCATTTTGCTGCGTTTTCTTATCGTTTTTCCGACATTTCCGGGTGGTCTTGTTTTCGGATTTCGGCTCATGTAGTGTTACAATTGATCCATTACGATCTATGCTTTTATTCCAATTGATCCATTACGTCTTTCTTATTCATCGTTCAGAATAATTGATTTTCTTGATTACTTGGTCGCGTTAGATCTAGGTCTCTTTCTCTGTGTCTCTGCATATAAGATAAATATTTGCGCACATGCATATTCTATCTAGTTCGAATAATAAGCGTTTGGTCTAAACTTATTATTGCATTATTTTTTTCTTAAATTTTTTGTTTTTTATGAACTTTTGTTAGTTTTGTCTCAATTTTTTATGAATTACTGCTCAAAAGTAAAAATTTTTGACAAAAAACAAAAAAGGTTATCTAAAAACATAGATATTCCAAAACAGACAGGTTTTTTTTCAAATATTTTTACATTTACTGAACTTTCTAAAGTTTTTGGTTATAGTAATTTTTAACTTTTTAATATTTTTACCCAAAACTAACAAAAGTGATAATATTTTGGGAAAAATAATTCAACAATAAAGTTAGGCCAAACCCAATGTTCTAAAATAGTAGGGCGGAAAAGGGGCACCTAGCGCTTAGGTAGGGACTCTAGGTGTTGGACCACCACCCAACACCTAGGCACCTAGGTGGGGACAAGGTGGCCTAGGTGACCGACTTTTAGAACACTGGCCATACCCCACCTAAGATAAAATGGCTTGTTCCTGAATATTTTGTTTGTTTATGGAAAAAAAAAACGTTGAGAAATCGAACAAAATGTCTAGCTAGTTAGATCAAATAACTTGAGAATTTCTTCACGTGTTTTTTTGTTCAAATAGAAGTTTATTTTTTATTTTTGGCCTTGCATCTGTTCTTCTTGCAGCAATTGTGTGCTTTGTTCTTGGTTTTCATAAGCTGATATCTGAGAGTTTATTTGGACTGATGCAGATATTGATTTTCACATATCATCATGGCTCCAGCTACGGCAGATTCCATAAAACCTAGAGGTTTGCATATACCCATGACCAGTATCCCAAAAATTAGTTGAAGTTAGCTGTAATCTGTTGATGTGCTTCAATATGTGCATTTCTTAAATGCTCCCTCGGTCCCTCCGTCCTATATTTCTTGTTCATCACAGGGAATTCAAATTTTTAAAGGGTTAAAGGCATGTCTCCTTAGAAAGTTTGATTAGATTGTCATCGGTACCCTTATTTTCTACATTTAAAAACTACTTAATTATTTAGGATAGTTTGTTTCTGGAAATTTATGCATTTTTTCTTTTGATTTGTCAAAGAGGACAAGCATTTCTAGACATCCCAAAATAGAATATTGGACAAGCAATATGGGACGGAGGGAGTAGTATTATAGGTTTATGTGTTCACTTGTTCCTGACTACTAATTAACAATGCTTGAAGTGTTAATAACGGTGGATCTTTTGATAAAAACATGGTAATAATGAGTTGCGTTTTTTGGTTAGACTTCGTATGAATGTTGTTTTAATCAGTCTAATGTAGACATGCAAACATTTAACAATATATTTTGTTCTGAAAAACTTCTGGAAGCCTTTAGTGTTGTGGTTCATTGTTCATTTGATATGCGCTTGTAAGTTGTAACAATGCAGGATCTACTTCATCAATACAACATATATGCAGCAGTTATTCTAAAACTTAAAATTTGTAGATTTATTGTTTTATTCTGTGATTTATTTACCTGTTGATAGGTGGGATGTGCTTTAATTTTGGTTTATGATTTGCAGATGTTTGTATTGTTGGTGTTGCGCGTACACCAATGGGGGCATTTCTTGGTGCTCTTTCATCTTTACCAGCCACAAAGCTTGGATCTATAGCTATTGAAAGTACAATAACAACCCTCTCTTCTCTCCCTAATTGGACCCGCTTTTACTTCGTTATGTTTTGCTTTTACTGACTTGAAATATCAACTTCTAGGTGCTCTGAAAAGGGCTAATGTTGATCCATCACTTGTGGAAGAAGTTTTCTTTGGGAATGTCCTCAGTGCCAATTTGGGCCAGGCTCCTGCTAGGCAAGCAGCATTAGGTGCAGGGATCCCTAATACAGTGGTCTGTACCACGATTAACAAAGTTTGCGCATCCGGGATGAAAGGTGTGCACTCAATCTTGAACTAGCACTTTCTTTCTCACAAAATCTATATTTAAGATAGATATCAGTATGTTGTTTTTGGTCAATGCAGCTACAATGCTTGCCGCGCAAAGTATCCAGTTAGGTATCAATGATGTGGTTGTGGCTGGTGGCATGGAAAGCATGTCTAATGTCCCCAAGTACCTCGCTGAAGCCAGGTTAATGTTCCCCCTTCGTGAGATATTTAATTTATTACTTCTCATCAAACTCTAGTTGAGCTTTGTACATGTCAACATTATTTCCTTTTCAGAAGTTAATGATCAGATGTAGTCTGTAGAAAAGATATTGAGGAAAAAAGAGGGATGCTAAACTCACAATATTACTCAAGTGTGATTGCCTTCTAGACAAAAGGATAAATACTTCTTTCTCGCGCTGTGACGTCCAGAAAACATTTTCGCATAGTCCTCTTTCTGATCAAGATAGAAGATTCCAAACTGGTTCTACCAGAAGAAAATTAAGATGTTAAAAACTTGTGATTAAGTATTAGGGGGATTTGATTAGGAGTGGTGGAGCAGCTCCAGCTATGCACCCATGCTGCCTATGTAAAGCAGGGGGAGCCAGATCGAAGTGGGTTTTGTCAATGTCACCTCAAATGAGTGGCTCCAATATATCCTTGATAATGCTGCACACTGTTGTTGGAAGTAGCATGCTTGTTTGGAATTTGGTTTTAGTTTTTGTATGCTTAATGAGTTTTTTTTTTTTTTTTTTGGGGGGGGGGGGGGGGGGGGGGGTGTTGGGTGCTGATTATCACGTCTTTATCTGTATGTGTGATCAACTATGTTGGTTTGAGCCGTTGGTGCTCCACATGTATCCATGTCAAACTCATCATGAAGATGTTTTAGATGATGTCACTCCATTGAGTCTTGTACAACATTGATGAGCTTCGTTTATATAGACACCTATGTTTATGCCTTCAATAGATATGCATTGTGCCAATACTTATATGATGTATGCAAATGGATTACTTATCAAAAAATAAATAAAAAATTCAAATGGATAACGTGACATTCTTTGAACTTCATGGTTTTGTTTGCACATACGCAACAGTATCCTCTAGACATTTTTGTCATTGACCATAGCTACTATAATATTACCGTAAATTTCTGATATGCTAGTTTTTCATTCTTGTTGACTAGGACAACTTGAAAACTACCACTCTCTCTCTCTATATATACTTATTAAAGCAGTCAAACTTGTTACAGCTTGTAGGAGTTTTACTTCCCCTTTACTATTGTAGCTTTTACTTTCCTTTCCTGCTTCCTGGAAGCAATTTTTCTCAATACCTGGTTTCTTGGAGCTCTATTGAGCTTTTGGTGCTGTTTTCTGGGGTATGCCCCAGTGTTTTCTGTGTAGCTTCTTCCATTTCTTGTTAAATCTTATTTACCAAAGAAAAAGGGTTCCTCTAATTATTGTTTCTCTAGATTCTCTTAGTTGATTCCATAGAACCATGCCAGAATGATATTGGAATCTTGGGCTCCCTAATCTGCTATTTCTTATTTTTGTTGCTTGAATTGCTTCTATGAGACAAAGTCTTGCTAGCGCATAACAGTAAAGAACCTAGAATGTTGCTACTGTTTCTGAATTTATACTTCTATTGCAGGAAGGGATCTCGACTTGGACATGATTCTCTTGTTGATGGTATGCTTAAAGATGGTCTCTGGGATGTTTATAATGACTATGGAATGGGAGTTTGTGCTGAATTATGTGCAGAACAACATAAAGTAACAAGAGAAGAGCAGGTTAGTTTACATAAGAATTTACCAAGTAGACCCTTATAAAGTTTCACTTTCATAGACACTCTTGTTAAATGAACTCTTCTTTTGTTTCAGCATAATAACAATAATTTCCTCTTGTATCCATTGGCACATTACATGTTCGCTTTTACACTAATTGGCTACTGATGAAATTCTCCAATACAATAAATCATTCATTTGCATTCCCCGTAATAGATACGTTGATACCCAACTTTGTTAGCATTTGTCATACAAAGTTCTTCATTCCTCATATCTGGGTGATTTGGTACAGGATAATTTTGCGGTTCAGAGCTTTGAGCGTGGTATTGCAGCTCAAGACACTAAAGCCTTTGCTTGGGAATTAGTTCCGGTCAGATTACTTGTTCTTATTATCCAATAACCTAAGAAACTTGTTGAAATCACCATGTTAACCAGAAACTGGGCTCTGCAGGTTGAGGTTTCTGGAGGAAGGGGAAAACCGTCGACAGTTGTTGATAAGGATGAAGGTCTAGGAAAGGTGAATCTTTTTTCTTTTCTTTTTTTTTTATGCCTAAACGTTCTCCTCTTGCTGGGAGCTAAATAATCCCATCTCTATTTGGTTATCTTACCTTTTTTTTCTTTTTGTATGTTGCCAGTTTGACGCTGCAAAGTTGAGGAAGCTCCGACCGAGTTTCAAGGAGACTGGAGGTTCTGTAACTGCTGGCAATGCTTCTAGCATAAGGTTTATTACTTGGATTTCTTTCTCTTTGTGATCCTTCAACTATGTTTTCCATTATCTATTTACTTGAACCAAGGCAATTTTGTTATTGACAGTGCTTCATATTTCTGTCGTAAATCTAGAAATGTCATTCTCTTTACATGGCATTTTTAGACTTATGCAAGTACTTTGTTCTCATACATTAGCATGTTCAGAGCTATGTGTAGTATAATATTCTTAACTGATTATTTTCATTAAAATTGTTAGGTGTATTATTATTCAACTTGGTTTTCCTTTTTAGCTCCACCACTCTTATATTGGATGGATATTGTTTTTACTGTTTCTTAGTTCCAGTGGCGGTAAAGTAATCCTTATTAGTTGTGCATGTCTAGTAAAGAAATGGATCACAACATTAACTGTTTACACTTACAGTGATGGTGCTGCTGCTTTGGTATTAGTGAGTGGGGAGAAGGCACTTAAGCTTGGGTTGCAAGTGATTGCAAAGATCACAGGATATGCTGATGCTGCTCAGGTACTTCACGCATTGAAAATATAAAATACGAACAAAATGCTCGAGTTGACTCTGAATAGCAAAATGATGAAATTCTTGGTTCTACACTCCTCACTGTCCTCAGTTTTGTTTCTACCATTGTTTGTGGTTTCCGGTTCTTGAGGATGGAACTTGTTATGCTTTGCAGGCACCGGAATTATTTACTACTGCTCCAGCCCTTGCAATACCAAAAGCTATCTCAAATGCTGGATTGGAGGCTTCTCAAGTTGATTACTATGAGATTAATGAAGCCTTTGCAGTAATCTTTCATGCCTAATACATCTCATGGGATTGCAACTAATTATTCGAATGAGTTCATTCATATTATTGTGTCACCTGACCTATGCAGGTTGTGTCTCTTGCAAATATGAAATTGCTGGGTCTTAATCCAGTAAGTTCTTCAGCCAAACCCTAACTGTTTGTGTGTGTGGAATTTTTCCATAAATGATCTTGCTTTAAATTTTTCTCCACAATGGTTTCTCGTCCTCCTTTATTTGCTATTGCTTACCTTTGCCTTCGAGAAATACCATTTTCGAGAGGGTTGGCCACTTACTACTAGTTAATCACCTTTCTAACTTTCTTTGTAGGAAAAAGTTAATGTACACGGTGGAGCTGTATCATTGGGCCATCCTCTTGGTTGCAGTGGAGCCCGTATCTTGGTCACACTTTTGGGAGTATGTTCCTACTGATTATGGTTTTGTGCTGTGCGCTATTTAACTCGAAGCAATTATTGGTTTGAGTTAGAAAGGCACTCATTCACCCTCCTGCCCTGAATTTTCTACACTATTCTTTGGCACCTGATTTGAGGGCGGTCATTTTTCCAAGTTATTCAGGAGAATGTGTCTTTAAGTATCATTTTGCCACATGATTGTCAATTTATAGGAAAGGGGTTTTCTTTTTTTGCTTGGTTTTTAATTCAGGGTTTAATTCAGGTACTGAAGCAGAAGAATGGTAAATGCGGAGTTGGTGGTATTTGCAATGGGGGAGGAGGTGCTTCAGCCCTTGTCGTTGAGCTTCTGTAATTCTATTAGTGTTCGGTAAGTCCCAGTAACTGGAAATTTTTTTAACTGGAAATTTTTTTTACTTTAATGACAAAGCTCCTTTCTATTGCTGCCATTAGGGCTAATACTAGCTTTGACCGTATCTTTGGGATTTTCTGTGGTTAAAAGTAGAGGTGGCAAATTGAACCCAGACCCATCAACTAAAAAATAGACCCAACCCAACCCATTTATTAGTTGGGTAGGAATGGGTCCAAACCCAACTAACCCATTATTAGTTGGGTTTTTATTGGGTATCAATTGGGTCAACTAAAATGACCCAATGGGCATGACTGTAACCCATGAAAAATTTTCATCCCTTCACCAGATTTCCAATGAATGCAGCCCACCACCTACCAAGCCACCGCCGCCGCCACCACCAAGACGGCCACCGCCGCCGTCGCCACCACTGCCGCCACCACACCACACCACACCACCACCACAACTGTCGCCACTACCATTACAACGCCGCCACCACCACAATGACCACCACCACGACGCCATCCTCATCACCCCCACCACCACGCCACCACTACAATGTCGCCGCCGCCACCACCACAACCACCGTGCCACACCCACTTCCGCCGCCGCCACCACCACCACCGCGCCATCACCACTGCCACCACCGCTACCGCTACTACCGTGCCACACCCACTGCCGCCGCCGCCACCACCGCGCCGCCACCACCGCTGCCACAACGCCGCCACTACCACCACCGCCACGCCACCCTTACCACCCCCACCACAACGCCACTGCCACCACCACCACCACGACGCCACCCTCACCACCCCCACCACAACGCTGCCATGACCGTTGCCACCACCACAATGCCACCCTCATCGCCGCCGCCGCCGCCGCCGCCGCCACTACCACGACGGCCGCCGCCGCCGCCACGCCGCGGTTGTGGTGGTGGTGGTGCGGCGGCGGCGGTGGTGGCGGCGGCGGCGGCGCGGTGGTGGTGGCAGCGGTGAGGGTGACGTGGTGGTGGCGGCGGCAGCGGTGGCATTATGGTGGTGGTGGTGGTGGTGGCGGCGGTTGCCGTGGTGGTGGTGGCGGCGGCGGCGGCATTATGGTAGTGGTGTTGGTGGTGGCGGCGGCGGCGGTGGCGGCGGTGGCCGTGGTGGTGGTGGCGGCGGCGATGGTGAGGGTGGCGTGGTGGTGGCGGTGTTGTGGTGGTGGTGAGTAATTGGGTTAATGGGCAGGTCGGGTTTGATTTTAAATAAATGGGTCGGGTTGGGTATGATTAATTGAACTCATAATTAATGGGTCTAAATGGGTCATCTAAATGGGTCAATGACCCATTAAAGACCCAACCCACTTATAATTTGCCTATTTTGACCCAAACCCGCCCATTTGACACCCCTAGTTAAAAGAAACAATTTTCTTGTAAAACCAGAGGTACATCAAAACCAGGAGTAGTTTTACGATTTCTTTTGTTATTTTCTTGTAAAATCAGGAGTTTGAAAACTTAAAGCGATTCACGGTGATCGGTGAAACTTATTATGCAACTGATAGTTGTTTCTCTTGCAGGCCTACCATGAGGATGGAGCTTCGCTAACGATGAATCTCCTGTCAGACGCCTGATTCTCACTCCTTTTTTTCCCTTCCAAATTTTGTGGTCTCTCAAATAAATGTTTAAGTGTTGTAGATTTTTTTTCTTGATCAAGAATATGAATGTAGATTGAAGAAGAGATTTCATCTTGAAGTACTGTTCCCTTAAGTCTCTCTCTCTCTCTCTCTCTCTCTCTCTCTCTCTCTCTCTCAAACACTTATCGAAATTACCCTTTCATTTCATTGTTTCCTGGTTGATGAATTCAAAATCAAATAATTGGGGAAGTCAATCTTGCTTCACATCGTGTATGCAATTAAGGATTTTTTTTTTTTGCCTAAATGGTACTCCCTCCGTCTTTTTTTAAGTTTCCTACTTCATAATTCCAATTTATTAAAAAGACATCATCATTATACCTTTCACATTAACTTTTTCCTCCACTTTTCTTACTTGTCCATCATCATTATACTTTTACTCACTAACTTTTTAAAATGGAATATACTTTTAGGAACAAAATAAATAATACATCAATTTTTACCCACTAACTTTATAAAATGGACACTTATTAAGGGACAACTCAAAATGGAATACCGGATTATAAAAAAAGGGACGGAGGGAGTAGGAAATTTCATTCATACGAAAATTTATACAATCAAAGACTATCTCAAATAGAGACAGTGACAAGAAGTCTAGATTACAAACATATAACTCCAAAATCTCAACAACTAACGGATATCAGGAACACAAAACGAAACCCCATTAAACCTATAGAAAAATTATTAGGCCCCAAATCTGGGGAGATCAGAATACCCGAATTGGGGGAGACCCAATAGGGAGGAAACACAAAAAGACTAATAAAAGCATTGAAGGGTAATCTAGCTGAATGGTGAGGAATCGTATAACATATTACGAACTATGTATCTTTCAGGGACCTACGTATCTTTCACCGGACTTTGTCACTGTCAAATTAATATGTACCAAGTTCTTATAAAACACGCACCGCGGGCACCTTTATTTCTGATCTCAGAGAGAGGGAGAGTCACACTTTGTTTGGATCTCCTCTCAGAAATAATCTCTTCAATAATCTCTTCAAAAATTGACTGTTTCGTCATTTGTGTTTTTTGTTCTTTAGTGACTTTTTGTCAAACTTTTTTATTTATTTATGCTTTTTAAATGTACATAACGTACCTCTATTCAACAAGTAAAAGAGTTTGTTAAAATGTTAAAAAAATTACTAAAGACGAAAAAATACGCAAACCTATAGAACTTTTTTTATCTCAAAATTGCAAACCAAACACAGTCGGGTTCTAAATTACTGAATTTGGCGCTCCAAAAAAAGCCTCATGCGCTCCACCTTTTGTCTACATTAGGCAAACTTTCTAAATAACCCTCTCAATTTAAAAACTTTATCCTTACCAATTGGTTTTGAGATGAATATAAAATTTTTACAAGATATCAGAGCGGGGCCATTTCTACCTCACATTTTAAAAATTTACAATTCACACCCCACGATGATAGACCAGCAAAAAGACTGCACGTGAAAGGGGATGTTAAGGAAATAGTCTCACATTACTTGAAAGTGGAATGAGTGATCACTTAATAATATTTGGGATCTCTCCACTCATTGCCAAATTGGTTTTGAGATAAATATAAAGTTTATACAAAGTTGAATATTTTCCCTGGAAGAGTTCTTTACAGGTTTTCGCACTCTACAAAACCCCTTGGGCACTCCACCTTTTTCAGATACTTTAAAAAACTTTTTCAAGAAATACGTTTGAAATTTTTTTTGGAGCGCGAAAATCAGATTCCAAATTCAAGACATATAAAACGAATGTTGGGAAAAGTAGAGTTTGGGTTCCACTTTTTACACAGTTATTTTACTCCCTCCGTTCCAAAATGAGTGACCTTTTTAGGACTCCGTGTCATTTTCAAATGCTTATATCTTTCGATTTATGAAGTTTTATGTGATTTTGAAAATTTTGTTTAATAGAACTAATTATAATCTATCAAACAAGATCCATATTACATAATTTTTTGATATACATATTGAAAGATATAAGTAATTGAAAATAACACATTTTTTCAAAAAGATCATGCATTTTGGAACGGAAATCGTACGATAACAACAAAATTTTAACTAGACTAGTGAAGGTGGCCAAAGTCCCACCTGCTTGGATGAGTCCAGTAAAAAGAAACACAGGATGGTACAAAAATCTCACCCATGTGGATGACTCCACATCTCCCAAACATAAAATCACACCCCAAAAATGACGGTCAGAAATCCCTATAAAGAGAGATTCGCTGGCCAAAATCAGATTCATCAAGTGCATAAAACAAAGAGAGATTAGCTGGCCAAATCAGATTCATCAAAGTGGGGTGCTCCCGTGTTCTTTATCCCACTTCAAACACAAAAGGCTTTCCCTGATTCCAGTTGAATTGCAGCTGTAAAAGTACTGTAGATTTCAAAGTACAGTAAAAGCCATCATGTGAGAAAGGACGATTTTGTACCCGGGGGGAAGAGCCATTTCCGAGAGTGGGGAAGAGCCCTTTTTCCAGTTTTTGGTGTGATCCAGGAGTTTACACGGATGTGTGCAAAAATTCTGCTGAAGCTAGTTTTTTACAGATCCCATAAACGCACCAGTAGTCTAATATTTTTATAAACGAAAAGTTTGAGGTTCCCGATGGGGAATCCCGATCGAATTCCTGACGGTCCGCCGGGATACGAGCTGTTCAAAAATTCTTTAAAAAAAAATCGAGTGGGGATGCACGAGAATCAATGACATTCAACGTGTGTATGTAGCTGATCCAAACACTCAATTTTTGTGAGTATAATACCATTTTTGTGTGTATATTATACACACAAAAATGGAATGTTTGGATCGGTCATCTACACATGTCGGATGCCGTTGATTCTCGCGATAGCCCACTCGGTTTTTTTTTATAGAATTTTTGGACGGCTCGGATCAGCCGTCAGGTGGCCGGAGTGGGTCCGGCGGGCCACCGAGAATTCAGTCGGGATTCCCCCGTCCGGAACTGTAGCGCTGCTCTTTTATGAAAATTTTTTCTGTATTTTTGTGAAATTCGAGGTGGAGCCCATAAAAATGTATTAGATGGTGTAGTGATTTGTATAATATATGTCGCATCTATGCAGTTAAACAATTTCGTCCCTACGAATCCAATAGTAAAATTTATCAATATCCGTTAGACCTGATTTCTTAAAAAAGACACCATAAAACATTATTTTGAAATTTATGGGTTTTTTTCTATTTTTATAGGACTTAAAGTGAGTCCCACCAAAACTGCAGTGGATGATGTAGTTCACCTGCACGTAAAAAGATTGAAGTGGTCTGAGATGTTTTTATAGCCATTGAATTAATTTTTGACTTAAATCTAGCCGTCCATATCCGAAAACTGAAAAGTGAAAAACATGTAGGCCTAAAAAAGTGCCCTCCTCACTCCCTCACTCACTCACGGGTTCCATATTCCCTTGCTAGGGTGTCCCCTCTCTCTCTCTCTCCACAGATTCTATAAACGCCCTTCTCCGATAGAGATCATGTTCTGGTTTTCCTCGGAGTTTCTCACTGACGAAAGCCCTACTCATGGCATGGGCATGCAATCTTAAACCGACAACGCCATCAATGATAAGGCCCAGTTCCCCTGTTGAGTCGGTGGTGGGCTCAACCGAGGCGGAGAGCGACGAGGATGACTTACACGGTGGTTCACTCCGTTCCTACCTCAACACGACAAGGCTCACAAAAATCACTTCTGTTCGGCAAAATCTGGAGGTATTGTTTTGATTTGTATTCCTTGGTTTACCGATTGCTTTAAGAGAGGGTTCTGATTTTGTATCTTTGCTGACACAGATGTCGTGGGTCAGTCACTGATCGGAGAGAGAGAGAGAGAGAACAATGGCATCGTGCCGAGCAGCAGACTGATACTTAAGCTCCACCTCAGACGCCGCCCCACCACCACCACCATCGCAAGCCACTTCTGAGTCTATCTCTCTTTCTCACAATGATTTCTCTCTCACAGCCATCGATCTGCATTTTTTTTTCTTGCAAATTTCATAAAATTAGAGTTACCAAAAGCTTTCATCTCGTTTGCTTGAGATGTCCTTCCCCCTGAACACCAACTGCAATTTTTCTTTTTGGTGCTCTGGGGTAAAAAATTGCGGTGAGAAAAACATAGCACTAATTAATGGCGGGATGGTTGAAACTTGGATCCTATGTGCTATGTGTTGATATTTTCTTTGTATTTTGGGAAATTATACCTTCTTTCTTGTCTGCTAATCTTTTCTACTATTCAGAACACTAAAGGAAAATGATCTACAAGTACCTCTAATCTTAAGACATTAAACCCTACCCTATCTCTTCTCTGTCGTCCCGCCGCGCGGCACCCCCCCCCCCCCCCCCCCCCCAAACCCAACCCAATTGCAGTAAAAAAATCAATCCAATTGTGTTTTTATTTTCATCTTGTGTTTCCATTTGTTCAATATTTGTTAAGTGAAAACAGATAACATGTATAATCCCCCAATACCATTTATAATCTCATGATGTTGCAACATAATGTTCACAAACATCCTATTATTAATGGTGGGTAACTCCTAATCAAATATTCCTTATTTGAAAAATGTGAGCAATTAGAGGGTTATGAAAATTCACCAATCTCTGAGGTTTTTTATGGTTGAGCAATGTTTGCGAACCTCGCATCTAATACAACTAAAATTATAGTTTTTAGATTCTAATCTTGCGCAATCTATTTATAATTGTCAAATTTATAGGAAGAGTGCCCTTAGTTTAAGAGAAGTTGTTTCTCAGGTAACTAAGCTCCGTTTTATGTGTGTCACGAACTTAAAAAGATTGTGGAGCTTAAAACGGAGCTTAGTTACCTGAGAATCAGCTCCTATTAAACTATAGGCACTCTCCCTATAAATGTGACTGTTATAAACACATTGCGCAATATTAAAATATTGGAAACTGTAATTTTTGTTGTATTAGATGCGAGGTTCGCAAACATTGCGTGACCATCAAAAATCTTGGAGATTTGTGGATTTTCATAGCCTTGTAATTGCTCACATTTTCAAATAAGGAATATTTGATTAGGAGTTGTCCACTACTGATAGGAGGTTGGTGAACATTATATTGGAGCATCATGGGATTATACATGGGATTTGGAGGATTATACATGTTATCTGTTTTCACTTAACAAATATTGAACAAATTGACAAACAAGATAGAAATAAAAACAATTGGACTATTGTGTTTACTGCAATGATAGAGAATTGAGTAACAGGGGAGAGAGAGACGACATAGAAGAGAGGGAGAGAGATGGGGCACTTTCAATGTCTTTCGATTAGAAATACTTATACACTATTTTGATTCAGTGTTATGAATAGTAGAAAGAAGAAGGTACAATAACATAGATACATTAAGCGTAGTCTTTGGGTAGCATCTCCTTGATGCTCTAAAGGTACACTATAGTCTACAGTGCTTATCAAAACAATAATTTCAATCAATACCAATTATTCTAACTAATTAAAAGTCTCGTAAATAGAGGATAATATTAGCGAGCGCATAATTACACTTCATAATAACCCAAACACATAGCATAAAATTAAACACTTCACATGTGCAATTCACAAAAACTATCTTGCTTGACTATTCCTATAATAGATTGCCAAAAAATAGTACATTGATAAATCAAATGTGCTTTGTCTCGCTCAGAAAAATATAAGTACGTTCGATGACATCCAACAAACCACTAGCTTGACCAAATGAGCATTGTCCACTCGTTTGCTCTATGGAGATAGTTCTTCTAGTCCCTCCACACTTCTATAAAATGTGTACCCATTGGCAATTATCAGAGCAGTAACTTAATAGGTTCAGATTAGAAATCCAATCCAAAACTTTGTATTATGCAAATATCTAGTGAGTTCAAAATAAAATTGACAGTGTCAACCTCAATTCGCACTAATGACAGACCAATCCTTAAGAAGAAAATAATAGTCTAGGAAACACATGAAGACATCAAATAAAAACTATTAAGATGAAATGAAACTACTTACATGAAGAGTACATCTTGAAGCTGGAAACTATGCCCAATTGAAAGAGAGCATGACGAGACAATCGATGCATCTAAGTAACGAGATTGAATGTTTCGAGAGCTTGTGACTTTGACTTTAGATACTAGTACTCTACTACAGTAGAGGTAAATACGGATAACTGAGGAAGGTGGGTCCCAAGAGGATGAAAGAAGAAAACGAAGCATTTCTTGAGACTAGACAAAAAAGAGGTGCACACTACCATCATCATCAGGAAGCATCAGTAAACCATCACAGAGAGAACAGGTCCATGTGTCTAACCATTTTTGGGCTCCTCGACCGCTTAAAGCACCGCCAAACATGATCTGGCTATCGAAATCATACGCCAAAAAGTAACCCTCATAACGGGAAAAGGAATACAATGTATTGCCAATGGCAACTAAGTCGGGCATGAAGTAGCTCATGAGTCTGGGATCAAAATGGGGACATGACTATGTTTGAGTACTCATCTGATAAGTGCAAAACATTTGGCCCCAACCCCCAACAATAATCTGTTTGGACTCATCCCCTCCAACAGTGATTGCTGCCACGGAAAAACTCTTCCGGCTAGTGCCCATGGGAGGCGTAAGATGAGGGGGCCAAGGAGGTAGATAGGTCCACTCATTCGTGCTCATATCGTAAACCTCCGCCAACGAAGCACGACGCGATGTCGTTGAGTAGCCACCGAAAACAATGAGTTTACTGCCTATAGCTACCACTAGAGGACAAACCTTATGCTCTAGCATTGATGGACCTTTCCTCGATAACTCATCGTGCTTGATAGCATCACAGAGGAATAAGTCTGAAGAATCGCCTCTCACGCGACAAATGGTAGTGCCCAAGGCGGCAAATGAAGTTGAACTGGGGAATCTACCCATCGTCAAGCGCGGGATGACGGCCGCCACGTGTCGGCAGTCGGGATAAGATTCGACCCTTATGCTGTCTTGGGGTGGTGGTAAACAACGGGAGACAGCAGGCGGAACGCCATGTCCTCCACCTCAGAGGAGACAGCTCTTTCTACGGATGACAGCGGTCGACGAGATGTTATCCCGACCGCCGACATGTGGCGGCCGCCATCCTGCGCTTGACGATGGGTAGATTACCCGGTTCAACCTCATTCGCCGCCTTGGGCGCCACCATTTGTTGCGTGAGAAACGATTCTCCAAACTTATTCCTCTTTGATGCTGCCAAGCACGCTGAGTTATGGAGGAAAGACCCATCAATGCTCGAGCATAGGGTTTGACCCCTGGTGGCGGCTATGGACGGTAAACTCTTTGTTTTCGGCAGCTGCTCAGCGACATCGCATTGTGCTTCGTTGGCGAAGGTTTACGATACGAGCATGGATGAGTGGACCTATCTACCACTTTTGCCCCCTCTTTTCGCGGCAGCAATCATTGTTTGAGGGGATGAGTCCAAATAGATAGTTGTTGGAGGTTGGGGCCAAATGTTTTGCACTTATCAAATGAGTACCCAAACATGGTCATGTTCCCATCTTGATTCCGGACTCATGAGCTACTTCATGCCCGACTCACTTCCCATTGGCAGTACATTGTATTCCGTTCCCAGGGTTGCTTTTTGGCGTATAATTTTGATAGCCAAATCATGTTTGGCGGTGCTTTAAGCGGTTGAGGAGCCCAAAAATGGTTAGATGCATGGACCTGTTCTCTCTATGATGGTGTTACTGGTGCTTCCTGATGATGATGGTAGCGTGCACTTCTTTTTTGTCTAGTCTCAAGAAATGCTTCGTTTTTTTCTTTCATCCTCTTGGGAACCACCTTCCTCGGCTATCCGTATTTACCTCTACTGTAGTAGAGTACAAGTGTAGTCACCAGCTCTCGGAACATTCAATCTCGTTACTTAGATGCATCGATTGTCTCGTCATGGTCTCTTTCAATTGGGCATAGTTTCCAGCTTCAAGATGCACTCTTCATGTAAGTAGCTTCATATTATCTTAATGATTTACTTGATGTCTTCATGTGTTTCCTAGACTGTTATTTTCTTCTTAATGATTGCTCAATGTCATTAGTGCGAGTTGAGGTGACCCGGTCAATTTTATTTTGAACTCAGTAGATATCTGCAGAATACGAAGTTTTGGATTGGATTTCTAATATAAACCCGTTAACTTACAATTCTGATAATTGACAATGGGTACACATTTTATAGGGATGCGGTGGAGGGACTAGAAGAACTATTTCCATAGGGCGAAGGAGTGGACAATGCTCATTTGGTCAGGCAATTGCTTATTGGATGTCATAGAGCTTATGTTTTTTCGAGTGAGACAAAGCACATTTGATTTATCAATGTTCGGTTGTTTGGCAATTTATTATAAGAATAGTCAAGTAAGATAGTTTTTGTGAATTGCACTTGTGAAGTGTTTAATCTTATGTTGTGTGATTGGGTTATTATGAAGTGTAATTATGCGCTGGCTAATATTATCCTCTGTTTATGAGACTTTTAATTAGTTAGATGTTTTATAAGCACTGTAGATTGTAGTGTACCATTTGCTATGCAAAAACAAAGAGCAGAGATGCTACCCATGGCCTACGCTTAATGTATTGAAGTGTCAATGTTATACAGCACCACTCTAGACAATCATATTACATGTTTCAATAGTCGCAAATTGGAGCAATTACAACCCTCAGTGATAACAAGCATTGATAATGTCCAAACCACTAGCCAAGTAAAAGAAGCACAAATTAATCCTAGCCAAGGAGGCAGCAAAGAAAATTTTCAAAAAGCCACAATATTGCATAGTCCACTCCAGTAAGACAACACACAAAGCACCCAATCCGAGATTAGAACAATAGAGTAGTGTGCAAAATGGATTAAACCATTCAAATGGTACAGAACATAAGTCCCTCTAACCTTGCATACACTTGAAAAGAATATGTTAACTTCTTCCCTGGACGCCCTCAAAGGAATCTGACATGACAATATTCATATCAGCAAAAGAAGAATAAGAGGAAACGAGTGCATGACAAAAGCACGAAAGAACTTTCATGCCTATTAATCATTTAAAACTGAAGAGATACTAGCAAGCTACAAACCCCAAAGACATAAACAGTTATTTGGTCCCTTTCTGTGTCGGCTTCAGGGACCACCACTTCTTTGTTTGCTTTGGATACCGTGTTGCCATCCACATGACTATCAATATAAGCAAAAAAAAAAAAAAAAGGTTCAAACGAATGACTTTCAACAGTTTCAACAAAAAACTGAAAGAACATGACCACGTAGGAAGAGCTGCACGAATGCATCGGCATACAAAACAGTTCAAACCTTGAGTCGCATCAAATAATATGCACATGTAGCAATACACCACAAGGATTGACGCAAACCGATTCATGAAATCTTAGCAATTAACGGCAATATTTCGGTCAAATAATAGGCCATAGAATCTTTCTTACCTAGAAACCACAACCGTACTATCAACTATCACAAGGCTGGTATCCAATCAGTACTTAGCTAAGAAAAATCCACCAATCATGCACGAATGTAAGCAATATGCATGCTGAGATATATATAATAGGCAACTCACAAGCTAGAGTAAATCGCAACGTAGGAAGTTTCTTATAAAATCAATCAACAATTGCCAACACGAGACAGAAAAAGAAAAAAAAGGGGAGAGAAAGAGATCTACCTGCACCGTGACGATTCAACTTCATCTCCAGTATTATCATCAGCATCGATTATCGTCGTTCTCCTCTATTTGTCCATCTCTGTATATCTCTCTCTCCAACCTCCTTGTTTCTTCGCATTCTCTGTAAAATCCGTTGTTCTTTTCCTCTTCGTTGTGCAGAAGAGCAAGACGAAGAGGAAAAGGACGATGGATTTTACAGAGAATGCGAAGAAACAATGAGGTAGGAGAGAGATATACAGAGATGGACAAACAAAGGACAACGAGGATAATCAATGCTGATGATAATACTGGAGATGAAATTGAATCGTCACGGTGCAAGTAGATCTCTCTCTCCTTTTTTTTTTTCTTTTTCTGCTTCATGTTGGCAATTGTTGATTGATTTTATACGAAACTTCTTAAGTTGCGATTTACTCTAGCTTGTAAGTTGCCTATTATATATATCTCAACATGCATATTGCTTACATTCGTGTATGATTGGTGGGTTTTTCTTAGCTAAGTACTGACTGGATACCGGCCTTGTGACAGTTGATAGTACGGCTAGGGTTTCTATGTAAGAAATATTATTTGACCGAAATATTGCCGTTAATACCTAGGATTTGATGAATCAGTTTGTATCAGTCCTTCCTAGTGGTGTCTTGCTGCATGTTCATATTGTTTGATGCGATTCAAGGCTTGAACTGTTTTGTATGTCGTTGCATTCGTGCAGCTATTCCTATGTGATCATGTGCTTTGAGTTCTTTGTCGAAACCGTTGAAGGCCATTCGTTTGAACTTCCTTCTGTTTTTATTTATATTGATAGTCATGCGGATGGTCCAAAGCAAACGAGGAAGTGGTGGACCTTGAAGCTGATGAAGAAAGGGACCAAAGAACTGTTTACGTCTCTGGGGTATGTAGCTTGCAAGTATCTCTTCAGTTTTAAGTGACTAATAGGCACGTAAGTTCTTTCATGCTTTTTGTCATGCACTTATTTCCACTTATTCTTCTTTTGCTGATTTGAATGTTGTCATGGCAGATTCCTTTGACGGCATCCATGGAAGAAGTTAACATATTCTTTTCAAGTGTATGCAAAGTTAGAAGGACTTATGTTATGTACCATTTTACACATTAGTCTATTGTTCTAATATCGGATTGGGTGCTTTGTGTGTGTCTTACTGGAGTGGACTATGAAATATTGTGGCTTTTGAAAATTATATGAATGTCTAGAGTGGTGCTGTATAAACTACGCTTGCAAGTATTTATTTCTCTGTTCAACTGATTCAGTTTTTAAATTCCAAGTAAGGAATATCGATCTAATCTTGGACCCAAGTTTGAGAGTACCAATGCAGTGGGTTAAGTTCCCTTCATACTACAAAGTTTCTTATTCATTTTTTTCTTGGTGAACAGAAAAATTGTTGTCTGATATTGTGGAAGAAGTATCGTAATTATGCGGCGTCAAGTTTAAACAAACAAGCCTCTTATGACATATGTGTGACGGTGTGACCCCTTCATGTCATAATTTAGTTTGTCATGTGCCTGTATGAGTGGAAGCTCTCAAACACTTATCACTTTGCTTGGCAAGTTTTATTGGCTGATATAAATCCTTTCAACTGAAGGGAAATCTCTATAGGTGTTTATGCTATTCAGTTGACTTTAGGTCGTTCTGATTCTCTGTGGTGGTGAAGATATTAGCTTAACTTTATCTGCTGCCCGTGTGGTTGGAAGTTGAAACATGTTACTTATGAATGCTTAAGTCTAGTCGAGTATTGATTGCTGTCTTGCCTTGTGAGCTGCTGACTCCCATCGGAAACTGTTATGTATGTGCAATATGAAATCTTTCCGGTTTTATTTACTCATGTTTTTTAGTCATCAGTCTTGCATTCTACTGTAGCGATCTAATATTTTCTTTTCATGAGTATTATGCAAGCTAGAACATAACGTGTTTGCTAAATTGGAATTGCCTTTTTTGGCTTTTTATGCACTGTCAAACATTGTCTGAGCCCATTGAAACTGCAGGTATATTGAATTTTATGATCCAATAAATGTCTCGATAACTGTTGATCTCTCTGGCTAGCTACTTCTTGGACAACCTATAGAAGTTAAACCTTTGAATGTTGGGAACCCTGCTGCAGAGGAAAGGTGAGTTATGTTTTATGGAGATTCGTTATTGTTGATACCTGTTGTTTACTTGTAATGATATGTTTTAGTATTTTGCTTTCTTGCGTTTTTACGGTTTGCTTGTCTTAGTATGGCAATTGTTGGTCTTGAATCCCAAATCTGTGGTTAGTGATCATAATTGATAATTGACTTCTGGCGTATTGATACGTATGTGGCCTGTGCTGATTGAATACTTACATATCGCTATGCATTCGTGTTCAGATCTTTTATTCACACTGGTAAGAAGAATTTCCTGGACAAGCCTTGGGATATGATGACTTCGGATGAGGTAAGTTATTTTAGATATTGATAGCTCTGAAAACCATCAACTTTCAACTTTCGCATGCAACGATAACATGAGCTTAATAACCAAAGCATATAAGTTTCTCAAATTACCAGAACACTGCTGATGTTTGTGGTATTCCCCTGCTTTATCCTTTTGAAATCGTCCTCGTAGTACTAATACCTATTCTTGTACAGAGAATTGACGCATCGACCAACTGGAGGGAACTCGCTGATATAGAGAATAGGAGGTTCAATTCTTTAATTGTTGCATCCATATATTTGTCTCACTTGAATTACGACTTAGTATTTCTTTAGAATGTAAGATTTTACAGTTACTGATACAATTGAGTAAATATTTGCAGATTTTTCTACAACAAGCTCACTGGGGATCGTAGTTGGTCACTACCTCTGGAATTAGTGGTCTGTTAAAGCAACTCATACTGCATTCTGTTTTCCGTAATTGTTTTAGGTTTCTTAGTTTTGTACATGACATTGGCAGGTGGCCTGGAACCGAGCTCATTTTGCTTCTCAAAGTAGCCCATTTTCGACTCAACATGTACCCTTTATGCCCTTTGTCGCCCACAGCAATTGCCAGCAGGTACCTTTACTTATACGTTAGTTTTGCTCTGACTCAACTTGTGGATTTGCATAATGACCCAACTATTCTATTAACTGTTTAAGTACTGATCAAAAGCATGAGTATTTAATTCACGAGTTTCTAGCTGTTCATGTCTATAGAGAGTATCATTTAGCAAATTTGAACTTTCTAATGTTTCTAGACTAAACAAAATTCAACTTATCGCATAACGATCTACGCTTTATATGATTGGTATTTCAATCGAGTTAAATTTCCTGTGTTTGGAACAAAACTGCATATTTTTTTACTAAACTTTTAGGGACTATACTGCAGATTGTTAAGGGCTATAATTGAAAATTTGAAAACTTCTTTCTTTTCTTTTCATTTCTTCTATTTTATCATAAAGCTTCTTTCTTCGCTTTTTTTGTATTTCTCGTTGTAATCAATGCTGCCAATATATTTAAATAGATTGGTCCTACTGGGAATATGATGACATGGAACTCTCCTCAAATGTTGCACGTCTTTGGAGTACCGTCTCAAGTAGCTCCGGCCTTCCCATGGCCTCAATATCAGTAGCAGATGCAGCTCGCTCCAGTAGGAATATGAATCTGACCGAGCAAAAGTTTATCTTATTTTGCACAGTACCTTTTGAATATATACTTATCACCAAACCAAAGCCTGGATGACTTTGGAAAACATGTCTGTGCATGTGTGTTATGATCTCATGCCAAGACAATGCCAGTTTTGTATTACGTCGACATCAGTTTTGAGAGATGGGGTAAATATGTAAGTAGTGATGGGTAAATATGTGAACTTATTTATCAGCAGCAGGAGAATGTAGACTAATACGATGTTTATATATTTCTATTCAATGCTTCGTCAAGGCTTATTCTGAGTCCGGAAAATTTTATCTTTGTTCTTTGCGCTGATAAATATGGATGGATATATTCAACTTCCACATTTGTTGTTCTTCATCAAAAAGTAGCATCTATCCCCGAGAACCAAACATTTCATTCTTTAGTATTGTGTCATCTTTCTAGTCTTACAAGTGCACCATCTGATATCTCCCTCCCCCTGAATCACCGTTCTTTTCTTGCGAGGAAAAGAACGCCCCTTTGAAGAAAGGGGAAGAAGCGTCTGCTTTGAAACCATCTGAATCCACCGTAGAATTGGATTATATGTTTTACCGTAGCTCGAATCCCCATTCTGCCATTAGAAAACAGTCCCAATTTTTTTTAATTTTCAGCTTTGCGTGTCCTCTGTTAAGTCAAAACAGATACTACTAAAATGTATAATCTCCCAAATCCCAGGTTTAAACCCATGATGCTGCAACCTTAAGTTCAGCAACCTCATATGGATGGTCAGTTCCTAACCAACTATTCCTTACACGGAAAACATGAGCAATTACTGGGCTACGAAATTCCCCAAGTCTCGGAGATTTTTGATGGTATAGCAATGTTTGCGAACGCCGCAGTTAATCCAACAGAAATTACTGTTTCTAGGTTTCTAAATTCAAATTTTGCACATTATGTTTATAATGGTCAGAATTTTAGGGAGAGTGCCGTTAGCTTGACCGAAGCTACTTGTCATGTAGCTAAACTCCGGTTTATATGCGTCACGTATTTTGTGGATGTTGAATTTGAGAAGCACCCGAAATTCAACATATATAAATGGCAAAATGAAGTACAACAGAAAACTGTCTATATATTTAATGATGAAAATGAGGTCGTTGGGCTTGATCGAGACGTTCAACAAATTATGAAGTACCTAACTTTTAACTTACAAATAACTCATTTCATTTTCCTTCTAATCTATCTATAGAGTTGATTTTAGCATTTTAACTTTCTCTACTCATGTGACTCGTGCATGAAAATTTTGAAAGGATTGCAGGGGTTACATGGAGTCGGTTGGTGCCATGGAAACCTGCTACATGGTTATTGGTTCAACACCGACCATGATTTGAATGCTGAAATTTGGTTTATAAACTTTGGAGGTGCTGATGGTAATGTTCTCTCCCCTCCATTTCTTAATTTAATTCTTTTTTTATTTTGTATCCTATTTTCATGATTAGTGAAATTCTTTTATTTTAATGGAGATTTTTGGTATAAAAAAAGAATTCATCATCCACCATTTTTTAGCTTAGGGGATGTTCCGGTTTCTCCGAAAGAAATTTTTTAAAAAAGAAAGCAATTTCAAGCTCAAAAATTATGTGTTTACGCAAATAATTTTCCTATCAATATGAATCTTGTTTGATAAATCTTATTAAGATCTTTTAAACGGTGCAAAAAAAATTGAAAAATATTTTTCATTTTCATTATATTTGAGTTTGAAATTACCTTCGTTTGAAAAGAAATACTTTTTTTCAAAAGTGGAACACCACCTTATTACCCTTAATATATTAAACTGTAACGATCCAATTACCAATTTTTCTTGACAATCAGCATCCGCCATTTTTTTTTATTGTGATCTTGCCTATTGGGAAGACATGGATCAACAATTCAGGAGCACTTCCATTCCATGGGACTCAGTTCATCCCACCAATTCATATACACCTCTACTCGTAGGACAGCAGCCGTCAATCCTTCCACAATTGCTTATCTTTGTAATCATGCTCATTTTGCCATATCCACCCACCGCCTAAGTCTAACCACAAAAATAGACTCACTCTATACCAATTGCAACAATTTTGTGGTTAAATTGTTCTTTTGTTACTCCCTTTAGGGTTAAATATGTGTTGGTTATAGACTTAATGCCCGGAATGAAGAAAGATATGAAAGACTTAAAGGACCTGCTTGGTTGGGTGATAGAAGCTAACTCAGCTTATACATATAACCCGATGGCCCAGCTCCCTTTTTGGCCACCAACTGATGTTCATGGATTTGGGGAACATGTTACTAAGCTTATCCATGAAATGGATCTTGAGACATTGAGGTATGTAAAAGACAAGTTTCTCATAATCTATAATTTACAACTTATTCAGAATTTTGTCTAGCACTTTAATCGGAAGATGGTTTATGTGAATAACCGATCATTCAAAGAATTTAACCATTTTGCATTTGTTTTTGCCTATTTGTATATCTAGTTCTTCATTTCATTTTGTTTGTAATGTGACAGGCAAAAAACTTATTTCATATATAATCATCCAGTCTTCAACAACGTGGTGAAAAATTATACACTTCTTCGAAAGATTTATTCGATCAAGATACAGAGGCGAAACAAGTTTGATAAAGAAGTGACTTTGATAGAGTTTACAAACTGGCATACACGTGTGCAGTATGGTAGTTACTTTTAGAATGATATGAAACAAAATTTGCCGACTTATGAGCGTAATCCTACTTATCTTCTTGATTTTCACATCAATGCCGTGAAACATCACAAGGCAAATGTAAGTAGAATTTTAATTTGAACAGTGAAAAGGAAGGTCGCAAGTATATTATTTATTGACTTAAAAATGTAACAATTTTCATTTTTAATGTACTTGAAGAATCAAGGTGAGGAGAAGTGATTTGTGAAGAACTCCAGAAGCTTTTCCAAGGTTTTGTTGGCATATTATACACTGAATAACCGGCATTTAATACTACCAATTGACGGCCATGAATGTAAGTTTTTTGATGGTCAAACCTTTACTTCTGATTTCATTGTCTATTGCTTTATATTTTTCTTTTGAATATTTCAGGAAAAATAATAACAAGCTATTGGAGAGTGGCATATATGCAATAAACTGAACTGAAGAGGTAGTGAACAAAGGTATTATTTTGTTAAGTTGTATGTCTGTTAGGTATTCTAGAGTTCAATAGAAAAATAATGAATAAATTGGTTTAAAAAAGAAGAAGTTAAGACTTATGCTGTGGAAGTTTAAGTCACCAATTAAACTGAACTGAAAGTTTACTCAATGCTACATCTATGGTTCAAGTCACCTAACCACAGTTTATATGATTTATTGGACCCATGGTCTGAGTATGTTGAAGTTGATGAGACAAACCCGACAGAGTAGTGGATGATGGCAAAACCGTCCATCTTCTCCGGTTAGTGGAAAGAGACCTTACCAATAACCACCACTTAGCTTGGGTGCATACAATCTGGACTATTTTATTTACATTTCCATGGGAATCTACCTTTCTGTTTCTTCTATTTCACATTCTCTGTTTTAACAAAAATCAATATCAATTCTCCGTTTGTAAAATATTGCCAATTAGTAGTATTTGATAGTTTGTTTTGTGCAACTGTTTCGTGATTTCCACCCTGCCCAAGTTGTAAAATAGGGGATGGATATTCTTTGTCCTCAAGAGGAGGAGAAAATCGAAGTTCCACTCTCGTGATTTTTGGTACGGCAATTAGATGAAACAAATGAATGACTATAAGTTCTTTCATCCAATTGTCGGCTTAAATCTTGCACAAAACAAACTATCAAATACTATTAATTGGCAATATTGTAGAAACGGAGAATTGGTATTGATTTTTGTTAAAATAGAGAATGTGAAATAGAAGAAACAAAAAGGTAGATTCCCATGAAAATGTAAATAAAATAGTCCAGTATGCACCCTAGCTAAGTGGTGGTCATTGATAAGGTCTCTTTCCTTTGACCGGAGAAGATGGACGGTTTTGCCGTCGTCCACTAGTCCATCGAGTTTGTCTTAACAACTTCAACATAATCACAGACCTAGGTCCAATAAATCACACAAACTGTGGTTAGGTGACTTGAACCATAAATGTAGCATTGAGTAAACTTCCAGTTCAGTTTAATAGGTGACTTAAACTTCCACTGCTTACGTCTAACTTCTTCCCTTTTAAACTAATTTATTCATTCTTTTTTTATTGAACTCTAGAATACCCAACAAACATACAACTGAACAAAATAATACTGTTGTTCACTACCTCTCCAGTTCAGGTTATTGCATATACACCGCTCTCCAATAGCTTATTACTGCTTCTCTTGAAATATTCAAAAGAAAAACATAAAGTAATAGACAATGAAATAGAAGTAAATGTTTGACAATCAGAAAACTTACATCTATGGCCGTACATCGGTAGTATTAAATGCAGCATATTCAGTGTATAATACGCCAACAAAACCTGGGAAAAGATTCTGGAGTTCTTCACAAATCACTTGTGTGTCATCATCCTCAGTCTCCTCAGCTGGATTTTTCAAGTACATTAAAAATGAAAATTTTAAAATTTTTAAGTCAATAAATAATATACTTGCGACCTTCCTTTTCACTGTTTAAATTAAAATTCTACTTACATTTGCCTTGTGATGTTTCACGGCATTGATGTGAAAATCAAGAAGATAAGTAGGATTACTTTCATAAGTCGGCAAATTTTGTCTCATATCATTCCAAAAGTAACTACCATACTGTACACGTGTATGCCAGTTTGTAAACTTTATCAAAGTAACTTCTTTATCAAACTTATTTTGCCTCTGTATCTTGATCGAATAAATCTTTTGAAGAAGTGTATAATTTTCCACAACGTTATTGAAAACTGGATGATTATATATGAAATAAGCTTTTTGCCTGTCACATTACAAACGAAATGAAATGAAGAACTAGATATACAAACAGGCAAAAACGAATGCAAAATGATTAAATTCTTTGAATAACCAGTTATTCACATAAACTATCTTCCGACCAAAGTGCTATCTAGACAAAATCCTGAATAAGTTGTAAATCATAAATTCTGAGAAACTCCTTAAATCTTATACATACCTCAATGTCTCAAAATCAATTTCATGGATAAGCTTAGTAACATGTTCCCCAAATCCATGAACATCAGCTGGTGGCCAAAAATGGAGCTGGGCCATCGGGTTACACGTATAAGGTGAGTTAGCTTCTACCACCCAACCAAGCAGGTCCTTGAAGTCTTTTATATTTTTCTTGATTCCGGCCGTTAAGTCTATCACAAAAGGTGTTAAAAAAACACATATTTAATCCCTAGGGGAGTAATAAAAGAACAATTTAACCCAAAATTTGTTGCAATTGGTATAGAGTGAGCCTATTTTTGTGGTTGGCAATCGATTTAATAATGTCGGGAAAGGGGGAGGTTAGACTTAGGTGGTGGGTGGATACAGCAAAATGAGCGTGATTGCAAAGATAAGTAATTGTCGAAGGATTGAAGGCTGCTGTCCTACGAGTAGAGGTGTATATGAATTAGTGGGATCAAATGAGTCCCATGGAAGTGCTCCCAAATTGTTGATCCATGTCTTCCCAATAGGCAAGATCACAGGTATCTCGTCCCAAGATGGCATAAGGACCAAGGCATCACTGATAAAATTCATGTGTCTTCTCTTGATTAGAAATAAATGAAATGCGCATGGTTTGGGGAAAAAATAATACTAATAATCAATTATCGAAAGTGGCTGGCTTCAATTGACCCGATCAACTCATTGTGAAGAATACCCAGAGGTGGTGATTTTTTCATACAGTATTAAGTTACTAATATTTAACTCCACCATATTGATGAAGTTGAAAAATTAGTGTAACTTCTTCCTCATGGAATACAATTTTTCCCAGTAAAAAATGGTGGAAGCTGATTGTCGAGAAAAATTGATAATTGGATAGTTACAGTTTAATATATTAAGGGGTATTAAGCTAAAAAATGGCGGATGATGATTTTTTTTTTTAATACCAAAAATCTCCACTAAAATAAAAGAATTTCACTAATCATGAAAATAGGACACAAAAGAAATAAAAAAAAAAAGAACTAAATTAAGAAATGGAGGGGAGAGAACATTACCATCAGCACCTCCAAAGTTTATAAACCGGATTTCAGCATTCAAATCATGGTCGGTATTAAACTAATAACCATTTAGCAAGTTTCCATGGCACCAACCGACTCCATATAACCCCTGCAATCCTTTCAAAATTTTCCTGTACGAATCACATGAGTAGAGAAAGTTAAAATGCTAAAATCAACTCTATAGATAGATTAGAAGGAAAATGAAATGAACTATTTGTAAGTTAAAAGTTAGTAACGTCATCATTTGTTGAACGTCTAGATCAAGCCCAACGACTTCATTTTCATCATTGAATATATAGACAGTTTTCCGTCGTACTTCATTTTGCCATTTTTACATGTTGAATTTCGGGAGATTCTCAAATCCAACAACCACAAAAGACGATGTGATGCATATAAACCAGAGTTTAGCTACATGAGAAGCAGCTTCGGTCAAGCTAACAACACTCTCCCTATAATTCTGACCATTATAAACATAATGTGCAAAATTTGAATCTAGAAACCTAAAAACAGTAATTTCTGTTGGATTAACTGCGGCGTTCGCAAACATTGCTATACCATCGAAAATCTCCGAGACCTGGGAAATTTCGTAGCCCGGTAATTGTTCACGTTTTCCATGTAATGAATAGTTGGTTAGGAACTGACCATCCATACGAGATTGCTGAACATAAGGTTGCAGCATCATGGGATTAAACCTGGGATTTGGGAGATTATACATTTTAGTAGCATCTGTTTTGACTTAACAGAGGACACGCAAAGATGAAAATTAAAAAAATTGGAACTGTTTTCCAATGGCAAAATGGGGATTTGAGCTACGCTAAAACATATAATCCAATTGTTTTACGGTGGATTCAGAGGGTTTCAAAATCTGGTAAATTTCCGGATTACCAAAAAAAAAAAAGTTTCCTAGCCCGGTAATTGCTCACGTTTTTTGTGTAAGGTATAGTTGATTAGCAACTGACCATCCATGCGAGGTTGCTGAACATAAGGTTGCAGCACCATGGGATTAAACCTGGGATCTGGGCGATTAGACATTTTATCTGTTTTTTGACTTAACAGATGGACACGAAAAGATGAAAATAAAAATATTGGGACTTTTTTTTAATGGCAGAATGGGGAATCGAGTTACACTAAAACATAATCCAATTCTACGGTGGATTCAAAGGGTTTCAAAAACTGGTAAATTTCCGAATTAATAAATTAAAAAAAAAAAAAACGATTTCCTAATCTGCAAACTACTTTCTTCCCTTTTCTTTGAAACGAGTTCTGTTCCTCTCAAGAAAAGAATAGTGATTATTCAGGGAGGAGAGAGAGAGAGAGAGAGAGAGAGAGATCTAGAGAGGGAGAGAGAGAGAGAGATCTAGAGAGAGAGAGAGAGATGACAGAGAAGAGAGGTAGATATCAGATGGAGCAGTTGTAAGACTAGAAAGAAGAGAAAAAAAGAAATGCTTATACATCCATTTTTCTTCAGTGTTGTGAATAGTAAAAAAGGAAGAACAATGTACAATTACCCGAAATTGAACACATAGCCATAGGATTCGAGTTTGAACCATCACGCCATTAATTTATTGCCATGCTTTTCTCTCTGCAATTTTTACCCCAGACCACCAAAGAGGAAAGTTGCAGAGAGGGTCTTTGGGGGGATGGACATCTCAAGCAGACTAGATCAAATCTTTTGGTAACTGTGGAGTGTGATCTCATACTTTGAATATGCGAGAGATACGGGAAAAAGGCAGGAGAGAGAAGACCCTCTGCAAAGACCGCGTTAATGGTGTTGTCCTCTTGTTTGCTTGCGTGTACACAAGAGGACAGGTTGGGTGCAGCCGTGCAGTTAAAGCGAGGGGGTGTGGGGCCCATGGGCTCATTTCGCGCCAACAGAAACCGGAAAGGAGTACACTGCTAAGAAAAAATGGAGAGTTTTTTTTTAATGTTTTTTTATTATTTTACGATAAGATTTTGATTAGAAATGTTTTTATTTAAGTTAGAATTATTAATTTTTTGTATTTTGTTTGATTTTGATTTTGATTTTTATCTTGATTAGGATTCTTGATTTACAAGAATTAGAATTTTATTTTAATTAATTAAAAAATATCTTTTATTTTGTCATTACTTATGATTTCTTTTTCAATAGAATTTTTAGGGTTAGAATTTTATAAAAAGGGTCGTAACATATTTAATTATTAAGTTTTGATCAATAATATTTCAGACTTTTGACTTTCTTCTTGTAGATTCAAGAATGCTCGTGGCTACAAGTACCTATTTCATTCTGACTAGGCCCTGTACCAGAACACCGTTTTTAAAATAAGTACTTTTTTTATATTTTCAAACGAGATCCATATTAATAGAAAAATTATTTGTATAAATACATGATTTTTTAGTTTGAAATTGCTTTATTAAAAAATAAGTACTTATATTTTTTCGAGAACAAAGTCTTAGCACGCAACTAATCTCCTCGTGAATTCCGCTGCGTCACTTTTATTCCAAAAAAAAAAATTAAAACAATAGTACTACGAGTACTATTAGCAGAGCAAGGAATCAGAGGCCCGTGACTGATCAGAATTCTCGTGAATTCCGCTACATTTCACTGGTTCCTAGTCATAAATGGACTATTCTCTCTCTCTCTAACTTCCCCCAAACAAAATTAAAACAATAGTACTACGAGTACTCTTATCGGGTTCGTAGTCATAAATGGACTGATCTCTCTCTCTAACTCCCCCCCCCCCCCCCCCCCCCAACCCACCCAACCAAAAATGCAGAATTAAAACAATAGTATGACGAGTACTCTTAGCAGAACACCGAATCAGAGGCCCGTGACTTATCATAAAGTCTACAGCCACGGCATTAAAATACGGTGGCCGGCCACTGCATGCTGTATAGGACCCAGTCCAGACTCCGCATAATGATCCGAGTCGTTTAATAATTAAAAAAATAGAGTTAAATATGTGATAAATCAACTTGATCTGATATGTATAGGTGCTTGGATCAAGCTCTTTTTGTACACCAGAAAACCACCCTTTCCATTTTTTCTGATTTTCCAAAGATGAGAAACTTGATTTGAGAACATATACATATCAGATCAAGCTGATTTATCGCGTACTCACTTGATTTTTTTTAATTATTGAACAACTCGGATCATTCGTGTAGGTCCGAACTGGGTCCCATATGGCATGCGATAGCCGGCCACCGCAGTTTTGGTGCGGTGGCTGTAGCGCTACCCGTAACTCATGTGGTGAGAGAGAGCAAGGAAAAACAAGTAGTATATGTACATTTGAAAAAGGAGAAATGGAAGGGAGATGGGTCAGATTTGGGTATGACTAGGCACATATTTGACCCATCTGCTTCAACCTGCTACTATTCATCTGTATTCTATTTGAATCGTTCATATTTAATCCATGACCTATTTTAACTCATCCAAATCCGTCGTCCATAGGTTTTAGTCACGCTTTATAAGTCCTAATGGAAGAATAAATGTACACTACATCTACCTGCTAATTGATGTCACTTGAACTTCAGAACAAATGGTATTATCATTCTTTTTAGAAAGTGATATTAACACTTTAAAAATTGATGGAGCCATTCTAAAATTAGTGTAATTTCAAAGTCACATTTCTTTATTTTTTAGAATGCCCCCATCAATTTTTGGAATGTCAATATCATTTTTTCTTAATTTTCCCTCTTTCTTATCTCATGTATGCTATAGGTACGTACAGACATATATTGAGTAGTTCTCCACATGTAATCCATTGCCTTGCAGTGCTTTACACGTGAGTTTTTCTTAATTTCTTTGTTAATCAGAATTCTATTCAGAATTATAGTACCAGTAGTAATATGAGAGTATTTTCAGTAGTGAAAAATTTGTACATTTTTATTTGTTATTGAAAATTGTTAGATGTTTTCAATAGTGAATAAGAAAATGATACTGTACCATTTTTTTTTTGACATTTTTTTGTTAGTAAAAATAAAAAGATAAATGTTAAAACTTGTTATTGAAAACGATATTTGGTGATTCTTATTATTAAGGGAAACACCCAGCGGAAAGGAAACAACAAACATCACTGTTATTGTCCCATGGCAATGATTAGTTGTTGTGCTATGAGTCTTCATCCTTTTAGGTATTTTTTTCTAATGAGTTTTCTTGATAGGTAAAGAAATCTGATTTTCGCGCTTTAGAAAAAGTCTCATGCTCTACCTTTTATCTTTATTAGACAAATTTCATGAATTACTTCCTCAATCTAAAACTTTTTTCTAGAAAAGTTCCTTGAAGTATATGAAAAAGGTGGAACACCTGAGGTATTTTATAGAGCGCGAAAACCTACTCTTTCAGGGGAAAAAAGAACTTTTTCATGGAAAAGTTTAAATTAAGAAGGTAATTCAGGAAGTTTGCGTAATAAAGACAAAACGTGAAGCGTCTGAGGCTTTTTTTGAAGCGCGAAAATCAGCTTTCGTATGTAAATTTATACTCCAATATTCTAGGAATTCACACTATATTTTTGTCTTCCGTATTTTCTTACCAAAACATACTCTTCATAATTTTTGTTTAGCTTTCCGTCGTAATTTATGGAATTAATGTTTCATCTCGTGGAGAGGAATAAAAAAAGTATAAAAATGGGAGGCGGGGGAGCTGTTGTCCAGGCTGATCGGGGATCTCTTCGATAATCGATAACGTTCACTTTATAGAGCTCGTTAAGTAGAACAAGAGTACTAAAAGTTAGCTTGATCGGACATCATTAAGTGCCTGATCGAAACACATATAACTTGCCAATATGGGCTCCAGTGGATTTGATTAAGTGTTTCGGATTTATTCTTTTCAAGATAAAAATGTTCCGATAAGGCACTTAATGATATTCTATTGAGCTAATTTTTGATACACTTATTATACTTGACGAGCTCTACGAAGTGAATATTTTCGATCGTCAAAGTGAGTCCCGCTCGGTCGGGACAAGAGCTCCCCCGCCTCCATAAAAATGTGGATTGAAGTTTTTAAAAATTTATACAAAACGACATATTGGAAAATATCGTACGGACATTCGAACAATTTTTTTTTTTTTTGGGTACCTCTATTCATGTTGTACTTTGGCGCTAATTTTTCAGAAATTCAGGGTCGTACTGTTTATGTGGATTTTTTGTGATTTTGACCGGATTTCAGGGATTCTTCACTGTTTCAGTCTGAATCAATGTTATGACTACCGTTTCGTACCGGCCGGTACGTACCGGTTTAAGAGGAAAACGGTACTGTGACCCTCTAATACCGGGCCTTATCGGACAATACCAGAATACTGGCCGATACCGGCCAAGATGATGTTACCAGGAATTTCGTCCGAAATTTTGCAAAATTGAGAAAAAAAAAAAGAAAATAAAGAAATGGAGGGGAAAAAGAGAAAAAGAAGATTAGAGCAACATTCTCCTGTTCGAAGCAACTGTTGCAGTGGGTGAAGCAATTGTTCTTCTCCGGCTTGATCGACCCATTTTTCTAAACATTTTTCTCCTTTTTGGAGATAAGTTGGTGAGCATGGGAATAGAGGTCATCGAGAGAGAGAGAGAAGGAAGTGTGTTGCTGGGCTTTGAACCATTCATCTACTTCCGATGTGTCCCTAGCAGTATCCAAAGTAAAATTAGATTGAAAACCAAAAATCAGTGGTTTTGAACCCACCGTTTGGGAGTATAGGCTGTATAGCATTGTAAGTGAATAATGAGGATCAACAACACGTGGCAAGAGAGAAAGTTGGGGTATTTTGAATATTAAAAATAAATGTGTACTGAATATTTTTTAAATTATAATAGTCTAATAGGAATTTATGTAACGAAAAACAAGATTATAATTAAGGGGGTGTTCCACTTTTACAAAAAGTGCATTTTTTCAAATAAAGATAATTTCAAACTCAAATATAATGAAAATAAAAAATATTTTTTCAATTTTTTTTGCACGGTTTAAAAGATCTTAATGAGATCTATCAAACAAGATCCACATTGATAGAAAAATTATTTGCGTAAACACATAATTTTTGAACTTGAAATTGCCTCTTTTTTTTTCAAGAAGTTCATTTTCCACAAAAGTGGAACATCCCCTAAATGTATATATTTATTTTTAACAATAAATCCAAAACGGTACCCGGTAACATATTGGTACCGGCACATACCGTTCCAGTGACAAATCTGATACCATGTTCGAAACGGTATTCAGAACTTTGGTCTGAATACCCGAAGATATACTGCACATCATCTCTATCTAACTCCACTTTACCTCACATACCCTCTCGCCTTCTCTCTCTTTCTAGATTTGTTTTTTTAAAACCGGATGATAATTCATAAAACCAACAGTGGATTCACAAATTTTATAAAAAGACGAACAAAAATATCGACTGCAAAAAATACCAAAAATATAGCGCGAACTTTGGAGATTAGATCAAGCCACTTGAGTGTGGTGAGGTAGATAGATCCACAACTCACCTTTGAAATTACTTTTATAACTGCAATTCAACATGGATCAGGGAAAGCTTCATTTTAGTTCATTAAAGTATTTGGTTTGGTTGCAACATGGCTATTTATCATATTTCCAATAAACAATTAGATTATAAATTGCTTAATGTGTATCTCCCTAGTTTCTTCTTTGTATAAACTAACATTAAGGTGGTTAATTTATGTTTCTTATGGCTTAAACCACATTGGAATATATTTTTTGCTTAAAAGACCATGGAATGTGATATGAGCACCCAAATAAAGGTGTCAGTGGCAACCGGCAACCGTACGTTTGGTTTTGAAGTGGGATATGAGCACCCCCATGGCCACTTTTGTTCTATGTATTGATGAATCTGATTTGACCAATGAGCTACTATTTCTCTTGATTTCCTTAATCTTTTTAATCTAAAGGGATACTTCTGACGGTCTCTTTTGGTGTGTGATTTTTAGGACGCTAGAGGGCTGCTGTCCCCTCGGAGACAGCAGCCTCTTTTATGTTCGGGATGTGGAGTCGTCGAAGTAGGGGAAATTTTTGTAACATCGTGTGTTTCTTATTACTGGACTCATCCAAGCGGGTGGGACTTTAGGCCACCTTCATTAGTATAGTTAAAATTTAAATTTTTTTTGTTATCGTATAAAATACTGTAAAAGTGTAAAAAGCGGAATCCAAACTCTACTTTTTCCCGACATTCGTTTTATAATCCTTGGATTATACTGGACTCTCTCTCTCTCAGATCAGAAATAAGTGTGCTTGTGGTGCCGACGAGGGGGTGGCCATGGTCCTCCCAGCCATTGTGTAGCTCTGCCAATGTAATGCTCAAGTATAATTGCAAGGTAATCCCACCAGTCATCGATCATGGATTCTATCCCAATGCTAGACTGCTAGTACTGCATCTACAAAATCAGCAAGAGCGGGTGAGAACATAAGCAAGTATCAAAACTCGTTTGAACTCGGCTTTCAAAGAAGAAAACAACAATAGTGGCAAAAGAATACTCTGGAGTAAGGGTCATCATCGGGCCGGGCCAGCCCGCCAAGTCACAGCCCAAGCCCGCCCACGGGCCGGGCCGACCGGGCTTTTTCTTTTTGGCGGGCCGGGCCACCTACCATAAATTGAAGCCCAAGTCCGGCCCACGGGCTAGCCCAATTGGCGGGCCGGCGGGCCAAAAGCCGGGCGGGCTTAAATTTCCTTGGGCAAAACTAAACCAAGGGAAAAAAGAAAGGATTTTTTGGGATTTTGGGCTAATGGGCGGGCCCGTTGGCGGGCTTTTGGACGGGTATGCCGGGTGGGCTCACGGGTCGGGCCTACGGCCGGACCAAGTAAAAATTCATAGGCCTGAGCCCGCCCATTACAAACTACGGGCTGGGCTAGCCCACCCGTTTCTCGGGCTCGGGCCGGGTAAAAGCCCGATGGACCGTCGGGCTAAATGATGAGGCTTACTCTGGAGACATGCTAGCCATAGGATAAAGGACCATTTAATTAGATGCATTTTCTGAAAACCAGACTAGAAAAGCCCATTGAGCTTTCTCTGCTCTATGCCTTGGACCATTTATTTACAATTAATGGAACATCCTCATTAGAAGTCAAGTACTATAACAGTGAGATTAGTACGTTTTGCCTTGAGGGAACTGATACCTTCACATGAATGACCTGAATGTTATAGCACCTATCAGCGCAAAGACCATCCATAGATAATTTTTTCCGGACTCAGAAATAAGCCTTGACGAAGCATTGAATAGAAATATATAAACATGGTATTAATCATCTAACCTTTTGGGGGTTTGATCAACTCCATAGAGAAATTTGATCGCACTTAGTATTAATCTTCCGGTCGAGCCCATAAAACACTGGGGGGATTCAATTGTGTAAATATTGAATTATTTAGGTTATATGTGGTATAAACCCTTGGCCCGCGTGAGCCTGTCTTTAAATATTTGAATTCTGTAGTTTTAGTTTTATCTAGAATTCACCAACAATCACCCAAAATCAAGGTCGGGTTGGCTACCTACAACTAAAAATTAATCACCATTTAGATCGATAAAGCTTCACTCCAATAAATCGCTCCCTGTGGATTCGATCTCAAGCTTACTGAGTTATTATACTTTCAACGACTTAACCCTATGCTTGGAGTATTCGACCTTATTTTGAAGGCACGGTTGAAGGCGAAGCATTACGCCTTTGAAACTACTTTTATTACAACTGCAATTCAACATGGACCAGACTCAGGAGAAAACTTTGTTTTAGTTAGTACTACTATTTGCTTTGATTGCACCATGGTTATTTGTACAAAAATGTTAGAGGCACATCGATATGGCACACCTTAGCCACACCTTTCTCACATACAGAGGCTCATCTATATGTGAAAGGGGTGTGGCTGAGGTGTGTCACACCTGATGTGCCTCTATAGATCGTACCAATCCTAAAAAAACACTTATGGATCACTACAAAAACTGTAAAAGGGCTGTTCCCTCTCGAACAAAGTTTTGAAGATCTGAAGAGTTATTGAATCAGATACGATATATTTGACCGATGGTAGAAGATCGTCCTTTCTCAATAAAGACTTTACTTTAACGTTAATGGTTTGGTACCTTCTTTGCATTCTCGAGTGGTGAGGTTGGTAGATACACAACGGACATGCCTACTTTTAACCTGGATCGCATTCAAGGGAAAGCTTCATTTTAGTTCATTAAAATAGAACTAGTAGTGTCTCTCTACTTATTACCATTTCAACTCGCAAAAATAACTTTTTAAAATTTAAACCAAACAAAGCCTCGCCTTCAGTCCATTTCATTTGAGAAAGCCACGTGACTAGGAGCCAGTGAACAGAGGCTCCATTCCAAAACACTTTCTTAAAAAATAAATACTTATTTCACATTTTTAAATTTAAAAATAATATACATGAAATTTTTTTTGCACCGTATAAAAGATCTTATCGATATCTTTCAAATAAGATTCATATTGCATATTTTTAAATTTCATTAAATTTATTATTTTTTAACTTAAAATTGTCTTATTAAAAAATAAGGACTTTAAAGTCTTTCCGGAAAGAGTAGAGTAGTGTCTTCTTCGGTTTCTTTTGACGCGAAATGGTGCTTTATGCCTTGTTCCTTCGCAATTCAAAAAGAATTTTTTAAAAAATTCCTCCTAGATTCCCCCTACTTTCCACATTTTTCTCTCTATCTCTCTTCACTCATTATCTCTACTATTTCTCAAAAATACTTTTCAAATCCCAATCCAAACAAAGCATTAATTGCACGGTACCTGTCCCCCGTTTGTTGACCGAAGGTGTGTACACGCTTTTGAAAATAGGAGGACGTCATTCATTCAGGTCTTTGCAGGGGGTTTTTATCTCTCTCTCTCCCTTTTTTTCCCGTGCATACAAGAAGACGAAGATGTATTCAAATCACTCCACAGTTACTGAAGGCTTTCATCTCGTATGCTTTGAGACGTTCTTCCCCCCAAAAGACTCTGTGCAATTTTCCTCTTTTGGTGCTCTGGGGTTAAAAATTGCAGAGAGGAAAATATAGCACTAAATTAATGGCGGAATGGTTCAAACTTGAATCCTATATGGCTATGTGTTCTGTTTCGGGTAATTGTACCTTCTTCTTTCTTTTTTACTATTCACAACACTGAAGGAAAATGGTGTATAAGCATTTCTTTTTTTCTGAACAGGTGGTGTTTAAGTACCTTCATCTTTCTAGTCTTACAAGTGCCTCATCTCTCTCTCTCTCTCTCTCTCTCCCCCCCCCCCCCCCCCCCCCCCCCCCCCCCCCCCCGGATCCATCTGATCTCTCTCTCTCTCTCTGAATCACCATTCTTTTCTTGTGAGAAAAAGAATACGTTTCGAAGAAATTAAGGAGAAGAAGAGTCTTCTCATTCGTGTTGTTTGCAGATTATTTAAAACCTTCTCTGTTTTCTTTTTTTAGTAATTTGGAAATTTACCAGATTGAAACCCTTTCAATCCACCGTAGAGTTGGATTACGTTTTAGTGTAACTTTAATCTTCATTGTTGCCATAAAAAAAACAGTCTAATTTCTTTATATTCATCTTTGCGTGTCCATTTTTTAAAGTCAAAACAGATAAAATGAATAATTCTCCAAATCCCATGGTGCTGGAACATAATGTTCAACTACCTCCTATCAGTAGTGGGCAGGTCCTAATTACATATTCCTTATTTGAAAAACGTAAGCAATTATGGGGCTTTGAAAATTCACAAATCTCAAAGATTTTTGAGGGTCGCGCAATGTTTGCAAACTATGCATCTGATGCAACGGAAATAACAGTTTTAAGGTTCAAAGATTTTAATCTTGCGCAATTTGTTTATAACGGTCATATTTTTAGAGAGAATGCTCTTAACTTAACCGAAAAAGCTTCTCTAGTAGCTAAGCTCTGTTTCATGTGCGCCACAACCTCTTTTGTAGACGTTGGATTTGACAAGCTTTCGGTCTTCAACATATATACATGGCAAAATGATGTACGTAAAACTATGTATATCTTCAGTGATGATAGAGAGAAGGTTGTAGGGCTTGCTCGGGATGCTCAACTAGTTTTGAAGTGCTTAATTTAACTTACAGTTTTTTCGTTTTTTTTTTCTAGTATTTGATTACAGCATAATTTTCTCTCCCCTCACCTCTTGTTATGTGCAGAAACATATTGAAAGGGTTGCAGACATTGAACGGTGTTGATTGTTATCATGGAAACCTAATAAATGGTTTATGGTTCAATGTTAATCATGACTTCAATGTCCAAGTTCGGTTCATAAACTTTGGAAATGTTGGAGGTAATATATTTCCTCCGTTTATTCATTACTCAATTAAGATGTCTACATAATTAATTTATTCATTGCTAGGTGAAAAAAAAGAATACACATGCATCGTTTGCAAAATACTCCAATGTCTGTTGATATTCTGAAATTCAAATTTTCTAAATCTCATTGTTCAAATTCTAGAACTGAATAGCATTTGGGTCCACCCCCAAATCTTCAATTCTTAGCTAAATCCAAGAAGGTGTTTTTTCATCAATAGGTACGAGGGGTAGGGAATTTGGTCGGTATATGAATTGGTGGATCAATTGCTCCCAAATTGTTGATCTCTTCTCGTCCAAAGATGGCGTAGGTTTATTTATTTATTTTTTGGTTATCACTGATAATCAAATTTTGCCTTGATTACAAACAAATGAAATGGGCACGGTTTGGGGAAAAAAATAAAATAAAATAAATCGATGAGTAAACGTAAGTGGTTGGCTCACTGTGAAGAATACGAGAGCTAGCTAATGAATTTTTCATATTATTTATAACATTTAACTGTACCATAATGATGAAGTTGAAAAAATAGGTAAAAATTTTTCCCCGTAGTAACTTTTTATTATCTGCATCTTGTACCTCCTCTACTCCCTTATTTCTGAAAAACAAAAGATTTTTTTGCGATATATGAAGATAGTGGAGGAGTGAATATCATTAGATAGATAATAAGTTGTTCGAGTGCACCATACAAAATATAATTTGGTGAACATTAATATTCATTGTTGGATGAATTTTCTATACAGTAATTTCAGAATATGAACAGACATTGGAGTATTTTGCAAACGATGTGTTCTTTTTTTTTCACCTCCAACATTTCAAATGAGCAATGAATACATTAATTATGTAGACATCTCAAATGAGCAATGAATAAAGAAACGGAGGAAAAATATTACCTCCAACATTTCCAAAGTTTGTGAACCGAACTTGGGCATTGAAGTCATGGTTAACATTGAACCATAAACCATTTATTAGGTTTCCATGATAACAACCATCACCGTGCAATGTCTGCAACCCTTTCAATATGTTTCTGCACATAACAAGAGGTGAGGGGAGAGAGAGTTATGCTATAATCAAATACTAGAAAAAAATAGACAAAAACGAAAAAATTGTAAGTTAAATTAAGCACTTTAAAACTAGTTGAGCGTCTCGAGCAAGCCCTACAACCTCCTCTCCATCATCACTGAAGATATAAATGGTTTTACGTACATCATTTTGCCATGTATATATGTTGAAGACAGGAAGCTTGTCAAATCCAACATCTACAAAAGATGCTGTGGCGCACATGAAACGGAGCTTAGCTGCCAGAGAAGCATTTTCGGTCAAGTTAAGGGCACTCTCTCTAAAAATATGACCGTTATAAACAAACTGCGCAAGATTAAAATCTTTGAAACTCAAAACTGTTATTTCCGTTGCATCAGATGCACAATTCGCAAACATTGCGCGACCCTCGAAAATCTCCGAGATTTGTGGGTTTTCAAAGCCCTGTAATTGTTTACGTTTTTCAAATAAGGAATACGTGATTAGGACCTGTCCACTACTGATAGGAGGTAGTTGAACATCATGTTCCAACACCATAGGATTATACATGGGATTTGGAGGATTATTCATTTTATCTGTTTTGACTTTAAAAAATGGACACGCAAAGATGAAAATAAAGAAATTGGAACGATAAAGAATTAAGTTAATCCCATTCTACGGTGAATTCAAAGGGTAATACTACTAATTAAGCAGAAGCTCATTTTTTGATGATGGTGTTCAAGCTCTTAATTCGAACCTCAAGTTCTTGGAATGGCATCCAAGAGACTAGACCATAGGGACATGGTAGGGGGCTTGTTCCTCTTTACCTTGCATCAAGCTCAAGCCAAATTCAAAACAACTGCCTTAATCCTATCTGTTAAGTATTTTGGATAAACAATCAACCTTGAAATAATTCCGGTACCAGCTAACATACTATTCCATCTATATTGTATTTACTCATATGGCTTCGTTGTGGGACTTTGTTGATTAAAGTAATCAGGATCAAGATCATCTTTTAATCTTTTGTCAGAGAAAGATGAACCGGCACTCCATGAATTTTCCTCTATGATATGCTAAACAGTTGAAAATTTTGGTAATTGTGATATGGCTCGGCCTCTGGTAGTATTGGTTTCTTTTAGACCAATTATCTGTTTTCTCGAACGAGCTTATGCGCATCTTTCTTCAATCCCATGGCAGGGGGTCCTCTGCATCTGGTTGCTGAATTGTCACCACTTTTGTGTTGCGATCAAGGTGTCCTGTTACATACAATGCAACGCACCAATTATTTCACTGACCCACCACTTGTTGGCGTTTAACAATAGGGCTCGAAATGCTTAAGTCCACATTATTAGTACTAGTCCACATGGTTCAGCGACATCCAGACAAAATTGGAACAATACAGAGGATATTAGCATGGCCCATGCGCAAGGATGACATGCACCAATCGAGAAATGGTCATTTTTATAGGAAGTGTTATGATGGTATTTTGTTTGCTAAAGTTACAAATATTTTGTGGTGGTTGAGCTTTGGTAATTTGAATTCAGTTTGATCATTAGGGTTTGAGCTATGTTTAACTCGCTATGGTGGTGGGTTCTTTTTATTCCATATGAATGGTTTAAACTTTAAAGTATTAGAAAAACAATGGATCTTTATGTTATCGAACCTTTCATTTTACGATTCTTATTTATCTAACCGAAAAAAGAAGGATCGAGCGAGTGTGAAATGACTTCAAAAATATAGAATTGTCGTGAACGTTTCAAATTAATTTCTTTATATCTATTGAACTTGTGAACATGATTTGGCGGGCGTTTTTCCTAAACTAAATGGATTTTCCATATTTTCTTGAATTTCTATATAGGTCATTATCCTCACATACATTAAGTAAAATATCATATAACGAAATTTTTCTTACTATTATCATTAGTCTAAACCTGAGAACATATAGCGGAATCATATTTGCCGATGGGGGTTAAACATTGGCACAAAACTAGTTTTTCCTGGGGCTTTACCACAGGCCCATAAGTGGTTCTGGGTCACGAGCTAATGTGGATGTTTGTCACTAGAACTTGAGTTGTGAAAAGGATCCGGGTCCTCTCCGGACCAGGGGACTGTGCTGCGCAGCTCCGTGCTGCGCGGCCTCTGGCGCCGCCTTTCCGGCATCGGTCCGACGAATCGACGATCGGAGATGTCCACTGCGTAGAGCTCGTAAACCAAAGCAAAGTAAGCTCCGTCTTTACGTTCTTATTTTTAAGTATTTATATTTCATTTACGAGACATTATTTTTTCATAATACATAACATTCGTTCAAAAGATCTATATTATAAAACAGAGCAGACTTTTGTCTACTCATACAAACATGAGCACCCCTCCAACCGTTGGATCGCAAATTCAATTGGTTAAGATCGTTGGATTGAAAAACCGATTCCATCGTGCTTCCTCTCTCCACCGCGTTTCCTGTCTTCCTCCAAAGTTACTCTCCCGCTCTCTCCCTCCCTCCCTCTCCCCTTCCTCTCTCTCTCTCTCCCACTCCTCTCTCCTGTTCGCTCCTGTTGCCACACCACCACCCAACCCAGCGACCACCCTCCAGCCGTTGTCAACGCCATTTCCGAAAACCCCAGCGACCACAAGGACGCTGCCCACGATTGAAACAGGTAAACCATTCATTCTCGCCCTAATAAGATTTTTTGACGTTACTTTGATCGAATCTGTTTACCCTCTTTACTGCATTTAATAAAAATCATGTTTACCCTCTTTGCTTTCCTTTTGGAAAATTTGGCTTAAAACCAAAGCATAATGCTAAGCTCCGTCTTGCTTCAATTAGGTTCTTATTTTTAATATTTCCATATTTGATAAAATTCCAACATTATTTGGCTTAAAAAACATAACATTCGTTCGATAATTTAATTTTAGTTGAAGGGATGAGTTTAACATAACTCCGTCCTTTTAAGACTGTTCGGAATGCCACGATAAATATAGTTAAGATTTTCCTTAGATGATGTGTTTACTTTTCTAAAAACTGCAATTGTGCCCGGAGTTAATCCGTTTGTTAATTTGGTTCTAGCTTGAGAGAGAGAAATCCAATGTTAATTCTGACCTCCCCTTTTTTTTTTTTATCTTCGCGTACCATGCCCAGTTGCCATAAACTTGACACGTGTCCTTCAGACAAAAATCAGAACAAAGCCACAAAAAAATTCCATTGATATTTTTTTGACTCCCAAGTCGAGCCCAAAAATAAGCTCTGCAGGATCTTAATTCGTCTCAAGTTCTTTGTCAAGAGAGCACTTCACAGTTAGAAATATTTTGAAGAAGACTAGACATCCATATAGTAGTTAATTTTAAATAGAAGACATTTTTGAGTCACGAAGACAAGACCCCTTGCAACTCTTCATTCCGGCGAAATACTAAAAACTCCTCTTCTTCCCACATGGCTCCTCCGCCTCCCATGGTTCTTTTCTTCTAATTTCGTGAGAGGAAATTTCCGACGTGTGCTAGAGGTTGTAGGTTCGATACGAGGGACAATTAATAAAAGGGTTTGAACGGAGAGAAGCAGGTGTGTTTTGTTGGCCAGGGATATCACAGTAGAGATGTGATTGGGTGTGGCTTTGTGATCTGATTTTTGGTGTGAAGGCCACATGTCAAGTTTTGGCAACTGGGAGAGGGAACTAGGATAGGCAAAATGGGACAGAGGATCCCAAGCCTGTTAACCTGAGCAAAAACGTTCCCGCGAAACTTGCTTATCCAGTGACTATGGAATGGCAAGGCATCTATTGTTCAGGCAAGTTGTGGGTGACCTCTCTCTCCTCAACTCCTCCCCCTTCTCGAAGCTACTGGACTCGTGCCTCCACTCCAAATCGGCGCCGGACACTCGCCGTGTCCACGCGCGCATCATCAAGACCCAATTCTCCTCGGAAATCTTCATCCAGAACAGGTTGATCGATGCATACGGGAAATGTGGTTGTTTGGAAGATGCGAGCAAGGTGTTCAACAAAATGCCCGAGAGAAATACCTTCACTTGGAACTCGTTCATAACCGCGTTATTGAAGTTGGGTTTTCTGGATGAAGCAGCAAGGCTATTTGGGTCGATTCCTGAACCTGACCAGTGCTCGTGGAACTCGATGGTGTCGGGTTTTGCTCAGCATGATCGCTTTGATGAATCGATTGAGTACTTTGTTCAGATGCATAAAGAGAACTTTGTGCTTAATGAATACTCTTTCGGGAGTGCGCTCAGTGCATGTGCAGGGTTAGCAGATAAAAAAATGGGCACCCAAATTCACGCCTCGGTAATGAAATCTCGGTACTCATTGGATGTTTATATGGGGTCTGCTCTCATCGATATGTATGCCAAATGCGGGAGTGTGGCCAGCGCTCGAAATGTGTTTGATGGAATGAATGAGCGGAACACAGTGTCTTGGAATAGCTTGATTACATGTTATGAGCAAAATGGTCCAACTTTTGAAGCTCTTGATGTTTTCGTGAGGATGATGGATTACGGACTTGAACCCGATGAAGTTACCCTCGCAAGCGTGGTTAGTGCGTGCGCAAGCTTGTTGGCCATCAAAGAAGGTCTGCAAATCCATGCTCGAGTTGTGAAGTTTGATAAATTCAGGGATGATCTTGTTCTAAGCAATACATTGGTTGATATGTATGCAAAAGGCGGTAGGGTTGAGGAAGCCAGACGGGTTTTTGACAGGATGCGAAATAGATACTTGGTGTCTGAAATCTCCATGGTAAGTGGTTATGCTAAAGCCGCAAGAGTGACAGAGAGAAATATAGTATCTTGGAATGCACTTATTGCGGGCTATACACAGAATGGGGACAATGAGGAGGCAATAGGACTCTTCTGCCTTTTAAAGCAAGAATCTATTCGGCCAACACATTATACCTTTGGGAATCTGCTCAATGCCAGTGCAAATTTGGCTGATTTGAAGCTCGGGAGGCAAGCTCATACCCATGTCTTGAAGCATGGATTTAGGTTACATTCTGGCCCCGAACATGATATTTTTCTAGGGAACACTCTCATTAATATGTACATGAAATGTGGTTCGGCTGAAGATGGGGGTTTGGTGTTTAAGAACATGGTCGAAAGAGATTGGGTCTCATGGAATGCTATGATTGTCGGGTATGCCCAAAATGGGCATGGGACGGAAGCTCTGGCAATGTTCAAGGAAATGTTGGTGGCTGGACAGAAACCAGACCATGTTACTATGATTGGCGTTCTTTGTGCTTGCGTCCACACGCAGGGCTGGTTGAGGAGGGACGCCATTACTTCCACTCAATGAGCAAAGACCATGGTTTGGAACCCCAGAAGGACCATTACACGTGTATGGTTGATTTACTTGGCCGAGCTGGTTCCTTAGAAGAAGCCAAGAACTTGATAGAATCGATGCCAATGCGTCCTGACAACATTGTTTGGGGTTCTTTGCTGGCTTCTTGTAAAGTTCACGGCAACATTCAGTTGGGGAAAGTTGTTGCTGAGAAGCTCCTAGATATTGATCCCATGAACTCTGGTCCTTATGTTCTTCTCTCAAATATGTATGCTCAGCTTAGGAGATGGAGGGATGTTATGAGAGTTCGGAAGCTTATGAGGCAGCGAGGAGTTATCAAGCAGCCTGGTTGCAGTTGGATTGAAATACAGAGCCAAGTGCATGTTTTCATGGTCAAAGATAAAAGACATCCTCAAAAGAAGGAAATTTATCTACACTTGAAAACACTTACTGAACAGATGAAGCTAGCTGGATATGTCCCTGATACTGGTGATTTGGAGGCTGATGAGGAGCAGAACTCGGATTTGTCTTCTTCTGACCATATAGAAGCATCTGAAGTTGCCGTTGCGGCATAATTATTCGACGTTATGTGTCAATTGCTCTCTTCTTGATTCTTTTCTTAATGTATTTAACCTGATGAAAATTTTCAGTTGGAAAAAAAACAAATGTAATGTAGACTTTTTTCTACAATACATTCTATAAATGATCAATTGCTCTCTTCTTGCTGTTGTGGTATGTATTGTAGAAAAAATTCTACAATACATACCATAAATGCATGTATTCTAGATTTTTTTCTGATCAAGAACATGTAATGTAGACATTTTTTTTGTCAGTAATATTTAATGTAGACAGAAGAAGAGATTTTATATCAAAGTATTGTTTCCTTAAGAGTATCTCTCTCTCTCTCTCTCTCTCTCTCTCTCTCTCTCTCTCTCTCTCTCTCTCTCTCTCTCTCTCTCTCTCATATTACCCTTTCACGTTATTTTTTCCTGGTTGACGAATTCAAAATCCAGTAATTGGGAAGTCAATTTTGTTGAAAGTGCATCTTGCTTATCATCATGTCAAAAATAAAAATAAAAAACAGGAGTATTGTTTGCTGATATCTATTGGTTAAATTTTTATAAACAGAAGGATTTGTCAGTTAAATCAGTAAAAATCATGCAATTAAGGATTCTGTTAGTGGCATTGAAAGGTAATCGAGCTGAATGGTGAGGAATGGTATAGCATTTTCCCATTCTTGAATTGGAACCTTTCTGGGACATATATCTTGCACAATTGCAGATGTGCGGTTGGAGTGTTCGCAATCGTCGGATGGTGTTTTTAACGGTTGAGATAAAAAATAAAATAAAAATTCCCCCGGAAAAGTTTTTTAAAATCCTGAACCATTGAATGCAAAGATGAACGGTTGTGATACAACTGCATGGGCCCTCTGCCGTTCAGCTGGGTCATATATCTTCACTCAACTTTGTCACTATAAAACTTGGGTAAAACAAGATTGCTGCCATAGAGAGAGAGTCTAATATAATTCAAGGCAAACAAAACGAATGCCGGGAAAAGTAGACTTATTGCATTCAACATTTCACAATTAATCTAATTTTCATTCAAGATAGATAAAAACGAATGTTGTGAAAATACAGACTAGTTATGCTCACTAACAATCAATTACCTACACGATCACATAATGAAGAACCTATAAGCATATGTTGGGCAAGTCGACAAATTCCCAACAGAACCAGAGCCGTGATGGCTTCTAAGCTAATATGTGCAGCGGCAGTATTGAGGGAGGAAACAAATGCCTGAACTGAGAAGTACCTGAAAAGGATCCGAAAAGTCTACACTCTGGATGTCCTAAGCTGTCGTTCAAACAGGCGTTGAAGGAGATAGACTTGGAGGACACTGGCACCGATTAGTGCTGCTGATTCAAACAATGCTTTGTAGATTGCTTTTCGACTCATCCCTTCGCCCACTGCAAATTCCAGATGGAAAATAACAAATTCCAAGATCAATCAATGGAACTTCTGCAGTAGAAGTTGAATGACAGAAAAAAGCAACAAAACAGAAAAGCATAGGCTACCACAAAGATGGACCTACAGAAGAAAGAAAAGCATCTATCGCTAGTGTCTTAGCTATCTACCTCGGCCAAAAGTGGGTGATTTGACTGCCATATTCATCGATAGGTCGTTGCAACTTGCACACTATGTAGTTTTTTTTTTTTTTGCTCGGCTTGCACACTATGTAGTTGATAGTAAGTTAAAATGTATAATCAGTTAAGTAAGCCCCTAAAAAGAATGCATGCAAGTTGAGCTACCCTAGCTCCAAAAGGAGAAGTGTCATTTAACTTTAAAGATGCCCAGAAACAAATCCAACTGCCGGTTTATCAACGGAAAGGAAGAGGGGAGGGGGGGAAGCTAGCTTGGCAATAATTAAAGGGAGATGGGCCCATGACCAAGGACACAAAACTGCACTAGGAGGTAATTGCGTGTTGAAAAACCAAAAAAGCTTAACATCGCATGAAATAAAATAAAAAAAGAAAAACTGTTGCAAAAAAGCAATCAAATGCCTCTTCTTACAATTCAAAACAGGAACAATATGTTCACCTTGGTTTGTAATTAATACGAGCGAAGAGTAGAATTAGTTTGTAGTTTTTACCTATTGCCTGCCGATCAGTTTGAGCTTCTAACCAATGCTGCTCAAACTGGATGTTGTAAAGAGCCTCCTCTAACTTCAAGATCTGTTCCAACACGGGCTTGAAATGCTCTGTAGACACACACCAAATTCTGCGTTCATACTTCAAATTTACTGGGAAGTACAAAGCAGAAGAAAGCAAGCGCACACATAAAACACTAAAATGGTATTGGCTTACCATCTTTTGCGTGCTGATCCAAGTATGTAAGGTGGCCAACATGTATGTCAAAGTCTATGGTTTCATGATAAGGGGATTTGTTATTGAAACAGAAGCGGTGGATGCCACTATTTCGAACCACAAACTCGTACTTTTCGCTAATCTTGTCATGGACATCATGAAGGTGCTCGCCGGAAGGACCATTTATCTGATAATCAATGAAATTGCGGGGTAAAAAGTACGTTTTAGGGAAATGGACGACGATAATAGAAAATCAAAGAAAATGCCTAAACCTGATAATGCTTATGTGAATACCAATGGTGGATCATTAGGACAGTAGAAAGGATATAGTTTCCAAATCATGTTAGGCATCGAAAATTCATTTATCTTTCATAAAAGAATTCTCAAACTTCACCAGGTTACAGTCTTGTCATGCAAACGACAAAAAATACACTAGAATAAAGTTGTCTCCAATCAAACTTCTAACATTGAATTCATTCATCAAATTTGAAAACTAGAACCACCAGCTATAAGCCTACAGTATAGTGACTTGACATAACCTTGAAAACCATAGGTCCATAGCACAGCAGGATAAGCATTGCTCGAGTGTACTCTTCATATTCAACAGAATTTCTTCTCAAGTCCTTCCCCTTTCCTCTCAATTCTCAAGACTGCTGACAACAATGCTGAGCTATTTTGCTGAGGAAAATGCTATGTTGCTATGTTTAAACAAAACCAATGGCCAACCAAAAGAAGTAACGGTACTAAAGCAGTGAGATTTTGTTCATTGAACACAGAAGGAAAGAGCTCATAATGATTGAGCACTACCCTAGGGGTTGTTAGCCAAAATATAGTGAATGTACGATAGAATTTCCATTTCTACACATCAATTACCTTTATTTTTACAGTTTCTTCGCCATATACTTTCAAAACTAGGACCAAAGTATAGAGGAAGATGGTTATCTTCACTTCCTTTCACTTGCCAGTTCCGAAATCACCACATTATCTAAAAATTTATGTTTCGAATGAAGTTCTTCAGGGGAGCAATCTGAAAACCATGACCTGTATTCACACACCATTGGGAATTGATGCTTCGAATATAATTCTTCTAGGAACAAACTCAAACCCTATTCTACGTGGAACCGGGATCATTCCGGTACGTGGAACAATTACTCTCTTCAGACTTGTCTTTATATTCCGAAAGAAACATTTAAACAATGTAATTCTTCAGGGAACAAACTGAAACCCTCTGCCACGTGGAACATGGATCATTCTGGTACATGGAACGATTACACCCTTTAAACTTGTCTTTGTATTCCCAAAGAAACGTAAAGGAGGCAAATACAGTTTGGGATCACTTGGTGCTTCTAATTTTAGCATTGGAAGGGTTTTTGTACCAGGTTTCCATTTCCTTAAACTCTATGGGATTAGCACAACACTGCTCAAACCCATTCTAGTGTCCTGTGTCCACAGACTCCACACATACTGTTACTATCATAAAAAGAAAACCCCTCTGGCATCTGGATGTGACCACTAACTTTGAAGGCAACTCACTTTTTTTTGGTCCAATTCTGCCCATATTGGGTAATTCAATGTCTAAAGAAGTTAGCGCAAAATCGTTATTGAATCAGTCGGTTATATTTTCTGCCCCATCACTTGCACACGCATCGACGCATCGTGTGTGCTAGTTTGGTTACATAGAAACACAGTAGTAGTCATGGGGGAGGGGGGCTCCACTTGTGTTAGAGGGAGTTTGCTTGAAACCTCTCGAATCATAATGTACTAAATATTTATATTTTTTGCACATATTTTTAATTTTTTGTAATATTGTGTGCTCTGAATCATGAATGTGCAGTCAAAGTAAATGGAAATTCACTTAGATTCGTAAGAAGATACAGCTCAACAAAACAAAATAAACAAGGCTCTATAAATTTTTGTCTGCTAAACTGAAATCCTAGAGCCGCCCGGTAGTAGAAGCATAGCAGCATACAATTGACGACCAGAAACAACATCAATATCATCATAAAACAAAAGCAAAAAAACACGAATGAGATAAGTGAAAGAATTTATACCACCAGATCAACGCCCTCATCGCCATAATGCCACGGCGTGTCAGTCTTGATCACGACGAAAGAAACGTGAACGGTGTCGCCTTCGTATTGAGCATTGTGAGAGAAGCACTCTTCTCTGTCAATCACAAACCTAATCCCAACTGTCCTTTCCATTATCGATAAAAACGACAATGTGGCAACAATTACACATCTCAGTGACCTAATTCGCATCTGCGCATAGATCAATGCGTACATACGCAACAAATTAGAACGTATCTATGCACACAGATGAGTACGTGAGTGAGTGGGTGTGTGTGTGTGTGTGTGTGAGAGAGAGAGAGAGAGAGAGAGAGAGAGAGAGAGAGAGTACCTTGGAGATGTGAGAAGTCCGAGGATTGAAAGATAAAAGAGGAAAGTCGTTACTCAATAGTTAGTTTTACCTTATGTAATTACAGTCATAACCCTGGGTTTGTATGAAATACAGAAGTTACCCATGTACTCTTCCAAATTACACTAATCTCCCCTATCAGTTTTTAGTGCATCTCCAGCAATTCTTAGGCATTTTGCCTTGGGAAAATGTTAAGCTATGTTCGTTTTGATACTTAACTTAGTTTTAACTTAGTTTTCTAATCATTACCCTATATCTTTCTCCAATTATTACCCTATTTATTCAATCATTACTTTCATTTTTCTCTCTATCTCTCTCTACTCATTACCTATCTCTCCAATCATTACTCTATTTCTCTCTTTACCCACTACCAAAACTAAAATACTCCAAACTCTCAAACGAACAAAGCCGTTATTTTCTAGTATAGCTAGCTACTAAATACATGAAAGCCCCAACGGCATTCAGGAATATTAGTGAATCAGACTGCAAATGGAACTCCGAACACATCACCATCGACAAAAATTCCATTGTATTTGACGCAACGACAAAATTCAACTATAGATCCGACGGCAACAACAAAATCCGCAAGTCTTATTCCAATGAAGTTTGTAGATTTGATTACATCTTACTTAATATGGAAAAATAAAACAGAGAGGGAAGCATGGAAAAGACAGCTCAAATGGGACCCGTTGGTGGTGGTCAGGGATTTTCAAGTTATAAAATTGATCCAAGCATTGACATTAAAAATTAGAATCATGGATTTGAATCCACTAAAAGCGCTTAATAAGTTTATCAAGGCGCCGTGTGACATTAGCAATGGTTGATAAAAAGGGCTAAAATATATCCCCAAGCTAAAAAAAACAAAAACAAAAAGGGCGTCTCAAAAAGGGGCGTCTCAACTCTAAAGTAGTAATCAATAGTTTTGCAAGAACAACAAACAAATTCTTCAAATTCTTCCGAAATCCTTCACAAGTTCAAGATCCAAACATAGCAACAATTCTGGGACCTTTTCAAATGATATTCGCCACACATGCATCCATGCCAATTGCCAACTGACTTTTGCTAGTAAAATTTCACTATATTCAGTGCGGAAAAGAAGTTTCCATGATACAGCAATTTCTTTTGAGTGCACGCTACAATAGGGAATGTAATAAACTGTGTAACAGGAGAACTGCAACAATGCTACAACACGAACTGCTCAGATTTAGGTAACTTGGCCGCTGGCTACAGAGGGGAACAAAAGAGAGTTCCTAAAATGAAATTACAAGGAAATGTCTTTGCCAAAAAGCTCAGATATCCCCTGCGCAGGGTCATTCTTTTTCACAATAGACTCTCCAACCAATACCTGCAAGGACACAACAGCATAGTCCGGTTCTTATTAATGAGAAATTTGGAACAAGCATTGATTTCAGGCAGCAAATAAAGCAAATCACTTGCTCAACCCTTCTTATACCGAAAAACTCAGATTCTAGCCATGAGAGGAATTATTGACTCTTAAGTTGTTCAATGGAACCGACCACGGATGTGAGCACTTATCATCTTGCTTGAAAGAAATCCTAATCTTACTCTATCATGAATAATTTCCTTCACCAAAAAAAAAAAAAATCTAAAAGAGCAATAAGCACAACAAAGTGCATAATCCTATGTGACTGCAGAAAAGATCCATATTTTCATCTCAACAGAAGGTCCCTTCCTCGACACCCACATCCTCCTTTGTGCTTACCAAGGAGGGCAAGAATGGAGGACATAATGGAGGGAGGGAAGTTGGGGGTCCATAGTTGCTTTGATCAAATCAGATGTCTGATGTCTACGACATTTTTCATCTGGCATGGTCATAAGCTATAGGGGGTTACAGTGGGAATTCAGAAAAATCTGCTTTATACTTGGTATAGTTCATTTAATTGCTGTGTCAAAGAACTAATGGAGCTTACTGCTTTAACACCAGATTCTTGTACATAAGCAATATCAGCAGGAGTAAAAAGCCCAGACTCCCCAACCACCTGAAAGAGTTAAAAAAACAGAGGAACTAAGAGATCAGAGATTCCGAGTACATTAGATCAAAAAAGGAATAAGAATCCCTCCTGTTACCATGAGAGAGACACTAACGTCCACTTAATAAAAGATGTGTTTCAGTTAACAATAAGAACTCAGTATGAAGGATAGTGTCACTTACAACTATGTCTTTACGACGGATCAGTTGTCCACGCTCTCCTTCAAGAAGCTTCTTTGTAGTACTAATATCAAGCTCAAACGTTTCTGTGTAAAAGTAAAACTTGTTGGCAACAACAACTGGAAATAATATAGAAGCATATTTGGGCAGCATGAAGCTTAAATACTTCCGTTTTGTTATTTCACGCCTAGATGGCTAGGTTGAAATAATTCAATCCTCAAAGGAGAGTTTCATTTTGCCGATCAAAAATAGAAAAAAGAAAGGCATGCCTAATTATTGATTAATGTTGCTGAACCAAACCGCTTTTAATCAGTATGTATATTAGACAAAATACATCCAAGTATCCAACTAGTACAGAATAACCAGAGTTCAAATATTTAATCACATCCTGGCATGATACATAAATGTATTGGTCTACAATCACTAATAAGGTCCACCATAATGAAAAGGATTGGTAAAGAAAACATCGGAAATTGGAAAAATCCAAGCAGAAGCTCCAGCAATTTGGATTACCAAGTAATTTTCCAAACCTTAATGCTCATTTGATGTACCCTTCAAATCCATACTGCTGGTCCTTTATGGGGAATCAACTTTTCAAGGAGACATCATTATTACATTTCTAGCATGTTAACATTCCAAATTTGCCTCTTAGCATTGCAGAATTTTCTTAAATCAGTTAACAGTAGGAAAGAAAAGGCAAAAGGATGTTGGGAAATTTTCTTGTTGACATTTCAGACATACATTTTGAGACATCCAAAATTGGTCTATTGGATCAGCAACAAGGGACAGAGGGAATACAAAACTATTTGAAGTTGCATAGACTTGATGGGTTTTATAGAAGTAGTGGAAATACCAAGGTCACGGTTGTTGATGCCTATAAGTTGAACACCTTCTATTCCTAGAACGCGGTCCATTTCCCCCTCATTGTGTACCTGAATAAATACAAAAAGCAGAAGGAACGATAAAAACATTTACCATTCGCATCAGAATTTTATATTATTAACAAATTAGGGTAATTTCATAAAACTAGGACTCCAGCAGAGAATAAACCACAGAAAAGTTCCATGCATGCAATATATAAACCCATTCATCGGTGCAGAACAACTGGCAATTTGTAACCTCGCAGCAGAACAGATACGAAATTTAACCACAAAAAATAAAAAGAACTCTCTCTGTTTTATGTGGAAAACAATAGAAACGGTTCCGTTTTCCCAAACAGTTAAAAACCAAATTTTCATAAAGACCACCTTGTTTGGTTCAACTTTTTCAAAGTTATTTTTGATGTAATGAGTGGAGAGAGATAGAGAGAGGTATTGAGAAACGTGTAGAGAGAGAAATGAGATGAGATGAGAGTTGAACCAAACAAGGCGAAAATTTTTGAATCAACTCTCTCATTTAAGTGAAGTAACATCAATTCAAGCATTCTCAGTCCAGTAAATACATCAGACAATAACAAACTAACAATGAAGAAAGCACCATCCGAACCTCGATAAGTGCTGCCATTCCAAGCATCTTGCATATCTTAATCATGTATTTGAGATCAGCATCCGGTAAAACAGCAGCAATTAACAAAATCGCGTCGGCACCTTTACTTCGGGCATAGAAAATTTGCCATGCATCTATAACGAACTCTTTGCATAATAGAGGGCACTGCATATCGAGTTTGTGTTAGAAGCACAAGAAAACATGCAATAAATATGCAGGCAGCCAAAAATTTTGTTAGAGCAATAAAGCATTTAAAAAGCGCACACCTTCACTCCAGCATTCCGAATGGCCTCCAGGTTTTCGAAACTTCCCTAATTGGTAGTAACAGAGAAATGTACAGGTAATTAATAATGGAAAACAACATCCACCAACTGCCAACACTCAGCCATGGTATTTGAAACTAGTAGCAACTAAGTCAATTGAGATAGAGAAAACTGTATGTTAAACCTGGAAATATTTCTTGTCGGTCAAAACACTGATGCATGCTGCTCCACCTTTCTCATAAGCCTGGGCAATTTCCACCTGTATCAAGTGACATTCACCGTACCAAAAAACTCAGGCAACACAATATATCAAAAATAAGACAAACTATAGAGAAAAGCAAAACATCAAATTCTGATTCTAAACTGCTGGTTCACAAAATGTGGAAGGCATTTCTGGCCAAGGATCATGAATCAATAAATCCAGCAATTTGAATTCACTGTCAAACATTACTACCTATTAGTACGGTCTAAAAAATTTAGAAAGTGATGCACAGATTCATATGACCTCTGTTCCATATTATTGGTCCTTTTTCACTATACCGGACGTTTTAAAAATCCTCCCTAGGTTTTATTATACACCATTATAGATGAGCTTAAACTTTGTTTGCCAAAAGAAAAAGAATTGAGATCTTTCGATTGGTGGAAAAAAAATTCCACCAACTTACCTTATTCGTTCATCCAACCAAAGGGCAAGACAACCGAAAAAGGACTATTAAGAATATCGGATGGAGAGGTATTCATTTTTTTCCCTCCTAAGCAATGTTCTTTCTACTATGATACCTATGCATAGTTTCATGCAAACTCACTGGATCAAAATTCTCTCTTAAAACTCCTCTACTTGGAGAAGCCTTCTTCACTTCCGCGATTAACCCAGGCAGTCCAGTCCGTAAATTTGATGTCCTCAGAGCTCTGACAAAATTTCGGACTGGAGGAGCATTCTCAACCCATTTCTTCATCTTAGCCAAAGGGGTTTTCTCTTTCATCTGTAATCCAAAAAAAGAAAAAGAAAAGAGGAGGGCGGGGGGGTTTGAATACATCAATAAGCACAAAAACTAGAGTCAGACAAAAGAAAGCTTTATTCAGGAACCAAGAGAGTACCTGTGTGACTTCCACGTCCTTGTTCCACACAATCTCCTCTAATATGTTGCGGGGAGTGTTACCTTCGCTCTGTATGCGGAACTCGAAAGGGCCTACATAATGTAAGGGAGGTCCAGTCGATGGCCGCCTTCTGATCGTTTTACCCTGGCTATCAGCTACTTCTTCTTCGTTACTCCCCACTTCCAGCTCCTTGTTTTCGACAGCATTTTCTTCTGACTCATTAACTGGGGAAAGTGTTACTGATCCATCTTTCGACTCAGACTATAAAAACATCCAAGACACATTTTAGTTCAGGATTTACAGAGCACATTCTCTAAAAGTATTTGACTGTCTCAATGTATCACGTAATTCAGGTCATCTTTACAACCTATAGCATTAGCATATTGTTGACCTCACTTGGTGAAGTAGTGGATTCTGACCTTGATTGAGCACGCCCCCACTCCACCTCATCACATCCATTCACTACTCAAAACTCCTTGATCTTTTTATTCTCTCCTAAACTCTCTGGACAACATGGCGCCTTATTTACTTATATTTCTTAGCTTTTTTGTTTCATTCCACGTCCTCTACCTCTTTGTGAATTGTGATAACAAGTCGTAAAAATGTTTGACCGAAGGGATGGTTCCACTACGCACTCAAGCTGGTGTAAAAGAAATAAGAAGAAACTTCTTAAAAAATTCTGGTATGGATACACTGTCTGAGTTTTGTTAGACCTGAAATCTAATGTGCATTCAAGTTCATGTTCAAAAAAGGGGGTAAAAAATGGGGAAATTCGAGATAACTGGACCCTAGTCACATAATCCTTCAATAGAACCCTCTACACATTCTCAATTCTCGCTCTCGCGAATTTTAGTAGTTTTTAAAAGACGCTCACGCACACGCATTACGTGACTCTAAACTGGACCTTCTGGCCGGGCCTTCACAAAATCCAGGATTAAAGTCGCGAAAGCCCTAGCTCAAATGCAGAAATCTATTCTGATATATAGAGGGAGGGAGAGCACCAGTTTGGTGTCTGTCTCCCATTTTTTGAAGCCCCGTCGCAAAAATGATTTCTATAATTGCCCCTCTAAAAATTAAGTATTCACGACTATTTTTAACAAGCGATTAAATAATTGTAATGTGCGCAATAGTAATCAATTTCAAACCACCTATCATAACCACCACCCCAACTATAATTGTCATGATTGTACACTGAAGAGAGAGAGAGAAATTGATAGAATGGATCAGTGATAAGGGGGGACCTGTTGGGCGCGGATACAGCCTCTGTAGCGATCGGACATGGGAAGCGAGATTGACCACCGAGATGTTGAGAATATGGGGTTGAGGGGAAGACGGTGGTGGGATTGAAGGGTCTGATACGAAACCCTAGGTGTTGCTGCTGCTGCTGCTGATTTCAACGACATCACACTCTCCATTGAACGAGGGAATGAATTCTGTGAGTGAGCGGAGAAAACAAGACTGGGTGTATCCACGGATTGCAAAGGACTTGAATTTATATACTGGAGTATTATGTATATCCGTTTTTGTTTTGGATTTGATTTTGTCGCTATCCTATTTTCTAACAGCATTCCTTTTGTCTTACGAAATAAATTAACTGAAAGAAACAAAGTGTAGTGGCGTTAGTGTTAGGCTCCGTTCGGTTAAATACGTCATTTTAGCTTATTTTTTATTTTTATTTAAATTTTTTTTATATCACTTTGCTTATTGTCAATTTTTTTGAGAATTATTGCATCCTCACAACAAGAGGAATCTAAAAGTAAAATTTTTTTATCAAAATCCAATTTTTTTGAATGAAGACGAAAAAATTGGCTTATTGGCTAATTTTCGTCTTTATTCAAAAAAAATTGGATTTCGGTCAATATTTTTTACTTTTTAGATTCCTCTTGTTGTGAGGATGCAATAATCCCTAAAAAATTGGCAATAAGCCAAATGATAAAAAAAAATTTCAATAAGGACAAAAAATAAGCCATAGTGAAAAAGGGGAATGAAAAAATCACTCTCCTTTTTAAAATGTTTTTATCTCCTAAACTATCTTCCATTTGTGAATTTTGTCCTTAAACTTTTAAAATCAATTATTTCATCCTCAACTTCTTTATTGGAACCAATTTGGTCTAACAGTTAGCAAAATATTAGACAAAAAGAAACATAATTTAAGGACGAAGTAGACAAATGGAGCATAATTTACGGATGCAATATTAGACCAAATTAGAGAATCTGTTGCTGTTAGACCAAATGGGTTCCAATCAAAAAGTTGAGGGATGAAATAGATAATTTTTATAGTTTAAGGACGAAGTAGACAAACGGAGTTACAGAGTGTTGTTTAGGGAATAAAAACATAAAATAAAATAAAAAACTTTTTATATATTCATTCATATTCAAACTTTGTGTGTCCCATTGAACAGGTGTTTTTGACCTAAATTAATTTGTTTTAAAAAATTCGCTATTATTTGGTACTTCGGTGATTTTTAATTTAGTTTTATCTATGTCAAAAATCTTGAGCTCATGACTCGCCTATGTGAGAGTGATGGCGCATTAATATTTGAGCAAATATTTACTATTCCAACTCACTATGTTTTGGTATGCTGTTGAACAAGAAAGACAAATGTTTTACTTTGCGAGTGTCCCGACCTCTAGCAAGCAAATATTAGAGTAATGTATTGGAGAAGTTTTGCCGTGAAAGATATGGACTGTGATGATTAAAAAAAAAGAATACCATGAATCGTCGGGATAAGTATGAAGTGAGGTCATATATTTAAAATATATCATCCTCAGCAAAGCTCTGAAAGGACCGGCCACCCGTAAGTTTGTATTATCCCATGGAGGGCTAGTGTGGTCACAGGCTTAGAGGCATGCTTGCATAATGACAAGGTCGGCAAAAAAAGTGAAATGACCTGAGATATTAAGTAAATATTACTATTTACCTTATAATGTCCAAAATATTACGAACACATTCTGTAGTATTAAGATCGTTCATTTTGTACATATTATCGAGGTATACTTTTCTAAAAACATAATTATAAACATGTGAATTCTATTTTATAAATGATTTTCTTTAGAGTAAAGAAAAAATGTTTTTAGTTTTTTTTTTTAAAAATCCAAATATTCAGGTGTCATTCTCCTATTCCTTGTCATCTCTCCCTAACCCTAATACCATGATTTCTCAACCTTAAAAAGGAAAAAGCAGGAGTAAAATAATTATGGGGAGATTCAAAGCATAGCAATTAATAATATCTGTCCTCTCTTTCCATAGCAATCTCGGATAGGGATGACATTAAACAAATTTAATGAAATTCCAAAGAGAGGAATTACTACGTATATAGCAAATCGATCCAATTAAACAGTACCATTTAAATGGATATGGAGATAGAGATAAAGATTATTCACAAGAAACAGAAAAAAATTCATTGCAGGCACGCCTATAGTGTGTGAAGGATTATTACTGATATTCCATATAACTTCCACAAAAATAAATGCACTTTAAGTGCTAAGAACGGAGGGTGTTGATAAATAAAAACCACCCCAAACAAATTGATTTTTAATTAACCCCAATGGCTTCGCCAAGTGGTCTTGGCTTGAGACTTGGGTGTTTGCTCAATCCTAAGGTCTTAGGTTCGATTCTTCTTGCCAATAACTCTTGAGACCACATCCCCACGCGTATGCGTGTGAAACGATTGTAGAGGTTAGTCCAAGGTGCGCGAAAGCTGACCCAAGACACCTTGCATTACAAAAAAAAAAAATTTAATTGTACCATTTAATACTATTATAGAACCAAGGGACTTCTACTCTACAAGGTTCCTTTCCTTTCCAATATATCGCCTCTAACATCAGGAGAATCACTATAAATAAGTCTATAATCAAAAAGTTTGTTTTCCGGTATAGTTGGACTAATTGGAGTTATAGTTCACCGAAGATGAAATCATTCAGCTTGTGCTTGCACAATCTGAATAGGCATTTTGTCTAATGGCATCCTGAATTTGCCATCTGGTGAACCTCAAATCATAGTTTGTTTGGAGAGAGAGAGAGAGAGAGTGAGAGAAAATATTTCAGACCAAATCCACTGCGAAACCATGGAAATTCAACATCTTGTCCTGTCAGAAGCTACAAATGAATGGCCCCAGTGATCCCTGGTACAAGTGCATATTTCTGAGTCCTGTCGTCAGCTATTCTTCCCAATTGAGACACACACCAAAAATCTTAAAAACAGCAACCCAAATTTAGGTTTAACCTTCCAATGAGGAATACTTTGATGAGAAAACTTCGTTGTGTTGGATAACGAGACAATGCCGAGAATCAGAATTTGAGACAGTTCGCACCGCAGATGAAAACTAATGAACGATTAATCACATGTTTAATGCATATAACTGTTGCAGCTCATCTTTGAACTTGGCCTTCAATTGTTCCCTCTTTATTTTGAGAGCAGCAGTAACCAATCCTGACTCAGGTGTCCATGGATCCGACATCAACTTAATCTTTGCAGGGATTTCAAACTTGTCCAGTTTTGCAGCTTTTGCCGCCTACACATGGTAAATCCCATGAACATTAGGTGCTTTTGACACAAAAGAAACAGCCATTACATTCATAAAAAGCAACCATGCATTAGTCTGTGTATCGATCTTGGGTATATGAAGAGTTTTGTGGGAGGAAGAAGAAATGGAACGTGAAGGTGGCAAAATTTAGAAGATGTTTAAACTTTAAACACCTTAATAAATACAGGGTCCACACGCAGCATAATGACATGGTTGGTGTACGTTCATACAGATTCGAGTGAAATTTTAGCTACGGGATGGTCTCAAGATACAATGTTCATAGGTTAGGTGTGCACTATGTAACTTGTACACTGGGCATAGTGCTCAAGTCCATATGTGAAACAATCAAATAATTTGTGGCAAGACAAATCAGCCAGCACATCTTCTGGACAACTTCTTCTGATCTAAGACGACAAAAAACATCAAAGTAGTTGATTGACATTGACAATTTCCGATTTCATTTAGGTGTGCACTATGTAAGTTGTATACTGGGCATAGTGCTAAAGCCCATATATGAAACAACCAAATAATTTGTGTCAAGACTAATCAGCCAGCGCATCTTCCAGACAACTTCTTCTGATCTAAGATGACAAAAAAACATCAAAGTTGTTGATTGACGTTGACAATTTCCGATTATGTTTAGAATTCCAAACTTCCTTGAGCTCCAACACAAGATAGTTAAATGGACAAACCTTCAGAAGGGATTGCTGGACCTCCTTGACAGCTTTTACTTTGTCACACAACTCAGGAAAATCCCCGTATGTCATCCCCGCCTCTTTGGCCCACTTCTCAAGGATGTGACGTGAGGGAACAACAAGAGCCACACAATAGTTGTGGAAAGGATCTGCATATACCATGAAATTGTCGACGTAGTTGCTCGTCATCAGAGCTGCCTCTACCTAAAATGAAGGATCAGGAAACAATTTGAGTACAACAAACATGAGTACTTATTCTATAGTCCTGGACCACCACGTCACTTTTGACACCATTTCTCTTGCTTCACCTTTCTGAGAAGCCTTTCCGGTTCCCGATATTTTTATTGAGTTGTCTACCCATAAGTGCCCGGAACCAAAGACGATGTTACATGGTGGTCCTAGTCGACTCCTAGACTACTGAATGTCCAGAACACCAAGGGCAATGCACTAGCATCAGGACTTAAATGGAATAACAACTTCCTTAAACCCTTGCACGGGAATAGCGGAGAGGGCTGGAAATAGAGAATGCAAGAATATATAATAAGATTTGTATGCTCACCTTGCCGAGGGAGATATACTCTCCATGTTGAAGTTTAACAATATCCTTCTTTCTATCAATAATTTCAAGGCATCCATCAGCATGAAACTGTCCTATGTCACCAGTATAAAACCAGCGAACGCCCCTCTCGTCGACCTGTATTAGAAAGTAATCCATAGAAGGCCTATAATAACAAGTTGCCTCATCCAGTTGCAACACAAAATGCACTCAAGAACTTACCTTGTACACCTCCTTTGTTTTTGCATCATTGTTAAAGTAACCGGCAGTCACACTAAATCCACCGACTACAACCTCTCCTCGAGGCATAGGCTTGTCCGATGTTGTGTAACCACCTTCTTCCCATGAAACAAGCTGCAATATCAAATTGAAGATGTAAATTAAAATGTTTCTGGGCGCTGTAGTGCTTGGAGTATTTTAAAGGGGCAATGACAAAAGGCTCAAGAAGGATAGAAGTGCGAGTTCAAAGGTTCTTATTCTCCGGAACTAAAGAAAAATGGTCAGGTTTCATCTTTTCTCTTCTTACTTTTACTACACCCTTACAAATGTTTGCTTATCATAGTCAAACTGATGCTCTTTTTTTTTTCCTGAACGAGAAACATACTTTTTAACCGATACTGAAACATACTTTTCAACACAACTTAATGCACCTGAAGAAATAACAATAAAGGAGTTTTCATATTATGAATCATTTTTGTCCTAGTAGGATGCTGGGGATCTTGTTTTAGTAGTAGTGATGCTCAGTCATACACTGCCAACTAATGACACAAGTTTGCTTCAGACATGAGAGAAAACATTAAGGTAATTCTAATACTGGGCACATATGTTAGCACACATTATATCTTGCCTTTCTTACTTCCTCTTCTTCATTGCAAAGTAACTGACTTCACTTTCCGAAAGTATCCATTGGATAGAAGTCAATTGGGAACAAACTAGGAAGTTATTCAGAGAAAAGAAATAGTATGCTTTGGCAGAGAGAATAAGTTAAGCATGAAATGGTGCTATCTTAGTGAAGTTGAAATGAATAGGAAAACCCAACCCACAATCACAAGGGACATTTGTTAAAATCTAGCCAAACTGATTCAGGGTAAAGCATTGAGTTGCTTCATTGCTACAAGGATTTGACCTGTTTAACAGAAAGCAGGGAATAATTAGGACTTTTGCAATAAACTGAAAATTTTGCCCATAGCACACACACCTCCCCCTGAAATACTGATCCTATTCCATCATATTCACTGCTTTTCATTAACAACATTTGATGGTGTTTTCGAAATAGAGGTAGCCAAGGAACACTCTCTCCTACTCTCCTAACCTAAGTTTGTAATGAACAATCAATGGACCTTCAGCAATAACTACCTACAGTCGAGTGCATAAAAATTTTAGTTTTCAGTAGTTAGCAGACTTTTACCATTCATCGACGGCTCTAACCTCAAATCCACTTCAAGTCATGTGCACCCAATATCTCCCAAACCCATCACGAAGAAAGACATTGTTCATTCTTTATACCCCGGATTATTGTTAATGCATAACTACCCACGTTTGATTCTGAACTCAGTTAATAGCATAACATACATGAGACATTTTAGCTGGACATTAACCTAGGAAGCATATTTAGTATTTCTGACAGCCCATGAATCGTGACAATCCGCTTAGTTCATTCACTGAACTTGAACCAGCATATTACTATCATAGCATTCAAGAAATGCTCTCTGGCAACTTGTATACCTATTACCCTTTATAGAAACAACATATGTTTCAAACAGAATAGTTTCCAGTGTCCCAGTTACCGTAAAATGGGATTAGACATATCCCACACTTCTACATTACTTTAAAATGAAATGTATCCATTCCTGGCAAACAGAAGATAAGTTACCTTAATGTAACAACAACAAAGTGGCGGACCAACACGGCCAACAGAAGTGTCATCCCACTCAGTAAAAGCAGCTCCCGCACATGTTTCTGTAAGGCCATATCCTTGAGCAATAGGAGCCCTGAGTAACCAGAACATTTAACAAACCAACTTTAAATGCTACATAATGCAACACAACATAGAAATGTATGCACGGGCCTGTGTTTTTGTATCTGCAAACAATAGGGAAGAGGAACTGTAAAAGCAAACCTACCGTCAAGACACCAAAGTAACAAAAAGATCTACCAATGAACTGGAAATGGATAGTTTCTTTTCTAGATCAATTTCTCTTCTTCCTCAAGTGTGGGTCTTAGTCCATCGAGTCGACTAGAACCAGACTGTCTTGTTCAAACAAGAAAAGAAGTCATAGCTTTACTTTTCCAACGTTATACTCCTTCCGTTCCTAAAAGAGAGTTCACTAAGACATGCAATTTTCGGATGAGAAAATAAAGTATATCACACCATAGTTCAGTCCCCATATAACCTCCCTATTCAAAATTTTGTGTTCTTCCCCTCCTCTCTTCATGTGCATGCCATTTCTCTACATCAGCATTGGCATTCGATTCAATATTTTCTCTTTATCTAAGTAGAAGCAGTTGGAAACCAATATAGGAGCCACCAAAAAGATCTATCCTTAAGCCTGTGATGCAATATACACAGCTGATTTTGTGCAACTAGAAGTAAAAATAAAGTGCGCTTGTATTTGTTTTGGGGGGGGGGGGGGGGGGGGGGGGGGGGGGGGGGGGGGGGGGGGGGTTGTCGGGTCAAATCTAATCAATATAGTCTGTCTGCTTCACAAGTTTGGCTGCAAAACACAACAGAATTGTTTACAAGTTGGATAAAAACCTGAAAGTATTCATTCAACAATATCATCTAGATGCCTCTTCCCAACCAACTATTTAGAATTAAACTTATAATAACATAATAACAGGTAATCTATCCTTCCTAAAAGGTTGCAGAAAAATTACCCCATGCAGATATTGATAAAACGCTGTGTATCTCCAGATAAAGGAGCTCCACCACAGAGAATGAACCGGATGTTTCCTCCAAGTATGGAACGTATCTTTTTGAAAACAATGGCATCCCACAGTAATTTCTCTACTCCCCAGGCGCCAAGCCAGCTTCCTTCTATGGATGCCAGGCGGCGCTTATATCCCATATTAAAAAGTTTCTTTGCAAAACCACCCTTCTCCACAACCTAGGTGCACATTAGTCACAATGAGGAAGGAGAACTTTAGTAATTATATCTACAAAACATACAAAAATGCATCAAATTCATTCTATAACACCAAAAAGGGGCAATAAATCAAGTCAGTACTTCAAACCTTCATTGAAACACCGTCTCGCACACGATCTAAAATTGCTGGAACTGCCACCATTAGGGTGGGCTTTAACTCAGAAGCATCTCCTTTGGTTCCCTTCTTGATTTTGTTAGAAGTGTCAGTTAATGTCAGCGCCGAACCATAACCAATGGCACAACCTGCGGACAACATAATAGACTGGACAACAACAATGCCTTTAAAAGAGCATAAATAAGCCCCATCATGCCATACGAGAAAAAATATACACAGGCATTACCTCAGCTGCCAACTCAAGAACATGAGCTAGCGGCAAATATGCCAAGTAAACATCATTTCTTCCTAGTTTCGGAATCACTGTCATAACAGCAGCTGACGTTGCTACAAGGTTTCCTTGGGTAATCATAACTCCCTAAGACACAAAGATACAATTTCGAAAAGTTTTTAGTTCAGGGAGTAGCGAAAGAAGCAGAAGAAAAATACCATAAATCGCCCACAGTCAAAAAAAGAAAAGAAAAGAAAAAGTTGCCGATAATCAGGGGCAAATACACATAAGAAAGTGCGCGGGTTCATCTGAATTTATCATCATGTGATAGCTGTATGTCAACGTTAGCCGCTATGCATAGGCCCTACAAACACTATTGCTGGGTATTTTATCCTCTGATCCCTATTGAATTATCATGCTGTTAATGGCTAATAACCGGTATTTAAAACATGTGCTTTTGGATTGAACTCAGTGTTCACTAAATGCTGATGACAACTTATGAAAAATGTGAAGTTAAAGTTGCATCAAACCTTTGGTAGACCCGTGCTACCACTCGTATACATGACAACAGCAACATCCTCACTGACAGGGAGTCTTGGATGAACAGGACTCTTTTTCCCCAGTTCCTCCACCTCCGAAAAAGAATTAACTGTCCACGTGCTCATGTTTCTCAATAAGTTGGACTCGGCTCCAGTTTCGTCATCTTCAAAGTAAATCACATTTCGTATATGTGTCAGACTCGAACTTATTGCAGCCAACTTTTTCAATTGCTTGGAATCGCATATCAGGGTTGACACTTGGGTCTGCCAAACAATAGGTGATCAGTATGTATTACATTGGTTAAGGCATGGGGGATACGAAAATCCTAATGCATAGTGTCCCTACCTCATTGAGTGAATGGATCAGGGCATCCTCGCCCAGGGACGCATATATAGTGACAACAGTAATGTTCTGCCGGAAGCAGCCCTGAAAACATAAGACAATGTCATCTCCTCACCCTCAACAAAGAAATGGAAGTGAATAAAGATGAGGGGAAATGAGCAAGGCTACCTGAAAGGCAATTAACCACTCCGCTCGTGACTCGGAAAAAATGGCTGCACGAGTATTCACATCATGACCTAATTTAATCAGTCCTGAGGCGAAATTGCAAGCATGATCAAACACCTCCCCATAAGTCTCCCACTGATATTCTCCTTGGTGTAGCTTCTCAAACTTCCTTCCATCACCAGCAGTGATGAACTCCCTACTAATTAGCTTTCTTGTTCCAAGAAATCGTTGCCGTGAATGCTTCTTGCAAGACTGCTCAAATACAGCAGCCAAAGTTGTGGCCCCTTCCCAAGGAACTTCAATCAATTTGGCTGATTTAGCATTGCGCATTGCTACACCTGCCTCACCCCCAACCTCTACTGGAACCCCTCTCTGTTTTACCTTTCTCTTCCCCTCAAGTATGAATGAAACTAACAAAGCTACAAGTGCAGCAACAACCCCAACCATGATACCAGACACTCCGTGGTCTTTGAAAATGGATGAGTAATCACTACCAGCCATTTTTTTCATCACAGGTGAGTTCAAAAGACTTCCCTCTGATTACCCTGATGAGGATGATTATGAATTGACAAATAGCGTCAAGCTTCAAAGCAGACGAACTCCTGAAAGGTATTTGAATGACTGTCTTAGCTTAAACTCACCAACATTGATCTAGGCATCATAATTTTTTGCAGAACTTTTCGAATGACTAACAATCAAATTATTACATCCTCTTTTCATTTTAGTATCACCTAACTAGGAATACAAACTCAAACATACGATTATGTCCTAAAGAAAAAAACTAAGTGTGTTGCAACTTAAAATGCTTTAAAGTTGTAATAATGAGCAACAATGAAAAGATGAGAACATCAATCTAAATAAGTCATGATTTACAATTCCCTGGTTAGCATGAACTTACTCTGTATCTACAATCATGAACACAATTAACCTAATCCCCACAATAAATCTCAAACTGTGTAGGCAGGCAACACTATTACGATAGTGATCCATGTTTTGGCAAGACAAAACGTGGAAAAAGTTGGTCATCGTGCTCCTGAAAATGTAAATTGCATAAGAAAAAAGTTTGGAAAGTAATTCGTGCTATTCGATGTTTATTTTCAAAGAGTTCCAGTTAATATTCAAATCTCTAAAAGCTTATCCCCCATCATAACGCAATTAGGAGCATGTTGTGCACCACATTTCCATTCCCGCTCCTCGTACCGAACTATCCGTGTTCCACGTAACATACATCCTGACTCATTCTGTTAGATTTCTTGGAGTTCTTGGAGGATTCCAAAATTGAAAAGCAAGAAGTATTATGCAAAAATACAATATAAAGTAAATCATGTACTAATGAAGGTTAGTTACCACAAGAGCAACACTTGTAAGTTCTGAAGTCGGAATTCCCTTATATAATATTGTCCATTACGGTCTGATCGATAAACTAAAATTTAAAAAAAAAAAAAACCGTACGTACAGTGATCGCACTTCTATATGTTATGAGCATCGCAAATAATGTCGAGGAAGATAAACTACTCCGTAAAATATAACAATTGTCCAGAAAATTACTCTCTCTTTCTCTCTCTCTCAAATTGAATTGAATTTTGGGAATGAAAGCGAAATTGTACTAGCTTTACCTTCCAGAGACGAGGAGAGAGATCGTCGGTTCCTGATTTTCCGGATTCCGTCACTGTGAGCTCGGGAGAAAGCGGAGAAAACTGAAATGGGGAGGAAACAGAAAAGGTGTGAAGATTTGCGAAGAATACACGCGTGTATGTATGTATATATATATATATATATATATATATATATATACACACACACACACTTCCAATCATGATCATATATGCTAACATGACGCTGTATTGGTCGACAGGAGAGAGTGACAAGGAGGGCCCACTCCTGGGCCTGGGGGGCGTTTCTTCGGTGGGAAGGGCACGTGTCATGCATAGGGAAGGAGATTGGCGTGATGGCGAAGCAGAGGGGTCACGTGGCAAGGTGACAGGCGGAGCATGGCACGCACCTCGATAGTCGCAGTTCTCTTTCATGCAGAGCATCGAAATGTTGTCGCACTGAAATTAATAAAGGGTTGCTCATCGAAAAAAAAGAAAAAAGAAATACTAATCTCCGCCCTAAAGGCATAAATAATAAAATAGATAAAACGTGTATTGATATCCGAAAAAAATATTGATATCTACAAAAGTGTATTAACATCTGCGAGAAATGTATTAATATCCAAACTTGTTTAGAAATATTGGCATATCATCCTCTAACCAGTAGACGAAAGTTAACCAGAACCGATTAAAGAAATTTGGGAAAATGACGGCCAAAAACGTATTTTAATAATTAATACCCACTTAGTGGACATTTCCAGCATTAACAAATGTTCTTAACTTATCCTTGGCGGGTATTAATTATCAAAATACATTCTGAACCGTCATTTTCTCAAGAAATTTCAGTAAGAACGCCCAAAAAGCAAGTGGTGATTTTGGTTTCAACGAGGTTATGGATTCAACTCAAGTTCAGCCAGGTTATGAATTCAATTGACGTGAATCGCTTCAATTTGTTGTTTATGTACCAAAAACAAGGCCTTATGTCTGGGGAATGTGGAGAATCTAGAAGTAGAAACATTCATCATTATAGATATTTGCACCACATTGGGATGCATATGTATGCACGTGGAGCCATTAAAGGCCCTGCATTATCATGAGAGACAACATCCTTCGAGGAAAACGCAAGTGCTGATGAAATTGCTTCTAGATTTTGGAATCAATACCCGAGAAGCTATTTACTTACTAGTAGCTCTTTTGCGCCTACTAGACCCATGAGGTACACAACTATGTGAGATTCAGTCCTACATAAAAGGGTCTGCATAATTATGTGAATTCTAATGCCTTCTATTTCTTCAACAAAGGATTCTAATGGCTTCGACAAAATAGTTTTTCCAAACAACAAAATAAACTCCTAACTTTCTTCGGGCAATTCTTCAAACCGCAAATAAACTTCATGCGAACTAACTGCCATGTGCATCGGAGGGAAAAAAAAAAGAAGCCGATTCTGTGATTTATTATCACGAAGAATAAGCTAAGCAAGCAATTACATACTCAAAATCAACGGAGGACTTTACAGCAGATTACATTCGCAAAGGGGTAATGAAGCACAGTTATTAAAGGGTGAGGAGTTCTTCGAAATAAAGTAAAAAAAAGGCGAGGACAAACGTAACGATTTCAGAGGGACAAACTTGAGAAGATACTGTGTAAATATGGGCTAAACAGCAATTTTACATGCCGATGGCGAGCTGAGCCAACGCGTCTACTTTTCTCTTATTCACTTGGGCTTGCTTCTAGCAGTTTCTTCAACCCGTGTGAGTGCATCTGTGAGCACATCAATTGTCCAATCTTTCAAATCCTCCTGCAGAAAACAAAGTTAACAAACATTATATAAAAGCATACTGAGGCAGCAGCAAACCAGTATTTGTTGATTTCTACATTAACGCGGCCATGTACAGAAGAAGAAAACAGAAGACTACTGAAATACAAGAAAGAAACTTAATCCCTATAGTCAGATAAGAAAGATGCACATCGCACAAGGATTTTTTGAAAGCAGAAAACTAAGAAGAGAACTAGTAGGGACATGCTCAAAACACAAATCAACTTGATTCGATCTTTTGAAATTGTGAACCATTGTTTGCTTCTTTCTAACTCTGTGCTACAACATGCATTGTTTCAGCTCCCGTAGAAATAGACCTGGGTTACGAAGGTTCAATAATCAATGCTGATTACAAGTACTCCAAATTCCAATAACAAATCCAAGAGCCTGGTTTGAGACTTCCCGGGGAGCAATTTGTCAAACAAATTGAATACTTAAAGGTTTTATAGACAGGGTTGAGAGTAATAGAGTCAATGTAATCTGCATGTAAAATATATATGCAGTGGGTAGCAGTTTTAGTATCAAAACTACAGTAATAAATACAACTGACGAAAAGGAAAATTAGGAGAAGAAATCAAAGGTAAATGACAAGTGAATCGAGTTTCATGACAAGTGAATCGAGTTTCACCATGGGTACTGGTTCCCCAGTTCTTATCCGCGCATTTGGACGAGCAAGCTTTGATTCAAATGGAGTCCTTGGCCGCACTTCTTGAATTTCATCCCACTCCTCACGACTAAGCATTCTAACTGTGCCCTGACCAGCAGGAGCATGCTTTATTTTGTGCTCAATCGTCTCTTGGGATTTGGATTCATCTAACTGTCAATGTCTTATTAACATGAATATTTATAAGCACGGAATCACTACAATTGAATGAGAAAGGGTTCATGGCCACTTATTCATGGCAAGCAAAACACGTATTAAGGAGGCATATTACTCTTCAAAAGATGCAGCATGACAAATTTAAATTCTATATCCAAAGTTCTATTAGGATTTAGGCATAATTATAGAACTAAAACTTCTTCTTTCCTGAAAGGTAAAACAACAGTCCTATTTGGACAAGCAATAGATGTCAAGGATACACATTCCCGACTCGCGAAAACAATGACTCTACTGCAAGCCAAGAAAAGAAAAGAAAAAATGGCAAACAAACTCTCTCCACTTCAAGTCATAACCAAAAGATATGTCGTACCCGCTTGTTCGTTTCGGGGTCTCAAAACCTTTGCGCACGGTCCCTAATAAATTTTCTCTATTTATCTCTCTCCACTCATAACTTTTAAAACCTCCCTCAAAACCTAAATCAAATATTATTTTTGAACCTCCAAGTTTTGAACTTCCACATACCCTATCAACAAAGGTAATTGGAACCTGCAAAAACAGATGTAAAATCCAGGTCAATTATTTGGGCCAAAGGCAACAACTTTGAGTTAGAAGCTGAAAATGTTTGAAGAAAAAACTCGGAGAAGAAAACATCATTGCGACATCTGATAGGTATAACTACTTTTGAAGAAAACAGAAACAGAGCCAGAGATCAGCACTGTACATGACATTACAGAAATCAACCCCAACCTTGAAAAACAAAGCAATCTAATAGTACAATGAAATCAAAGTACTTCACCTGTCTGAGTTTTGAGACCATGAATAGTAAGCAAGAATTGCTGAAAAGATTGAATCGCAGATAATTCGGATCACAATTGATGGCCAGAATCAATTCGCAGAGAATTGAGAGAAACCTTGGGGGACATATGGATTCGGTTAGCTGCACGCGCTGGTAATCATACATCAGAAGAAACTCGCATATGACAGACGCGAGATTGGCCCAAACGGCATCGACCAGGTGCCGTATAAGAACGCATCGTGAACACGCGAGGTATATCAAAAACGACGTCGTCTGTACTTGTTAAGGCTTCTCACTTCAGACCTGCGAAGTCACTTGAAAACATGAATTTGTAAAATTGTGAGCCCGTTCCAGTTCATCACCATGATCGAAACCATTCATGTTTCAGAGATTGTCAAAAGAATATAATTGAAAAGAAATCCTTTGAATAGAGTACACTTTCGATCATAATCGGAGACGATAAGTGTGACTTTTTTTTTGCAAAAATAGACTTGGCCACACTCTATCAAATCTATTGTGTCGAACGACGGAGAGGAGCTGTTCATAGTTTAATAAAACGACGTCGGAAGCGGGCGTTCTTGGATCTGCATAGCGAGCTCGTCAAATTGTGATCTCGTTTCGACTGATCTCAACGATCGAAATAAACATTGCCAAAGATCGTTCGAATCAAATTCTGAATGATGCATGATCGGAGATTATCAAAGTGAATTTATTTTTATGAAAATAGATTCGGCCACACTGTATCAAACCCATTAAATTCACTCCGACGACGAAGGGACGTCCCCGACGGAAAAGGAAAAGGATTCTCACTCCATTGCTCAACAGGTCTGCTTCTCTCTCTAAAGGTTTTCTTGATCGATTTTCCTTTGGGATGTTGCCTGATTAATTGATTTTGTTTCCATTGCTCTGGAACTTGTGCTTCAAAATTTGACAAAACTTTGCATTATATTCCAAGTGAATCAATGCACACGTGCTTGTAGCTCATCAAAATTTCAAACCAAGCTAGAATAAGCTAATACTGGGCTCGTCTCGCTTACGATATATGAAAAAATTCAAACTACTCGAGATTGGCTCGTGTTCGGTTTGATTAAAACTCCTTTGAGATCGACTCCCCTTATAAACAAGCTAAGGTTGAACATATTGCACACGCTTGCTTGTTTTGCTTGTGTGTGTGATATTGACATTTATATTATGGCGGGATTTGTCCTTTTTTTAAAATTTTTTTATCATCAAAAGGGTGGGAGGGAACGATCAGCGTAGCAACTCTCCTCTAGGCGTGACCATAGGGGCTCCCGACCACCGTGGAATGTCCAGTTTGAGCCATAGCTACCGTCCGGGGAACGGGGCGTCATCATGGCACCACCTGGTGCACAGCGGCGAGAAATCCCTCTCTTCGGTCCAACTACAAGTTCGAATCAAAGCCTTTAATGGCACCACCGGATACCTACATTCATGTGCCTCCTGTGGCTCAAACCTACACAGTTGTTAAAGAGTGGTGGTGACTCCCACCAACTGGGCTACCACCTAGGTGGTGTGGGTGCGGGATTCATACTTGCCCAAGAAGTTTTGTAGTACTACCATATGTCCAATCACGTATGCATTACGGTATCTTACTATTCACGTAGCAATTTGTTCCTGTTTCAGAAAAAGGGAATGTTTACCATTCATATCTTGGTTCGACAGTTAATTGTCGTAGACATGTAATGAGTCAATCAAGTATAATCCCCTGCTTCATACAGTTACCACATAAACTATTCCCACAGTGCATTCCTGAAGTTTTGACGGTAAAAATTGTTGGTGAATCAGGTTATTGCCCCTTCATGGTTGTATTATCCTTAGATTATCCATTTTGAGGATTTCGAATGTTTTTAGATGTGAGGTTCAAGTTATGTCTTATCCTTTCGAGTAGTTATTGTTATGGTGTTGTCAGCAATGGCTTAATCTGAAGCACCATTGAAATGATCGTTTATACGCTTAGTGTTTGTTTGAATCAATTATCCAATGTCCCCAAAATGGAACTTTTCTGTGCCGAAAAGGTAAAAAGCAGGCGACTTTGTGGAGTGTAGTTTGCTCAAGAGTTAAGCCATTTTTTCAATTTTCTCTCACTGTCATTTCAGAGCTTTCTTTTCGAGAACTGAACATCTGTGTTCACTTACATCACGTTTCATTGTTGAAAATAGACTCGAATCATCTTTCTTCTGACCGATTTCTTAAGGGATTTTTATTGGATTGTCATGAATCTTTTTTTTTTTTGGGAAATTAAACCATTTATAAAGCAAACCAACCTAGAACAAAGGAGAATCCCAACATACAACGGGAACCCAGGCATAACTAACACATTCCTAGCTGCCTAGGAAAACCAGAAAACAAAACCCAACAAAGAAAAGATTCATAGGGAAAAAATGCGAGAACTAAGAAAAGATTCACGTACATCGTTGGTCTAATTGTGTTTGGTTCTCTTGTCACGTACCTTGTTGGGCTTTTATTGAGTGGCCGCCTAGGAAAAGATTCGTATTCCAGTAGAGTGTATAAACTTTCATTGGCTGCTGCTATCTACTGGATTTGGAGAGAAAGAACTAAGAGAATCTTTCAGCGTCGTGGTGTTTCTTCTTCAGTTTTGGGTGGGTTGATTATTGATGAAGTTCATGCTTGTTTACGAGGTTGGTAGCTCAGGATTGTCATGAATCTTCTTCTCATCGTTCTTTGAATCAGGATACTAGAACTAGTATCATGTCAATACGTATAATATGGAATGGTTGAGTTAATTACTTGATACTTTCCTCCTCGAATCCTCATATTGAATATGTTCAGTTGTTAACATCCAGTGGGCTGCATATCACAAGATAGGGCATTTGATATAAACTGAAGGTCATCGCGAGTGGAAGGTGACATCTCTAAATCTGTACTAAAGTAGATTGCAAGATTTTGTTTGTTCATATATAGTGGTAGATTACAAGTCAACTGAAAAGAGGGGACCAGTGTCAGATTCAAACGATTTGAGATTGTCTCAGACCCTTTGGATCACTACTATTCAAAGCCCTGTAGGTTTGAAACGTTTGATTGGTCAAAAAATAATTGCTTCGCAGATGAAAACAGTATTTTCCACGAGAAGATCATGAAAATCCTCCAAAAAAGTAGTGATCAAGGGAGACCTTTTCGTGGAAAATTCTCCAAAAGAGTCCCTGAATCCCATGTACATCCGGGCATACTAAGGCCGGATCAACCTACTTCGAGTGTGATCGTTGGAGCCCACGGACCACCCACCACGATGGCCTCTTCTTCTTTGACATCCCCTTCCCTTCCAACTAGCTGAACAACCCTCCAAAAGTCCATTACCACTCCCACGGCCTGTGTCTGAAATATGCAAGCGGGTCTGTGTGCTTGAGCCTCATCAACACTTGGCGTGGCAACACGAAAGTGAAGTGGAACTGTTTTTTGTTCTCCATTCTACAGCTACTGGTTTGCTCAATTAGAGACCCTACTTCAATGAGCTGGGACACGCGTACACTGAAGATTGAGTTGAAGTCTCTGGGGCTTACAATGAGGATGCCTTAGCTTTGTCATGGAAGACTATGGCTTGCATATTGCGTAGACTGCCCAAAAATTTCGAGGATTTCGTTTCTGTACACTTTCGTAGTAGCCCATTTGATGAATTGAACGCAGTTAGCGCTTATGCTTGTGCCGTCGTTGGTTGGTATCGAAGCATCTCAGGTGAGCATGTCGGCTAGTCTTAAGAGGTAATGCACTACCTTTTATGTGAAATACTAAGCCTCAGTGTTCTTGTGCCGGTCCTTACACGGGTTAAGGTGGCAACCAAAGGGGGAGAAGATTTTGCCAACCAATACACCTCAGCTGGCAGATGCAGAAGAAACACCAAAGAATGGGAATTGTCTGCGATCCACATTTACTTTGTTATGTTTCTTTGACTCTAATTATTTTATTCTCTTGTTTTTGGATTTATTCTCTTGTTGTCTCTTTGTTTCATGAGCATGAAAAATGGCGCTATTGACAGGTTTATATAGTGATGGAATGGAACAAGAGAGGGAATTTTGCTTGTTGCTATGTTCAAATGTGTCTTAGTCCATTGGTTTGATAACATTAGTAGTGTCTTTGTGTTGCAATGGGTTTGTGGAAGAAAAGGGAACGTCCTGTGGGGTTTTGTGCGTGTGTGTCTGTGTGTGTATGTTGGCGAGATATTTGAGCTAAACAGAGGATCTCCAGTTACAGGTGAGTTTGAGATTCATTGATGTGATTTGGTTCTTTTTTTCCCCCAAACAATTGTGACACTGTGTTTTGGCCGACTTCCTGGTAGCTTTATTGATGCTTGAAAAAAAAGTGAGTGGAGAAACAACTTTTCTAGTCGATTTTTCTTGGTGATCATGTATTGTTGCTGTTATACCATTGCTCTCCTGCTGCTCCATGGTTTGCTCATAGGCTTGATATTGGTTCTGCTCATGCACTGTGGATTGATTGGCCTCGTTTTGTTCTCTTTCTGCAATCTATTCCTTTGGTCATGGATGTTGCTGCAATATTCCTTGGTCTAAGGTCTTGGTTGGGTTCAATGCAATATTCCTTGAAGGCTTTTTGTTCTTTGAAGGTTTTTCCTTTGGTTCAGTCTCCCCCTCTCTTCTGAGTAGGCTTTGATACGTCACTGGTGCTGGTGGAGTTGATCAAGTTTACAAGCTCATCCTTGGTTCGCTTGCTGCTGCTGTTTTTGTTTCTATTTTGGTTTTAGCTCATTGCTTCTGTAGACGCCGGAATCCGACTCGTCAATCACACTTGTGGAGGGAGTTGAAGTGGCCAAGTCTGTAGTGGCTAGGTATGGACACAGAGCAAACTCTCGTGGTCCTGGATGACCCGTCGCACTGAAATTAAAGAAGAAGAATGCTAACACCACTCTAAAGGCGCGGAAAATAATAGATAAAATGTGTATTGATATTCGAAAAAAATGTATAAAATATCTGTTACTATCAATGATCAAGTTATTGAGGATCCAATGTTGGTAAAGCATGAAGTTTTCAATCATTTTCTGAAATTGAACACTGAGGACAGGGAGGTGCGGCCTTTCTTCACTGAAAGGTTGGGGTTCTCTTTCTTGTGTCTGGTCTGTTTGGGAGTTCTCCTTCTTGTGTCTGGTCTCTCCCTTGTGTCTGGTCTTATCTTGGTCTGATGTTTTCGGTGTTGATGATGTGCTTTGAAATTTTTTGTTGATGCCGGGTTGCTTGGACCTTAATGTTTAGAATAGCCACCACCTGATTGTTTCTGCTGTTTTGAACTTCAATTGCCAATCCTTTGGTTTTAGTGCTATTGTATTGCTCTGAAGATTGCTGAATCCTGAAAGATGCTGATTTTGACGCTGATGCTGCTACTGCTATAAGTTGAGGTTGCTGCTGATATGAAGATAATTCATATTGATGCAATGGCTGTATTCTGTATTGTGGGTTCTTTTTCATCTACTGACGAGCCAGTTTTGTAATCTCTATCTGGTTGGGCTTAAAAGAAGACTTGAGCTGCTGTTTTGGGCTGAGCTTAGTTGGAAGTTTTCAACTTCCATTTTAAATCTTTGTAAGCTTCATTGGGTATTTTCCTTGTAATTGGTTTGGGTTGACTTCTTATCATTCCTCGGGGCTTGAATAGCATATGATTGTCGTGAGATAGGGTGCCAACCTCGTTGGGATGTTACTCTCACGTTGTGATGCTATTTTTCCTTGCCCTTATCCTTGATGTACTTCATTATCGTGATTAATAAAATTTATTTTTTTCGCCGTTCAAAAAAAAAAAAAGAAGTGTATTTACATTCACGAGATATGTATGATATCTGAACTTGTTTGAAATTATTGACATATCATCATCCTCCACTGCAAAGGTAACTGGTGGCGAGGACACCGAGGAGTGGCACATGCCAACCCCGTTCCAAAAATAATAGAGGAAAAAATGTAGGTCCACGCAAAAATGCTCCCTCAGCGGAGAAAAATTATTATCCCTCTCAGTCCAATTCAATAGAAAAATATCGTTCTTTTAAAAAATAAAATAAAATCTTTGAAGTTTAGTTTAGAATGACTCCAGGCGATTTGTTCTTTTCAATTGTTAAACTACTTCCGTCTATATGACGGATGATTAAACTATTAATATGTGTAAATTTTTTAGTCTTATGAATGGTTAATTTAAAATACTGTACTATTTTAAGTAGTAAGCACGTTAATATTTTTAGGTGTCACCTCCGGTTATGAATCTTCGCTCCGCCACTGATTCTCTGCCTAGCGAGCAGCAGTTAACAAGGAACCGATTAAAGAAATTTCAGCAAGGGCTCCAGGAGAGCAAGTCGTGATTTAGGTTCAGCGAGGTTTATGAATCAATTTACGGGAATCGTTTTTGTTGAACAAATCTGACCATCTATATTCTTTGGTTGCTATTTCTTCACTTCACTCTTCACGACGTCGTTCCAATTTAGTATAACCGTCTGAGTCACTTGTTAAACTGATTTCTGGCATTCAATAGAATTTCTCGATCAATTATGTACCAATACCAAAAAAAAAGGGCCTTCTGTTTGGGGAATGTGGAGATTCTTCAAGGAGAAAAACTTTTTTACGGAATATACCGTGAAGAAGAAGTGTGTTTGAGTGAAAAAATGTTAGCGGATGTGAATTCTGCCCGTCCGTCTGGAAGAGTTTTAACTCTTCCGCTGGAAAAGTTTCATTAATATACGGACCGTCCAAAGCCGAAACGGACGGGCGAGATCGCGTGGCTCCATAAATAAGAGAATCACGACTCCTCCGTGAATAAGTCAATCTCTTCTAGAAGTAGAACATTCATCATATAGATATTTGCACCACACTGGGATGCATATGTATGCATGTGGAGCCATTAAAGGCCCTGCATTATCATGAGAGACAACACCCTTCCAGGAAAACGCATGTGCTGATGAAATTGCTTCAATATTTTGGAATCAGTACCTGAGAAGTTATTTAGCCCTTTTGTGCCTAGGCCCATGAACTACACAACTATGTGAGATTCAGTCCTACATAAAAGGGTCTGCATAACTATGTGAATTCTAATGCCTTCTATTTTTTCATCATAGGATTCTAATGGCTTTGATGAAATAGTTTTTCCAAACAAATAAACTCCTAATTTTCTCCGAGCAATTCTTCAAACAACAAATAAACTTCATGCGAACTAACTGCCATGTGCATCGGAAGGAAAAAATAGCCGATTCTGTGATTTATTATCACGAAGAATAAGCTAAGCAAGCAATTACATACTAAAAATCAACAGAGGGCTTTACAGCAGATTACATTCGCAAAGGGGTAATGAAGCACAGTTATTAAAGGGTGAGGAGTTCTTCGAAATGGAGTAAAAAAGGCGAGGACAAACGTAACGATTTCAGAGGGACAAACTTGAGAAGCTACTGTGTAAATATGGGCTAAACAGCAATTTTACATGCCGATGGCGAGCCAACGCGTCTACTTTTCTCTTATTCACTTGGGCTTGCTTCTAGCAGTTTCTTCAGCCCGTGTGAGTGCATCTGTGAGCACATCAATTGTCCAATCTTTCAAATCCTCCTGCAGAAAACAAAGTTAACAAACATTGTAAAAAAGCATACTGAGGCGGCAGCGAACCAGTATTTGTTGATTTCTACATTAACGCAGCCATGCACAGAAGAAGAAAACGGAAGACATACTGAAATACAAGAAAGAAATGAAATCCCTACAGTCAGATAAGAAAGATGCACATCGCACACGGATTTTTTGAAAGCAGAAAACTAAGAAGAGAACTAGTAGGGACATGCTCAAAACACAAATCAACTTGATTCGATCTTTTGAAGTTGTGAACCATTGTTTGCTTCTTTCTAACTCTGTGCTACAACATGCATTGTTTTCAGCTCCCGCAGAAATAGACCTGGGTTAAGAAGGTACAATAATCAATGCTGATTACAAGTACTCCAAATTCCAATAACAAATCCAAGAGCCTAGTTTGAGACTTCCCGGGGAGCAATTTGTCAAACAAATTGAATACTTAAAGGTTTTATAGACAGGGTTGAGAGTAATAGAGTCAATGTAATCTGCATGTAAAATATACATGCAGTGGGTAGCAGTTTTAGTATCAAAACTAATAAATACAACTGACGAAAAGGAAAATTAGGAGAAGAAATCAAAGGTAAATGACAAGTGAATCGAGTTTCACCATCTGTACTGGTTCCCCAGTTCTTATCCGCGCATTTGGATGAGCAAGCTTTGATTCAAATGGAGTCCTTGGCCGCACTTCTTGAATTTCATCCCACTCCTCACGACTAAGCATTCTAACTGTGCCCTGACCAGCAGGAGCATGCTTTATTTTGCGCTCGATCATCTCTTGGGATTTGGATTCATCTAACTGTCAATGTCATATTAACATGAATCTTTGTAAGCATGGAATCACTACAATTGAATGAGAAAGGTTACATGACCACTTATTCATGGCAAGCAAAACAGGTATAAAGGAGGCATATTATTACTCTTCAAAAGATGCAGCATGACAAATTTAAATTCTATATCCAAACTTTTATTAGGATTTAGGCATAATTATAGAACTAAAACTTCTTCTTTCCTGAAAGGTAAAACAACAGTCCTATTTGGACAAGCAATAGATGTCAAGGATACACATTCCCGACTCGCGAAAACAATGACTCTACTGCAAGCCAAGAAAAGAAAAGAAAAAATGGCAAACAAACTCTCTCCACTTCAAGTCATAACCAAAAGATATCTCGTCCCCGCTTGTTCGTTTTGGGGTCTTAAAACCCTTGCGCACGGTCCCTAATAAATTTTCTCTATTTATCACTCTCCACTCATAACTTTTAAAACCTCCCTCAAAACCCAAATCAAATACTATTTTTGAACCTTTAAGTTTTGAACTTCCACATACCCTATCAACAAAGGTAATTGGAACCTGCAAAAACAGATGTAAATCCAGGTCATTATTTGGGCCAAAGGCAACAACTTTGAGTTAGAAGCTGAAAATGTTTGAAGAAAAAACTCGGAGAAGAAAACATCATTGCAACATCTGACAGCTATAACTACTTTTGAAGAAAACAGAAACAGAGCCAGAGCCAGAGATCAGCACTGTTCATGACATTACAGAAATCAACCCCAACCTTGAAAAACAAAGCAATCTAAGACTACAATGAAATCGAAGTACTTCACCTGTGTGAGTTTTGAAACCATGAATGAGTTATAGTAAGCAAGAATTGCCGAAAAGATTGAATTGCAGATAATTCGGATCACAATTGAGGGCCAAAATCAATTTGCATAGAATTTAGAGAGAGGGAGAGAGAAACCATGGGGGAAATACGGATTCGGTTAGCTGCACGCGCTGAAAATCATGCATCAGCAGAAACTCGCGTATGACAGACGCGAGCTTGGTACAAACGGCGAGAACCGGGTTCCATATAAGAACGCATCTTGAACACGCGAGGTATACAAAAAACGACGTCGTCCGTTTTTGTTAAGACTTCTCAGTTCAAACCGGCGAAGTCACTTGAAAACATGAATTTGTAAAATTGTGAGCCCGTTCCAGTTCATCACCATGATCGAAACCCTTCATGTTTCAGAGATTGTCAAGAGAATAAACCTGAAAAGAAATCCTTTGAATCAAGTACTCTTTGAATCATAATCGAAGACGATAAGTGTGACTTTTTTTTAACAAAAATAGACTTGGCCACACTCTATTAAATCTATTGTGTCGAATGACGGAGAGGAGCTGTTCAGAGTTTAGTAAAACGACGTCGGAAGCGGGCGTTCTTGGATCTGCGACTCGAGTTCATCAAATTGTGATCTCGTTTCGACTGATCTCAATGATCGAAATCGTTCAAATTGTAGAGCTTGTGAAGAATATAAACAGTGCCAAAGATTGTTTGAATCGAATCCTGAATGATGCATGATCGGAGATTATCAAAGTGAATTTATGTTTATGAAAATAGATTTGGCCACACTGTATCAAACCCATTGAATTCACTCCGACGACGAAGGGACGTCCCCGACGGCAGAGGAAAAGGATTCTCACTCCATTGCTCAACAGGTCTGCTTCTCTCTCTAAAGGTATTCTCGACCGATTTTCCTTTGGGATGTTGCCTGATTAATTGATTTTGTTTCCATTGCTCTGGAACTTGTGCTTCAAAATTTGACAAAACTTTGCATTATATTCCAAGTGAATCAATGCACACATGCTTGTAGCTCATCAAAATTTCAAACCAAGCTAGAATAAGCTAATACTGGGCTCGTCTCGCTTATGATATATGAAAAAATTCAAACTACTCGAGATTGGCTCGTGTTCGGTTTGATTAAAGCTCCTTTGAGATCGACTCCCCTTATAAACAAGCTAAGGTTGAACATATTACACACGCTTGCATGTTTTGCTTGTGTGTGTGATACTGGCATTTATATTATGGCGAGATTCGTACTTTTTTTTAAATAAAATTTATCATCAAAAGGGTGGGAGGGGGCGACAAGCATAGCAACTCTTCTTTGGGCGTGACCATAGGGGCTCCCGACCACCGTGGAATGTCCGGTTTGAGCCATAGCTACCATCCGGGGGACGGGCCGTCATCATGGCACCACCTGGTGCACAGCGGTGAGAAATCCCCCACTTCGGTCCAACTACAAGTTCGAATCAAAGCCTTTAATGGCACCACCGGGTACCTACATACATGTGCCTCCTGTGGCTCGAACCTACACAATTGTTAAAGAGTGGTGGTGACTCCCACCAACTGGGCTACCACCTAAGTGGTGTGGGTGCGGAATTCGTACTTGCCCAAGAAGTTTTGTAGTACTACCATATGTCCAATCACGTATGCATTACGGTATCTTACTATTCACTTAGCAATTTGTTCCTGTTTCAGAAAAAGAGAATATTTACCATTCATATCTTGGTTCGACAGTTAATTGTCGCAGACATGCAATGAGTCAATCAAGTATAATCCCCTGCTTCCTACATTTACCACAGAAACTGTTCCCACAGTGCATTCCTGAAGTTTCGACGGTAAAAATTGTTGGTGAATCAGGTTATTGCCCCTTCATGGTTGTATTATCCTTGGATTATCCATTTTGAGGATTTCAAATGTTTTTTTAAATGTGAGGTTCAAGTTATGTCTTATCCTTTCGAGTAGTTATTGTTATGGTGTGGTCAGCAATGGCTTAATTTGAAGCACTATTGAAATGATCGTTTATACGCTTATTTAGTGTTTGTTTGAATCAATTATCCAATGTCCCCAAAAGAGAACTTTTCTGTGCCGAAAATGTAAAAAGCAGGCAACTTTGTGGAGTGTAGTTTGCTCAAGAGTTAAGCCATCTTTTCAATTTGCTCTCACTGTCATTTCAGAGCTTTCTTTTCGAGAACTGGACATCTGTGTTCACTTATATCACATTTCATTGTTGAAAATAGACTCGAATCATCGTTCTTCAGATCGATTTCTTAAGGGATTTTTATTGGATTGTCATGGATCTTCATCTCATCGTACTTTGAATCAGGATACTAGCACTAGGATCATGTAAATACGTATAATATGGAATGGTTGAGTTAATTACTTGTTACTTTCCTCCTCGAATCCACATGTTGAATATGTTCAGTTGTTAACATGTATAATGTGAAAAGTTATATCAATTTCCTCTTGATTCCAGTGGGCTGCATATAACAAGATAGGGCATTTGATATAAACTGAAGGTCATCGCGAGTGGAAGGTGACATCTCTAAATCTGTACTGAAGTATATTGCAAGATTTTGTTTGTTCGTATATAGTGGTAGATTACATGTCAACTGAAAAGAGGGCAGTGTCAGATTCAAATGATTCGAGATTGTCTCAGACCGGATCACCACTATTCAAAGCCCTGTAGGTTTGGATCGTTTGATTGGTCAAAAAATAATTGTTTCACGGATGAAAACAGTATTTTCCATGAGAAGATTATGAAAATCCTTCAAAAAAGTAGTGATCAAGGGTGACCTTTTCGTGGAAATTCTCCAAAAGAGTCTCCCTGAATCCATCTACATCCGGGCATACGAAGACTGGATCGACCTACTTCGAGTGTGATCGTTGGAGCCCACGGACCCCCCACCACAACGGCCTCTTCTTCTTCGACATCCCCTTCCCTTCCAACTACCTGAACAACCCTCCAAAAGTCTATTACCACTCCCACGGCCTGCGACTGAAATATGCAAGCGGGTATGTGTGCTTGAGCCTAATCAACACTTGGGGTGGCAACACGAAAGTGAAGCGGAACTGTTCTTTGTTCTCCATTTTTCAGCTACTGGTTTGCTCAATGAGAGAACGTACTTCAATGAGCTGGGACACGCGTACACTGAAGATTGAGTTGAAATCGAGAATTTCGTTTCTGTACACTTTCGTAGTAGCCCATTTTATGAATTGAACGTAGTTAGCGCTTATGCTTGTGCTGTCGCTGGTTGGTATCGAAGCATCTCAGGTGAGCATGTCGGCTAGTCTTAAGAGGTAATGCACTACCTTTTATGTGAAATACTAAGGCAGAGTGTTCTTGTGCCGGTCCTTACACGGGTTAAGGTGGCAACAAAAGGGGGATAAGATTTTGCCAACCGATACTCCTCAGCTGGCGGATACAGAAGAAACACCAAAGAGTGGGAATTGTCTGAGATCCACATTTACTTTGTTATGTTTCTTTGAGTCTAATTATTTTATTCTCTTGTTTTTTGATTTATTCTCTTGTTGTCTCTTTGTTTCATGAGCATGAAAAATGTCGTTATTGACAGGTTTATATAGTGATGGAATGGAACAAGAGAGGGAATTTTGCTTGTTGCTATGTTCAAATGTGTCTTAGTCCATTGGTTTGATAACATTAGTAGTGTCTTTGTGTTGCAATGGGTTTGTGGAAGAAAAGGGAACGTCCTGTGGGGTTTTGTGTGTGTGTGTGTCTATGTGTGTATGTTGGCGAGATATTTGAGCTAAACAGAGGATCTCCAGTTACAGGTGAGTTTGAGATTCGTTGATGTGATTTGGTTCTTTTTTTCCCCCGAACAATTGTGACACTGTGTTTTGGCCGACTTCCTGGTAGCTTTATTGATGCTTGAAAAAAAAGTGAGAGTGCAGAAACAACTTTTCTAGTCGATTTTTCTTGGTGACCATGTATTGTTGCTGTTATACCATTGCTCTCCTGCTGCTCCATGGTTTGCTCATAGGCTTGATATGGGTTCTGCTCATGCGCTGTGGATTGATTGGCCTGGTTTTGTTCTCTTTCTGCAATCTATTCCTTTGGTCATGGATGTTGGTGCAATATTCCTTGGTCGAAGGTCTTGGTTGGGTTCAATGCAATATTCCTTGAAGGCTTTATGTTGTTTGAAGGTTTTTCCTTTGGTTCAGTCTCCCCCTCTCTTCTGAGTAGGCTTTCATACGTCACTGGTGCTGGTGGAATTGATCAAGTTTACAAGCTCATCCTTGTTTCGCTTCCTGCTGCTGTTTTTGTATCAATTTTGGTTTTAGCTCATTGCTTCTGTAGACGTCGGAATCAGATCCGTCGATCACACTTGTGAAGGGGGTTGGAGTGGCTAGGTATGGACACAGAGCAAACTCTCCTTGTCCTGGATGACCCGTCGCACTGAAATTAAACGAGAAGAATGCTAACATCCACTCTAAAGGCGCAGAAAATATAGATAAAATGTGTAATGATGTTAGAAAAAGATGTATAAATATCTGTGGAAGTGTATTAACATTCACGAGATATGTATTGATATTCGAACTTGTTTGAAATTATTTATTGACATATCATCATCCGCCACTGCGGAGGTAACTGGTGGCGAGGAGTGGCACATGCCAACCCCGTTCCAAAAATAATAGAGGAAAAAATATAGGTCCACGCAAAAACGCTCCCTCAGCGGAGAAAAATTATTCTCCCTCTCAGTCCAATTCAATAGAAAAATATCGTTCTTTTAAAAAAAAAATTCTTTGAAGTTTAGTTTAGAATGACTCCGGACGATTTGTTCTTTTCAATTGTTAAACCACTTCCGTCTATATGACGGATGATTAAACTATTAAAATGTGTAAATCTTTTAATATTATGAATGGTTAATTTAGAAAATTGTACTATTTTAAGTGGTAAGCACGTTAACATTTTTAGGTGTCACCTCCGGTTATGAATCCTGGCTCCGCCATTGATTCTCTGCCGAGTGAGCGGTGGTTAACAAGGAACCGATTAAAGAAATTTCAGTAAGGGCTCCCGGAGAGCAAGTCGTGATTTAGGTTCAGCGAGGTTATGGATCAATTTACGGGAATCGTTTTTGTTGAACAAATCTGACCATCTTTATTCTTTGGTTGCTACTTCACTTCACTCTTCACGTCGTTACAATTTGTTGTTCAATTTAGTTTAACAGTCTGAGGCACTTGTTAAACTGATTTCTGGCATTCAATAGAATTTTTCGATCAATTATGTACCAATACCAAAAACAAGGCCTTCTGTTTGGGGAATGTGGAGATTCTACAAGGAGAAAAACTTTTTTACAGAGTATGCCGTAGGATGTGAATCCCGTCTGTCCGTTCGTCTGGAAGAGTTTTAACTCTTCCGCTGGAAAAGTTTCATTAACATACGGACTGTCCAAAGCCAAAACGGACGGGTGAGATCGCGTGGCTCCATAAATAAGAGAATCAAGGCTCCTCCGTGAATAAGTCAATCTCTTCTAGAAATAGAACATTCATCATATAGATATTTGCACCACATTGGGATGCATATGTGCGCATGTGGAGCCATTAAAGGCACTGCATTATCATGAGAGAAAACACCCTTCGAGGAAAACGCAAGTGCTAATGAAATTGCTTCAAGATTTTGGAATCAGTACCTGAGAAGTTATTTAGCTCTTTTGTGCCTAGGCCCATGAACTACACACCTCTGTGAGATTCAGTCCTGCATAAAAGGGTCTGCATAATTAGAGCATCTCCAATAGCCTCACCATAATTATTTATTGGCAAATTGCTTAGGAAAAGAGGAATTTTCTCCTTTGGCTAGGCATCAAATAAGAGCACTACCCAACAGCCTAAGCAATTTACACGCCAAAACCCTTATTTCGCCGGAATCCAAACTGAATTTTGCCGAAGTCCCAAATTTTGCTGGCAAGCCTTCACCATTTTCAAGCCTCAATTTTGCACTGAACTCCATCTTTTCCCCCACTGAAACCCATAATCACCAAACCCCCATAATCACAAAACCCTTATCGTGCTGTTGAAAAAAAAAATTTAAGCCATTCAAAAAAAAAAACAAAACAAAACCCAGATCGTAGAAGAGAGAGAGAGGGGAGATCTGAGTCCGGAGTATTGCGAACTCGATGGCGAGGTTTGACTCACCGGAGTACCTCAAACGAGATCTGTTTTGTGGGATGGAGTGGCGATTGACTGCCCAGTTGACCAGTCTTTGATCCATAGACAAGAAAACAGTGCCAACGACGAGACGGCCGACGTCCGTTCGTCTACTGCATCACATACTCCTAGTTTGCTTTCCGGTGCCAGATCAAGTGAAAGCAAGGAGAGAGACAAAGCAAGGGCTGGAACCTCGCTGCCTGTGACGAGGTGCTGTGGCGATGGGAGAAAATGGCGAGGGACCGGCGAGGCTGTTGGCAACCGATTTTGGGCATATCGCCTCGCCACTTTGACCTCACCGGAGGAGAGGCGAGGCTGTTGGAGATGCCCTAGTGTGAATTCTAATGCCTTCTATTTTTTCGTCAAAGGATTCTAATGGCTTCGACGAATAGTTTTTCCAAACAAATAAACTCCTAATTTTCTTCGGGCAATTCTTCAAACAGCAAATAAACTTCATGCGAACTAACTGCCATGTGCATCGGACGGAGGGCTTTACAGCAGATTACAGTTATTAAAGGGTGAGGAGTTCTTCGAAATACAGTAAAAAAGGCGAGGACAAATGTAACGATTTCAGAGAGACAAACTTGGAAGCTACTGTGTAAATATGGGCTAAACAGCAATTTTACATGCCGATGTCGAGCCAACGCATCTACTTTTCTCTTATTCACTTGGGCTTGCTTCTAGCAGTTTCTTCAACCCGTGTGAGTGCATCTGTGAGCACATCAATTGTCCAATCTTTCAAATCCTCCTGCAGAAAACAACGTTAAACATTATATAAAAGCATACTGAGGCGGCAGCGAACCAGTATTTGTTGATTTCTACATTAAAGCGGCCATGTACAGAAGAAGAAAACGGAAGACATACTGAAATACAAGAAAGAAACTTAATCCCTACAGTCAGATAAGAAAGATGCACATCGCACACGGATTTTTTGAAAGCAGAAAACGAAGAAGAGAACTAGTAGGGACATGCTCAAAACACAAATCAACTTGATTCGATCTTTTGAAATTGTGAACCATTGTTTGCTTCTTTCTAACTCTGTGCTACAACATGCATTGTTTTCAGCTCCCGTAGAAATAGACCTGGGTTAAGAAGGTTCAATAATCAATGCTGATTACAAGTACTCTAGTTTGAGACTTCCCGGGGAGCAATTTGTTAAACAAATTGAATACTTAAAGGTTTTATAGACAGGGTTGAGAGTAATAGAGTCAATGTAATCTGCATGTAAAATATATATGCAGTGGGTAGCAGTTTTAGTATCAAAACTAATAAATACAACTGACGAAAAGGAAAATTAGGAGAAGAAATCAAAGGTAAATGACAAGTGAATCGAGTTTCACCATGGGTACTGGTTCCCCAGTTCTTATCCGTGCATTTGGACGAGCAAGCTTTGATTCAAATGGAGTCCTTGGCCGCACTTCTTGAATTCCATCCCACTCCTCACGACTAAGCATTCTAACTGTGCCCTGACCAGCAGGAGCATGCTTTATTTTGCGCTCGATCGTCTCTTGGGATTTGGATTCATCCAACTGTCAATGTCATATTAACATGAATCTTTGTAAGCATGGAATCACTACAGTTGAATGAGAAAGGGTTCATGACCACTTATTCATGGCAGCAAGCAAAACAGGTATTAAGGAGGCATATTACTCTTCAAAAGATACAGTGTGACACATTTAAATTCAATATCCAAACTTCTATTAGGCATAATTATACTACTAAAACATTTTCTTTCCTGAAAGGTAAAACAACAGTCCTATTTGGACAAGCAATAGGTGTAAAGGATACACATTTGGGAAAAAAATGTATTGTGGTAAAGATAAGCCCTAGCTAACGACTTAAAAACCCAACCAGACAACTTTGTGTTCAGAGAAGGGATCTAGGAAAATGAATCGTACCATCATCAGGAGCTTTGCGAAAAGTGCAACTCCAACAGCAGTGAGAATCATTGGCATAGTTGCTGTATCAAGGTATGATGTTGATTCGGGAACATCTACCAATAACTTATCCTTGATAGGGTTCTTTCTTTTCCTCATCTTCTCCAACTCAGCAACCTTCCTCTTCAATGTTTCACTAGGACCATCACGGGATAGGGTATGCATCTGTCTATGCCATAGAAATGATGCCCTGACGACTCGAAGCATTTTTACCAAGGATATGGTGTACGAATCAAATGTCTTTCAATAATAGCAGACACAAAAATCCCACGCTTTTACACAAGGAGTAAAGATCTTCGATGGAGTGGTCAATTATTACTTCAGTCCTCCAAAAATGCAAGGAGAGACTGTCTTCAGAACTGGGGGGGAAGACAAAAGGTTCAAAATGTTTTAATTTTCCTTTAAAGGTCGAAGTGACTATCTCTGAGTACTTACCGATATACATGTCTTAAAATAAAATTGAATTACAACAGCACCCCCCTAAACCACTCATAACATGAGATTTTCATGTGTCATATATACAGATGTATATAAGGTGCGTGTGAATGATGTTAGCACCTGAATACCCAGACAGGAACAAAAGAGGACGAAAATGTAGCATTGAGACTGTCTGAATTCAATGAAGTAATCCATGTTTTGTCATCGTGAGATTTGAGTTAAATGTCAAACACGATATCTACGTAAAACTAATTTGAAGGGCAGGATACATCGTCACACCAGTTAGATGTTTAAACAAATTAAAGGCATTCCATCAAGGAGTTGAATAAGTTTGACATAAAAAAAAGGGGACACATTTGGGGGTCAAAGAGTATTATAAAATGTTCGGGAAAAAAAGTGAATGAAATAATCCACTAAATTTAATTCAGTCCATAAACTTGACACACAGCAAGGATTCTTGATCCTTTTTTGGTTTAACTCATGTGTCCAGACCAGCTTTCGTGCACCTCAACTGATCCTAGGCCCATCCCACCACCCACTAGTGGAGAGCCCAAGTAAAGCCGGAGCAAAGCACCGTATGGACTGACCCCAAGGAGTTGATAGCACCGGATCAAGAATTGTTGATTTCGCTCAATATCCATCTCAATTCAAGAATCCAGGATCTTAACTCGTGTCTCTTTTTATTTCATTTATTCCCCAAATGAATGTGTTAAAAATAAATCCAAGCATGCTATCTGCGTACAACTCGTTTCTGTATGGGAGGACACCTTTTGGCCAGGCTAGTAAGAACTTATAATAACACTTAAAAGAAGCATTTCATCGAACAGTTGATGGACACGCATAAACATAGGAGTTTTAGATGGAGAAACCAGCTATTTGAAGAGAGTAATCACGTAGGACGGCGGGATCGGAATTCAATCCTGTATATTCTAGAAATCGACTGGAGCAAGGTTCGTGTTACACGTATATATACGTATATATGTATGTGTGGAGAGAGAGAGAGAGAGAGAGAGAGAGAGAGAGAGATTGTAGTGAAATTACTTGGTGACGGGATTGCCAACGACGGGAATACGGCTGAAGATTATTCTCGAGTAGACAGGTCTCCACCTCTCTGTTTCTCATCATCAGAAAATTAGCTTGGAACTTCTGGAAGGTGAAGAAAGGAGAGTAAAGGGGAGTAATTACGAGAAAAAAATGGAAGCGTGGTCGTTCCACTTAAAAAATAAATAAATAAATTTTAAGGTCAAAAATTATATATTTATATAAATAATTTTTCTATCAATATAAATTTTATTTGATAGATCTCATTGAGATCTTTTAAACGGTGCAAAAAAATTGAAAAATTATTTTTCATTTTCGTTATACTTGAGTTTGAAATACCTTCTTTTTGAAAAAGAAGGTTTTTAGAGAAAGCGGAACAGAATTGACACAAAAATTTCATTGTTCACTTATATTTATTTGTTTCATTTTCTCTACTTTTCTTTTTTTACCAAATAAGGGGAGGAATTGTTTTTAAACTTTTCTCTTTTTTTTTTACCACAAGTTTCAAACAAACTCAAATACGGGGTTTGGGAAAGACTTTTGACCGGACTGGAAGTTTTGGAAGTTTCAGAGGGTGTTTCGCTTTTTAGAAAAAAGTAATTTTTAGAAAAAAAATGTAATTTCAAACTCAAAAATCATGTATTTAAGCAAATAATTTTTTTATCAATATGGATCTTATTTGAAAAAAAGAACTGTTTCAAAAAGAAGGGAAATTGGAACACCCTCTCATTCTCATAGGTTGCGTTTCCACGTTATTATTACTAGCATACTTGCTTCTACTAAATTATAAACTTCTCGTCTTTGTCAATTTCCTTCCATTTTTCTATAACTTTTGGCTTTACATATAGTTTAGTGGAGAACTTGACCGCAAAGTATTACGTTCACACCTTTTAACTAAGCAAAAACACCACAAAATAGTATCTAATTGCTCTTATTGTGTGTTAAAAAAGGAGGGAAATATATGGCTCGCTTAATGTATTTTTTATTTAAAAAAAATCAACTTGATGGGCATTATTGAGAGTGTTTTTGTTTTAAAGAAACACGTTAGAAATTCATTGAGGAATATGATTATTATTACAATCTACCGTGTTTAACAATACAACTGATACAAAAACCTATTACACACGAGAAAACAAATAACACGTCCAAATCAAATGAAATATTCAAATCCAATGATAAATTGATCAGCATGTGAGCTGCGCATGCTACTTGCTGATATCCAGCTGCCATGGTAGTTCCACAGTGTTTTTCTTTTTTATTTTGACAAATGTTGCCAGCTTATCAAGGCCGTTCAGAAAATGGGTCAATGTTTTTTTAAACAATTCTTGCCATCTTTTGAAATAGAAGTTTTACAGAAACTTGAAAAAGTAAAGACTAAAACTACAAAATTGATATTAAGCATGAAAGAAAATTATGATTCGGCTGTAATCTGATTCCATGTACGAAGACAAACAAGTCAGCTCCAGTGTATACTTCTTTGTGCTAAGCTTGAATAAGATCAAACAGAAAATAAGGCCAGGGAACACCTGGAAAACTAGTCTGTAACTTTACGGCAGGGGTGGGTGGGCGCGGCGGCTATTTTCTACTAGTAGTCTAGTAGAGTTGTTTCAAGTGGACCATGTATGTGCCCTAGTTTCTACTAGTAGTCTAGTAGAGTTGTTTCAAGTGGACCATGTAAGTGCCCTAGATAATAGCGATGGGGGCACGGTGGCTATTTTCTACTAGTAGTCTAGTAGAGTTGTTTCAAGCGGACCATGTAAGTGCACTAGATAATAGACATCGCGTTATGCTTTTTTTTTAGATTAGCAATGAGAGGTTTCCGGATCAGCTTAAGCAAATTTTTGTTGCAATGTGCGCATACTCCTGCTTTTTAAAAAAGAGAAAAGCAACCTCAGCACATAGCCTCTCAATAGGTTTTGCCCAAATGCACAACCAGGGCAATTAAACTGAAGAGGGTAAAACTGGTTACCGCCACAAAAAGGACTAAACCATGGTAAATTGTACAGCCAGTACAAGATGTAGAAGACTAGAAATGGACAATTTGCTTGGCATTGCAGTTTGTAAGAATACAACAGGTTTTAACAAAGTTCAAACGGCACGGATAAAACATAAGCATCTATCTCAGTACTTCAAAACACTAGCGGGAGAGAGAACGTATAACAACTAAGGAAATTGTATTCTCCCTGGTAAGATGAACTCGTACAATTAAAATCCAAAAAACAAATAAGCAATTAGAAACAAAATGTATCATTTCCCTCGCTGAACCCATGAATTGGACGAACCCCAAGAGGAAGCAAAGGGGAAAGAAACGTCCGAGGAAACTTCAGTACATTCAACCAATCTTCAAGCTCAAGTCAAGATTACTTTCCAGGGCATGGTTGATAGAATTTTTTGACAAAACTTCTGAGTGAAAAGAAAAGTAGTAGAAATCATGTGAACCCAGTGAACCCACCGGCAGCATAACTCTTGACATTGTCCACAGAAATATGTGGGGAAAACCTCACAGAAGTGAACCGTAAGATGCCACCCCTCAAGTAGCACAGATGCCCATCCAAACATGAAGCAAGGAAATTAGAACCATTAACACAAGAGAAGATAGCAGCCTAAGAGGCTTCATAATGAAAACCAAAAACAGGTCAATCATCTAAAACAGGCAACTTGGAACCTATCGGCCTTTACCCTTTTGGAATTCCATACGCATAATATGCCATTAGTGTGGAATTCCTATGCAGGAGCATCTCCTTTTCAAGTCATTCGTAGTTCTCACAAGAATTCTAGTTTTCCCTTCAGCCTTGGAATGATTGGAACAAAAGATTGTATTAATCCTAGAACAAGCCCAAGCAGAAGGCTTGGTAAGTTAGGCAGTAGAGAAAAGCTGTGTGGCCAAAACCATTGCTTGGGTTGTAGGCCTGAATGATACATGAAAGTTCCTGGTAATAGAAGCATACATATTGCAATTCATTTTCAGTTTAACGAGTCCAAGTGATTTTGGGCACCAGGACACGGTTCTTACTTCTTAAAGCAGGACTAAAATAGCAAAAAAATACGAACAAACTATGTAAGGAGAACCCATAAACCTATCCAAACTAGCCAATGGAAAGCGTGAACTTAATCCTGCCATGGGCAAACATATTAAGCAAACTACATATAGAAGAAAAATCACAAACATCTAAATAGTCTCCAAATAACTACAAACCCACAAATTCTACCTAATGAGAAATCCATGACAAAACATGCGTCTAGATCAGGCTGGCTAATCCATAAAGCAACAGAAACAAACTAAAGGACAAAGGTTCTTTTGATCTTCTAGCAGTGTCCACTTGGAGCAAGTTCTTTTAAGTGTCTACAGAAATCCAAACCGGAAGATGCAATACGCTGAGAACCAAGAAACCGTTGTGCATTGCACACCTACAGGGAAAGCTAGCAAAGTCTACCTCGCATAAGGATGGTATCGACTACTGCCACTATAGCCAGCCCTACTTCCATATAGCCCCCCTGCTCCACCATAGCCAGCACCAGGTCCAGAATCATAACCAGCTCCAGATCCTGAGCCGCCATAATTTCCATAGCCTCCGCCTCCGCGGCCATATCCACCTAATGCACTCCCACCATATCCCCCACCAAACTCTCCCCCATAAGAACCAAAGCGACTAGAATAGCCAAGCGAAGGGTCTCCCCTATAACTCATGTAATCACTGCCGCCGAAGTCACTGTAACGCCCACCAAATTCACTACCCCCGCCATATCCACCATAATCACCTAGCCTACCACCACCACCTCCTCCAAAAGTTCTATAAGAAGCAGGGCCAAAATTGCCACTACTGAAACTGCTATAAGAGTCACCAAATCCACCAAAATCATCAACATATCCGCGGCCCCTAGAACCCCTACCATATGCAGGAGCAGGAGCTGAGTTGGAGGATTTCTTTGGCTCAGCCTTCTTGATCTCAACCTACAACAAAGAATTAAGTTAACCTAGAATTTCCACTGCTTGAACATTTTTTCGGCTGGTCACACCAGCAAAATTAGACCTACGAGCTGCTATGATGCTATCTAATATTACTATACATCCTATAGCACACAGAGGTTGGCATTAATTTTATGAGTTATTGAGAAAGATTGGGACAATGATTCATCCTGCAATACAAAGCAACTAATGTGTAATCTTGTATTGCTGGTGAACATTGAAAAGCTATGTCTGTGTCAGATGTCTTGGTGATCCATTGGACTGAACTCACCTGGGTGCCTGACATATCAATCTTATTCCCATTGGCCAGTATATTATCAACAACTTGTTCATTGTCAAAAACAATAAATCCAAATCCCCTGGAGCGTCTAGTCTCATGATCTCGTATGATCTCATGTTCCACTACCTTCCCATACTTTGAGAAGAAATTCTTGAACTCATCTGAAAACAAGAACCCCAAATTTGAAAAAAAAAAAAAAAAAAGAAGGGAGGAACCAGATCAGCAACCTCAAAAGGCCAACTAAAAATGACATGTCAAATATTAACATACTTGCTGGGAAAAAAGAGTGAAAACACTTACCATCACTGACAGATGTTAGTATCCCACCAACAAAAATCTTCTTTGTTTTGAAATCCTTGGACTCGCTGGAACCTTTTGGGATTGTTCTTTTGATCTCAACCTGCTCATTAATTTCAGCAAGTAAGTTGCGATATCTAACAAACCATGGGGAATATAATCTAATACTTCTGTTTTGAATATAATCTCGGACAAAGCTTTGTGAACTTTTAAGTTATAGCCAAGTTGTGAGTGGAGGATCTAGATTGCATCACAAATTAGCAAATTTTCTCACAGAAACTAGAACGGCATCCTGAATAAGGACTCTCTATAGCTTCAGATATCACAGACATGCAGACTACATCATGTGAAACTTGATTCGATGGTACAACAAATCAACCTCAATCCAAACTAGCTTAACCCTTCATATTGATCACTGGATAGTGGATACATGAGAACTCCAGTACTCCAGTCGCATTTTTTCATTAAAACTTGGAATGATTTTCAAAAGGAATGGAACTGTTATTCCTCATCATCCAATGAAATGACCGTTCACTTAAATAAGCAAAAGTCGATTCCATTTGCAATTTGTGTCACTGACTCATTGAAACTTTACGCCAAACCAAGTATTCAAACGAGCATTCCACTGAATTATAGTGAATCAAACACTACCCCTCCCCTCTCTCTTAGAAGCAATATCTATAACAAACTTTAAAAAAAGGGAACACCCTATAATGGTAGGAACGTCAGCCTCAAGGCTGACTCACACTAGTTTTCCAAACTACCCCTATTTCTTCTCCCCTCTCTTCCCCCAAATTTCATTCCAACTTTTATAAAGGGTACCCTTTAATGGTATGAACGTCGGCCTCGAGGCTGGCCTGGCTCACACTAGTTTTCCAAACTACCCAATTTCTTCTCCCCTCTTTTCCCCCAAATCTCATTAAAGATTAATCTCAAATCAAGATCTTCATATTTCCATCTTTATCATTACACAATGTGCACAAGGTACCGTCTAGTCGTATCATATTAATAAATCTAATCTACCCTTGGAAGGGTAGAGACATGCCAAGAATTCCCTTTCTAAAGGAGAAACCAATCTATCACAAACCCTAGGAAGAAAAACTCATCACTCACCTGCTTGTCATTGATAACATGGGTTTCAGCAATAACAGTGTCGACAACAGACGGATCAGCGTAGGTAATAAACCCGAACCCCCTGGGTCGACCCGTGCTCCGGTCTTTCATGATAACCGAATCGGTTATCTCTCCGTACTTCCCAAAGTACTTCGTGAACTGATCTATATTCACCACAAAAAATCACACACATCAAACAACACCAAAAAAAAAAATATGACACAAATTAATGATTCTGAAAACAAAACTCAAGAAGAAGAAGAACAAAAAACAAACCTAATGTGGCATCTTTAGCTAGTCCCCCGATGAATATCTTCCTGTAACACAAATACCCGTAAGCAACACACCCTAGAACAACGAATACATGTCATATATGATGTGCGTGTAGAGAGAGAAGAGAGAGTAGGGGGCAAACCCTGGACTGGCACCGTCGCCGAAGTGAGGATCGAACTTCTTGGAACCCATGGGGTTTGCGAGAGAGAGAGAGAGACGGGGGGCTGAGGAGAGAGAGAGAGAGAGAGAGAGAGAGAGAGAGAGAGAGAGACGGGAGGCTGAGGAGGGATGAGGGTTAGGGCTTGGGGATGCGATTATTAAAGCAAGATACGGTGGGTATAAAACGGGGATTTCTTCGTTCGTGGCGGTGGCAGAGTACCCGCTTTCGCAAGAAATCGTTATACATACGACAATGATACCTCCACCGCACGTTCGCAGGGCCATTCCGGCCACCAGACGGCCGATCCGAATGGTTCAAAAATTCTAAAAAAAAAAACCCAGCGGGCCTTGGCAATAATCAACGGTATCCGACGTGTGTAAGTGCTCGATCCGAACTTTCATTTTTTAATGGCTCGGATCATCTGGTTTTTGAGTAAATTACAGTAAACCCCCCTCAACTAACCTGCATTTTCACTTAACCCCCTCCGACTACAAAACCCAACAGTGTGCACCCTCTAACTATCCAGAATTGACACTTAACACCCTTTTGTTAGGTCTCCGTAGGAAAAATGCACCGACGGCCTTCTCCGGCCACCGGGCGGCCAATCCGAGCCGTCTAAAATTTTTTTTAAAAAAAACCGAGTGGGCTTACGCGAAAATCAACGGCATCCGACGCGCGTAGGTGCTCAATCCAAACACCCCAAGAATTTAAATGAGGTGTTTAGATCGAGCACCTACGCATGTCGTTGATTCCCGCGGTAGCCCACTCGGTTTTTTTAAAAAAAAATTTTGGACGGCTCGGATCGGCTGCCCGGTGGCCGGAGACGGCCCTCGGTGCATTTTTCCTACGGAGACCTAACAAAAGGGTGTTAAGTGTCAATTTTGGATAGTTAGAGGGTGCACACTGTTGGGTTTTGTAGTCGGAGGGGGTTAAGTGAAAATTCGGGTTAGTTGAGGGGGGTTTACTGTAATTTACTCCTGGTTTTTTTAAAGAATTTTTGGACGGTTTGGATAGACAGTTCGGTGGCTGAAGTGGGCCCGCCCGACAAACGTGCAATGGTCGAGGCACGGTGGATGTATCATTGTCCTTATACATGGGGGTGTTTGGGAGCCTACTTTTCAACTTTTCATTTTCAGCTTTTTGGCTTTTTAGATTGTGGTCAGAATGTATTTTGATTTAGATAGAGTGTTTGGATGATATGTACAGAATACATTTTGCAGCATGAGTAGTGTTTGGGAGATATGAAATGAAAATGAATTATGGATTGGTTTTTTACTATGTTGCCCCTGGTTATTAATAATAATGTATAATGTATATAAATAATGTTTTAATCAATTTTTTTAAAATTTTCTTTTGAAATTGGTTATTCTTCATTAATTGAAAGTGTCACACTAATACGTTTAAATTATATTTAATTAAAATAACGCTAAAGTAAAATTGAAATAATTGGCAAATCATAAAAAGGCTTCGACCGTCATTAATCCAAAAAAAAAAATTATGAACTAATTAAAGAAACAGACAATTAAACATTACACAAATTAGCCTAAAAAATCTAAACATCTTAGGTATTTTAGGGGATTATCCGAAATTGTAAAGAGTAATTTTTTGTCTTTTATTAAAAGGCTAGGTACAAATAAGTCTTTTGACCTGGACCAAAAGGAAAATGCAATACCAAGAATTGGAAAAGCTCCTATTGGGCTCATTCTTCATTTTTGCCTCTATCATGCAAATTTCAGAACCCATTTTGTAAAATGAATTTTCATAATGGAGTTGCCAAACACCTAAAATGCAAAAATGAGAATGCAAAAATGTAAAAATTCACCTCCCAAACACCCCCATAATGGGTTTACATGCTTCCCACACAATGAATCAAAGACACGAGCTCTTAAATGAAATTAAGCCCAACTAAAAGCCCAACTAAACTAATAACATCATTCAAGAGGGGAAAATAGGAAATAAACCATCTTCGCTTTTGGCAAGGATTGATCTTGGGCGCGGCTATTCGCAGCCACGTATTTTCTCCCACAGCCCGTTAAAAATTTTCAATTAGACTCGACAGCTAGTTACCGAAATTAAGATACATTTTCAACATCAAATTACCGAAATATGATATTTTTTTCAACAGCTATTTACCGAAAATGCCCGAAAATGCATGTTTGACAGTTGTCTACAGCAAGTTGAATATATTTTCGACATGTAGTTACCGAAATATAATCTTATTTTCAACAGCTATTTACCGAAATGTTATTTATGATTTTCAACAACCACTTACCGAAATAGAGTGGGCTACGGGAGAAAATACGTGGCTGCGAATAGCCCAGCCCTTGATCTTTAACCTCTTATGTGAAAGTCTATCAAAGTGGTCAAATGAGCCAACCCCAATCATGAATTGATTTTGCCAACTACATTAGTGTGTGTGACATCACACTAACACCATGTTTATGGCGAACAATAAGAGGTGCATATAGTAATATTCTTAGATGGTATGTCTCGACACCTCCCTATCCGATTTTTGTGGCAGTATAATGAGAGGAATATACAATCCAGGCCCTTCTCCGTCGTCGTATATCCACCCTTTGTTAATTAAATGATCCTTATATTCCCCAAACATTCACACTTTCGAATATTACCGGTAACGAAGATCAGACAAATAAGAAATTTGACACATTTATTATACTCCGCGTACTCTTATCCTCCCATAGCATCTAATCTGTAAGTAAATCGACCACATACTCGTCCTCCTTTGCAAGCACTAATAATTTGCATGCACTATTTACTTCATAGCACACATCTTTAAAAAATTCCCAATTCTACGGTAAAATATTTTTTCCCCCCAACCAATCTTGTATAATATGTTGTAAATCTGTCCCGTTTTTTGACCAACAATCATCAACCAGTATCCTTTTCTTGAGCCCACCACTAGCCTCCCTCTTCCTCCTCCTTATTTTTCTTGTCTATCTCCCTCTCCCCCTCTTTCTCTCTTCTGAAGATCTCCTGACATTCGCTATCGCGGTCTCCATGCATCCTTCGGATGGCGGGAGAGAGGGGCTAAGCATGGGCGGAGCCATTAAGAGTTAAGGGGGCGGCCGACTCCGCTGCCTCCCAATTTTTTTAAGAGATTGGTATAGTTTTCACCCAATTTTTACTCATTTGATCCCCCTTTAAAATTCATTTTTGCCCCAACCTATAGAGTAGAATTCATTTTTACTCATTCGATCCTGCTTAAAAAAAATCCTGGCTCCGCCCCGGAGCTAAGGCTCGATGATTGTAGGAGCAATGTCAACGGTGACGCTTTGTTTGTCGTTGGAAGTAGTATTTGTTCTATGTCAGGTCTAGTAAACTTTGTTAATAAATACAATTGTCATAAAAACCAAAACAAAAAATGGTAAAGAAAAGAGATGTCGTCATCGAAACGACACCATCCTTTCATTCTCATGGACTGACTTTCAGCGTCTTTCTATATGTCAACATAAACAGAAGCGTACTCCATAATAAATAAGATGGAAGAAAAATGATTCATTACGCCATTGGCTAAGAACAAAGAAATAGTACTCGAAAATTATTCAGAATACACTTGTGGAGATATTTATGACCGATAAACAGTTGTTACTAGTCATAAATATCTTGTTCGGGATTAATTTCTGGGCATTTTTTCTTTGTACCTTGCATTGCCCTATTTCATTAAAGACCAATAGAGCACCAGTTGAGTATCAAAAAAAATAAATATAAGAGTTTATAGTAAACTCTTTAACCATCATTTTCTTCCTATTTACGTGTTCAGATGGTAACCCAAGGCTAAAAGGTAGCAACTGTCCAGCTCGTGATAAAGAAATACGAGAGACACCTACAACTTGGCTACAAATGAAGATGGAGATAATCAAATTGCAAGTGAACCCAGAAGCTCGCGAACTTGATTCGTTAACGCTCGGCTCATTTACTCATTTGCAACCCAAGAGGTCGGCTCAGCTCGACTCACTAACGCTTAGTTTGGTTAGTAAATAAGCCGAGCTTAAGCTAGCTCTAGTTATCACTCGGCTGGTTTGACAAAAACTCGGCTCGATTGAAGAGGTCTGTTTAATAAATGACTAAGTTTGACTCGTTAAGGCTCAAAGCAATCTCGAACTCCAATTTTTAGCTTGTTTACAAAACGAACCGAGCTCGAACTTAACAAAGCTCGACTCGACTCGTTTATACAACAACGCCAGGGAGAGGCCACTGTCACATTGAGATTTACAAGGGAGGTCCCTTTTTTTTATCAAAAAAAAAAAACCCTCAAAGGTGATTTAGCTGGTGTTTTGGGGAGTCTATTTTGAGAGATCACAAAAAATCTTGCGTGCAAATAAACACATACTCCAGTAAATAGTACTGTATACCTGTTACCAACGTGGAAAATCAGACACATCAAAGATTTCATAAAGAAAAGAATAATGGTATGGACACATTTATCGGTCACTCTCCGATCACTCATTTCTTAAATATGTATGGAGTCTATTTCGCAATTTAATTTGTGGGACCCATCCCATATATATGAAAGAGGGATGGTCGGTAGTTGTATACGTACCATTGTTGAAAAAATTATTGCCCAAATGATTAGTTCTTGGTGAGAGTGATCCCCACACAATTAGGGAGTGTTTCTATTAACAAAAAATACTAAAAATTCAACGCATTTTCTCATCTCGTTTTCATTGACAAAAAAGATTCTGTATTTTACCATCTCGGTTTCGCTAACAAAAAAGTTGTCAACAAAAAGTCTTTTTGCTACAGTAACTCTACTTATAAATCCATCAACAATTTATTTACTATCGGAAACAACTTGACATTTTTCAACAAATTACCAAAAACACTTAATAACTTTTCAACTATAAATAAAAATTTATGAACTTTTCACTACCGGAAACATCTCCTTAATCAAGGTTCAACTATCGTAGTCAGGCCACAATTTTTTTAAATTTATTGTGAATCCCCTGAGTTCGGTGTGAATGGCCCTGTCTTAACCGGATCGGGAAGGAGATTTTTTGACACATGTGCACGTAAACTGATCCAGATTGAAAAAAAATACGTTAGAAAATCAAGAAAACAAGTTAAACTATAAGCCCTGCTGGTCTCTCTCTCTCTCTCTCTCTCTCTCTCTCTCTCCTGTATTCCCCGTATAGCTGACACAGATCAATTCAAAACCCCTCCCAAGTCTCCCTATTCCCCTTCTCTTCTCCCTCATCGCATTCCCCCCATTCCAATCTCTCTCCTCATCATTACAGACCTCCTCCTTCTCCTTCTATGTATTTAGCATACTCATAAAAAATTGTATCCCTACCCAACATTCACCCCCGTGTTTTGTAAAGATGAGCAGTGGAGCTAGGGTTTCAATCCCGAACAGCGTTCGGAAGACGATCCAGAACATCAAGGAGATCACGGGCAACCACAGCGAAGAGGAGATATACGCAATGCTCAAGGATTGCTCCATGGATCCCAACGAGACCGCCGACAAGCTTCTCCTCCAGGGTTTGTTTGTTTGTTTTGCTCCCTTTTATCCATTTCCTGTTTCTTCGCTTTTTTCGCATCTTCGGCTCTCTGTTTTTTGTTTTGTTTTGGTATTGATTTATCTTCGTTGCGGGTATGATTCGTGTTTGGTGGATTCAGCTGGTTGGAGCCAAATTTTGGGGATTTTGCGATTTCATGGCGGTTTTATAATGTTTCTTGGGGGTGGACTGAATTGGGCTATTTATTTATTTTTTATTTTGATTCCGTTTTGGGGGCATTTTCGTTAAACTAAATGGACTAACACATACGTTTTTACTGGTCATTCTCCTCACATACATCAACTAAACTAATATTTAGCGGAAACAACTTGACTAAGTCCTTAGCATGTAGTCCAATAATATAGCAGAAACACACTCCTAAAGTTTGAGTTTAGAGCTGTGTAAAAGCCTCACTTGATGGCAAAGTTGTGAATTTGAAAGACCCAAAATGACATTCAAATATTTTGAGGAATTTTTTTGCAAGGGATATAATGATGACAGTTGGAGTGTATGGTTCAGTTTAATGGGTTTTCACTGTTTATGTATTGTTGCGTTATTATTAGGTTTTCTTTTGGTTCAGTTACTACTAGAACATCTCCATACTCAAAGTTGGAGTAACATCCCTCTTGAATAGAGGGATTTTGATAAGAAAAGAAATGAAAATAAAGGATTAGAGTTTCTTGCCGAATCAATCATTTGGATTTGAGTGGTTTGGTGGGAAATGGAGAGAAAAGTACAAAACATGCATTTTTTGATTGACTACTTCCCTTTTCTCACCAAATCATCATTAAGGGCTCCCTTTCTTATCTCACCTTTTCTCACAATCCATAGGGGCTGTAAAAGATTTGTTTGATATGAAGATCTTTAATGTGCAAACTCAAATTTAAGCATAGAGCTGTGTAAAATCGTAACAGATGGCGTAGTTGTGTATTTGAAAGACCCAAAATGACCTTCAAAAAGTTTGAGTAAAATTTGCTGCCTTCCTCGATTTGATATGAAGAACTTTAATATGCAATCCCATAGTTAAGCATAGAGCTGTGTAAAAGCCTAACTTGATGGCGTAGTTGTGAATTTGAAAGACCCAAAATGACTTTTAAAAGTTTGAGTAAAATTTGTTGTCTTCCTTGATTTGATATGGGTTTGAGTTAAGGATGGGAGGGAGTTTTTAAGGCCCCTTTTAAGCAAAATTGAGTTTATGGGCCGGAGATGCTACATAAAGTGACATTTTAAATCATTTCACAACTTAGTTTCGGTCGATTTTTAAAAGCTTGTTTTTTTGAGTATGCATGTGGGGTTATGCAGCACACACGGTTCATGGTAGGTCATGCACCCTTGTTGAACACCGACATTCTCTTGACATGTGTTTGACACTCAAATCTGAGGTGTCCTGTTTTTTTCTCAACGTTAATGTTCTGGACACTTCAAGGGCACTAAAAAAAATGCTCCGGACACTCTCAGAACACTCGCAACACAAGTTTGGGTCATTAAACAAAATGATAGACTCTAATTTTTTTTTTTTATAAGTAAATAATTATTTTAATAGAAGGCATTAAGGGAATGCCACCTGTATACAAAAACGGCCATAGACAGAAAGGCCCGATACCACCCCTATGTGAGATAAACAATTCGAACCAATCTAGAAATTGATCAAGGGAAGATTACATTCTCCCTTGTCCCAACTATACAAACTACTAACCACAAAACTTTTGATTTTAAATAAAGGCTTTTCTATGCCTTCAAAGCATCTCGAGTTTCTCTCACGCCAGATAGTCCACATCAAACAAAGTGGAATCATAGCCCAAATATGCTTCCTTCTCTTTCCCACTCTAGCACCCCTCCAAGCTATTAAGAGTTCCGTAACACTCCTAGACACAACCCATTTTAAACCAAACCAGCAAAGTACCAGACCAAAGGTCCCAAGCCAACGGGCAATGGATTAAAAGATGATCTACTGTCTCTGCATCCCTCTGGCACATACAACACCAATTGACAATGATTCTCCGCCTTCGGATCAAGTTATCGATGGTAAGAATCTTCCCTTGTGCCGCACACCAAACAAAAAAACTCACTTTCAACGGTGCCGATGTCTTCCAAATTGCTTGCCAAGGAAGGACAGAGTTACCAATCCCACATAAAGCTTGATAGACTCTAATTATAACTTATGGAAGTCTTATAATTTCATTAATTTGTGTGAAGGATGATCCGATGATGGTTTATTGACTATAAAGACATAAATGGTAAATTTCTTTTTGTTTAAGTACTTTTGTAAATAATGTAATGATAAATATGATATAAGGTATATACGGTGTTACATATTTACAATTACAACCTTATTTTTTTTTGTTTTTTATTCATACAACAGTATACATAAAAGTGTCCCCCAACATATCGTTTCCTCCAGTTTTTTAAAATTTATGTGTTAGAGTGGCGGTGTTATGTCAGTGTCAGTGTTACATAGATGTGGCATTGGTGTTGGTTGAATGTAAGATGCTCGAAATTCAACACTGCTATTTTTCTGTATTAGCCTAATATTTGATGTAGCCTGTAGGATGTTAAGATCGTAAATAAATGGCGAAGTGTTAGTGCACATGAGCAGATATCCTGCTTAAATTATTTTCCGGTGCAGATCTCTTTGAAATGTGGATCCATGAGGTGTTCACCGTGATACTGAGAAGGGTGGTAAACAGGGTTGTTTTCTTGGACTTCATTAGTAGCCTGTCATATGTCAGTATGTATTATAACTATCTTAGATTTGCGTAGTGTACTTTGACTAGCCTATAAAGCATTTGAAGAATTTATATACAGTTGTACACCTCTAGAATGTCTACGCATGCAAACTGGCCCAAGTTCTTAGGATTTGGCTAATCAAAGATGTCATTTTAGTAGCGACTTTTAGAGATTCAGGTCCCTTGGTATTTATGGTCTATTTTCCGTGATCAGTTTTGAGATGGCATTAAATTCTAAAGAGTCGTTGTAACTGCTCTAATTGAAGTTCTATTTTTGAGCTCTGGTTAAGTGATTCAGCAGCTTATTCATGTGTTAACAGTTGCAGTTGATGCCCTAGTTATTGGCAGATCACAAAGTACTATAAGTTGGGTGCACAGCCTATAAGATTGTTCTGTACATTGGTTGAACTTGAAGGTGTGCTGTGCCACGAACTGCTTCTCCTTTATCGCTAAAGTGTGCGATGCCTATAGAGATTTTGTTGAATTGTATCTTATCAAATACAGGATTATGTGTTTTAGTTCATCATCCTCTTTAATATTTTACCTTCAACTCTCCAACTGAAGCAATTAAAAGAGTGTATTATGGTTTTACAGATCCATTTCACGAAGTCAAAAGGAAACGTGACCGGAAAAAAGAGGTAAAACTATTTCATGCAACGTAACTGAAAAAGGGTGCAGTTATATTGTTGGTTTCTCTATAAAAATTGTCGATCAGTGTGTACTTTTTTTATGTGTAATAGAGGAACTGGTGGCATGGTTGAAAATAGGGAAAAAGTTGGTTAGGGACGGAGCAATTTTCTCTCAAAATTGATTTGTAGAGATCTTTGTATGATCCATAAAGGAGTTCATCTTAGCATGTTTATCACTTCAGATACAAAAAAACATTCAATAACTACGTGTAAGATGGTAATTTAATTTTTGGTGTACCTGGCGGTTCTGACAAAGATTTCAGTTCTTTACATGCTGCGAATTCATGTCTGCACTTTATATAATTTGTAGTTTGAATTCCTGCAGCATTTGAGCAACAAAGAGTCCGGAGAATCGAGGTGGAGACCTGGTACGCAGGGGAGAGGGAGCAGGGGTGGCCGGGGCAATTATTCTCGCCCCATAACGAATGGTAATGCACTTCTTTGATGATGCAGTAGGTTTGAAGATATTGTCGTCATTTTAGTGTCTTTAGTGTTAGAAGGGTTCTAAAACTAGGTGTCTTGATGCAGTATGTTGGAGGGTATTGTTGTCATTTTAGTGTCTTTAGTATTAGTAGGATTTTATTTTTTTTCTAAAAATAGGTGTCTTGAGTCCTCATTAGGTACTTTTTGATGTATTGATTAAAGAATATTGGGAGCGTAGTCTCTTTGTATCCCTTTAGGGATTTATCTCTCTTATGAATCTATCCCTTTGATTTGGTTTGCACCATTTGATGTGATTTCTTGTCGAGAATATGTTCCCACTTGCCCGAATTTCCTTTTATTAATATAGTCATGTTGCTTTCCTTGTCATTGCTTCTTGGAACTGATACTCTATAAGGGCTAAGACCTCTGAAGTATGCCTTTTCACTTGACCCCTGTATACTCTTAAAGCATGACAAAGCATTTCCTGCATTATATGAGCGGTTGGGAGGCTGGATGTCTTCTAAAGTTCAACATGCCTTGTGGAGTACGTCTCTGGAAGGTAGTTGGGAGGGGTTGGCTGGAGGTTTGTGATGCGGTTTCTGGCATCATCTTTGGTCTTGGGAGGTGAGATTGGACGTGGTTTTTCCAGAGCTTGCAGATAGTTGTGGATAGAGGTTGGTTAGGGACTATTTAAAAAGTTGATGTCCCTTCTTGGGATTGCTTTATAAGCTGCCTAGACTGGGGAAGGGTGAGGATGGTGGCATGGTGCTTTGGTTAAGTTGGAAGTAGTAAGTTTGAAGGAATGTCCTATTCTGTAGCCTTACTGATCAGTAGAGCTGCCTGCGTGCCTCATTTCGTTTTTGCATCAGGGGCCATTTGGTGATGCCATGACTTCCTGGAAGAGCTTTTGGCCTTCATCTCTTTTAGCTGAAGTGCTTTTAATGTTTTACCAAACATAAACTGAAGTACTTTTACAGCATAGACATGCTTTCTAGCCACGATACCAGATAGACCCAAAAGCATTTGCGATAATCATGTATCTCTAAGTTTTCCTATGCAGCTTGTTAGTTACTTGTCTCATTTATACGTCAGTTCTTTTTTTCTCTTTTATACCTCTTTTCAGATGCTGGTGGTGGCAGAAACTTTGCTCCTGTAAAGGAAAATGGAATTAATCAAGTTTCTGAGAAAGTTGGTGGACTCTTGTCTTTGCCTGCCTCTCAGGAGACAAAAAATAAGGATATCAATCCTGCCAAAAGGTGCTACTCTCTGAAATAAATGTTTAAACAACATTCACGTGTCTTACCCTGTAGTCTTCAAAATTATCAAGTCAAATTGGTATTGCAATGAGCAATGTAGTTTCAGGATTGTTGGGGTATTTGACTGTTTTGCAGATCTCCCACCATCCTGACCAATGGTCCCGCTCCAGTGTCTCCTGGGCGTGCTGGTGCTGTACAGGCTTCTGATTTGGATGCTGAAAGTTTGGCCAACAAATCTGAAGAGGTTTCAGCAATTAACATTGGTAAGTTAGGGGGTCCACCAGCACTTATCCACTCGATCAAGACAAAGGAAAACCCCAGCATTGGATTTGGGAAAGAGCACTCACATGAACAACTAGCATCAAGCTTGAGCAATAGCTCAATTGCTGGGACCCAGGCAGCTTCAACTGGAGTCTATTTCTCGACTTCAGATCCTGTTCTGGTGCCATCTCATGATTCACGGCTCCCAGGTGCTGTGGGTGCAATAAAGCGTCAGGTTGGAAGCCAGTGGACTCCTGTTGAACAGAATTCACTGGTCCTTTCAGATGGCAAATCAGCCGATGGTTAGGACTTTGCACCTTTTTGGGATAGACACACACAATGTTATCATTTGATTCACGAAACTTGATTTTTTTATTACTTGAAAGCAGCTTATGATCCTTTAGTTTTTCGATTGACTGAAATAACAGCTTCAGATGCTGGGAGCTCCTCCATGCAAGTAAATATGCCAACCAAATCCATGGGTGTTGGAAAGCATCAACTTTTGGATTCTACACAATCTGTGTTATCTACTCATGATGGCTCTTCTGTTATAAAGTCTTCATCTAGTCACAATAGTCACTCGCAGCAAACAATTGGCTCTCAAAAAGGTACCTGCCTTATTCTTTCGTTTTTGTGACACTTTTTTGTACTGTTTCAACTGGTGTTACAACTTACAACTACTGGCAATGTCTTTGGAGGTTTGAGGGTATATTGGAGTATCCAACATCATACAATTTTGATACATATAACTGATCAAAAAATTTAGCAGCACATTAGCATGTTAGCATGATGAATGTTATGGGTACTTACCCTCCACAATATTTTATTTTACGGTTGTTATCCTTTTATATTGGATTCATGTAGATGCTAAATTGTGCCAACCCTTCTGAGCTTATCATCTCTCATCGGGGATAATCTCATGTAATTCCCTTTTTTTCCCCTCACGATCATTGAAAGTCGAGGTTTCCCCATTTTCCTTGTCGTGAAAAGCGACCTTGACTAATGGTAAAGGGTTGTCTATGGTCTTTTGCCCATAATTGTCTCACGACTAAAGACATCTTTCAAAGGAGGCAATGTAACACAACCTTTGCCCCAATGTGTATCATGTGTAATAGGGATGAGTAATTTCGAATAACTTATTCTTGCATAGCCCCTTCACCTTGTGCTTATGGTACCACTTATATCAATTGGTGCATAGTTGTTGGGTGGCCACATAAGCTTTTGAACTACTTTAGAGTTTAGACGTCTTGGAAGAAACAAAAAAGCAATATTAATTGGTGCATAGTTGTTGGGTGGCCACATAAGCTTTTGAACTACTTTAGACGTTTTGGAAGAAACAAAAAAGCAAAAGCTTAATGGTTTTGCATTATTATTTGTTTTTTTTGATAGATTTGCATTATTACTTGTTGAGAATATAAATAGTAAAGTTGCCCCTATCTCTAACAACTTAAGCTATTAGATGAGTTGGTTGCTAACAATTTAGTATGGTATCAGAGTAGGCAATAGATCCTAGGTTTGAAACTCACCGCCTACCTAATGATTAAAAATTTACATGTGTTTAGCCCGCTTATGGAGGACAGTTTGGCTACACGTGAGGGGGCCTATAGAGAATATAAATAATAAAGTTGCCCATCTCTCTGACAGCTTAAGCTTTTAGATGAGTTGGTGGTTAACAATCTAATATTTTCAATCTTTTGGGTGGTTTGGTTGGAGTGATACGCAATTCTTTGATTTCCCTATGGGATAGAGTTAGTTACATGTCTTCTTTTTGGGTATCGGTTTCTTTACCATTTGGGAGATTCTATTGTTTTTGATATCTAAGGTTTGGAATGTATTGTCTGATCCATAGTTAGGGACGTTGAGTTTTGTTTCTCTTCACTTTAAAATATATTTATACCCTTTTCATGCACTTTTTTTTACTCTTTACACAAATATCAATGCTAATTGACACCCATCGGAGATTAATTGGCTGTTTGCTTTCAATATAATTTTGGTTAGTTGCTGAAAAAAGTACTGTACTTTTCTGTGTGTGTGGCCTCAAGAGTCCCTTTTTGTCTAACGAAGTGCATTTGTGTGTAAATCTTTGCATTTACTTTTGGGCACATATATTTAAGTATTGTATTTACGGTCCGGCTAACGTGTGCCCAATAGGCACACTTTAAGAATGTGAAAGTACAATATTTAAATATTAATTCCCTCCACTTAATTGTCCTTTCTCTGCAACTTTCTTCAAAAGCTAATCTATGTTTCTTACTTTAATTGCAAAAGACAATTTTACCCTAGAACCATTTGTTATTGCTTTGCTTCCTCTAACTAAAAAAGGACGCCAGGTTTTTTTTTGTGGCAAAAGAGCACCACATTTTCTTAGAGCACATTAAGATAGGCTTATTGATGTTGCCACTCCATTTTTTTAACTTAGGTGTCCGGGCCAGCTCATCTGCACTTCAACTAATTTTTGGGAACCAATCTTATTGTTCATTTGTGGGAGTCCCAATTAAAGTCAGAGTAAAGTTCTGTATGGACCGGCCCCATAGGAGTTGATGACACCAGAGAGGTTTCAAACTCGAGACCCAAATAAAAATATTTTATTTTACACGTACAAAAGAAACACTAAACAATGTCCATTTAGCTTGAACCCAAAAGATAAAGCCAAAAAGAATATAAACGCTTCTTGCTCAGTCAAGATTTCCATGCCAAAAGAAACACTAAAAAAAACAAAGAGATGAACATGTACATACAAAGCGATGTCCATCTTAGGGTGAGTTTGGATTGAAAAGTTAAAAACTTATATTTTTGTCTTTATATGAAATTTTTTTGCATTTTTTTTTGTTTTGTGTCATACTTTTGTTACTTCATTGATTTGTTTCGATGAGAGGAATCGGAAAAAAATAAAATTTTGATTGAAACTCATAATTTTAAATAAAATATATATCTTTTTTTTACTTATTTTTGTCTTTATTCAAAAAATTATGAGTGACAATCAAAATTTTATACTTTTCCGATTCCTCTCGCCGAGACAAATCAATAAGTCACAAAATTTTGATGCAAAAATAACAAATGCAAATTTTTTTGAATAAAAAAAAGTTACTATTTGGCTTTTAAAGCCAAATTCACCCTCACTTAGTACCAAATACAGTACATTTATACACTTACGTATCCTAGAAGAGAATGGCTGTACGTATCCTAAAAGCAAAAGGACAGGTTGGAGGGAAAATTGCCTGCCGAATGTAAAATTGGTGCCTTAAATATTGGATTTGTTATTAGTTGAAAAAGTGAGGGTTAAAATTGTCAAGTTAGGTAAGTACCTTTTTCCCTGAACTAGTCAAAAAACTTTTTCAAAAAAGTTAATCCATTGGGCCCACTAATCCTCCGCCAGGCCGAGGGGATTAGCATTTGCCTTGTTTTTAAGGATTTTACCATGAAATTAGCTAGTTCGGGGCTTAACAAAAATCAGAGCATCCTTCTCGTTTGGTTTTTTGAATTTATCAATTTTGCAACTCAAAGTTAGAACCATTTCCAGTTGCACCTGAAGTCTCCCCAGTTCATTGCAAAAGGGAATGGGAACTACCTAATATTGGTAGGAAAATACTAGTAAATAAAGTGAAGAAGAGATGATCTTACAAAAGAAAAAAAAATGTGCATGTAGGTTTGGCAACTTTACCATTTGCTGCTTTGTTGGGTTTTCGTGTCCTGAACATGGTCCACAATCAACTCATGGTTCATCTGTTTTCGCAGCAGTGGGCCTTAGTAAGGAGTGGAAGCCAAAGCCACACTCTAATCTTGCTCAAGCGTCTGGGACATCTGGTTCATCTGAGGTTCCTACTACATTGGAAGCTAATGCCCAGTCGTGCCCTGTGCCCAGTGTCCCCAGTGTCCTTGATTCAAAAGAAGCCTCTATTAAACTTCAGAGGAAGTTAGAGGAGTTACACATGTCAGATGGTCAACAAGTTATCATCCCGAATCATCTCCACGTCCCTGAAGCTGAAAAATTTAGTTTCTGTTTCGGAAGTTTTGATGCTAGTTACAGTGGTCTTGAGAATGAAAGTAACCCCACACCTGTTTCTGAAACTTCTGAGAGTGTTGAAGAAACGGCAGAGCAGTCCTCAAGGTTTGTGAATTTTTTTTAATCTTATCTTTCCTGACATGGATTAAAATATCGGTAATTTTATTTTGCTAAGATGATGAATGTTTTTAATTCCTTTTAATCTTTAGACATAGGAAGAAGTATGTATACCTTTGACTTGTCTCATGGTATCATAGTTCGAAATGTCGGTATCGGTCGCTGTAGCGGTATCAGTCGCAATGACATGGTTTCGGGGTGTAACAGTCACGGTAACCAGAGACTTGCAAAAAAAGTTCGCACAACATAGGAGAAAGGAAAATTTTGAAAATGGTCTCCAAACTTTCGCCCAAATGTCTCATAAACTTGTAAACTCTAATAAACTTCAATTGAACACCTAAACTCTACGAACTTTATTCAATTCGGCACCTACTGTCCCACTCAGTCAAATTGGTGATGAAATTTGCTGAGATGGACTAAAGGCGCCGTTAAAATGGCTGATTAGGAGTGAGTGGGGCAAATTTCCTCTCTCCCTCCTTCTCTATTTCTTCCATATGTAGAATTCTCCCTCCTCTCCTCCTCTTCTTTTCTTTCTTGCATCATTATAGTGCACTCCACCCCGAATTCACATGGTTTATCCTTGATTCCACAAATTTCTTGTGACCCATTAAGGTCTTTCTCTTCTGACATCAAAACCCATTCGAGACTAATATCCCGGTATGCAATTTCTGTTTCCACTTGAACAACTTGGCAATTGGTGTTGATGCACAAATTTGGATGTTACAAAGAATGATAAAGGCACATGCTATTATGCTAAATTGTAAAGTTTTTTTCTTTTTTAAATTCAAGCATATTGTTATTGTGATTTCATATTATAGTGTAGTGGTCGTAACTTGTAAGGAAAAAAAAAATTGGAAATTCCAAACTCATACATGCCAATTTCCATAAGGCTTGTATGGTATTGATGAGTCTGGAGGAAGATCCTTTATAAGGTGCGTTCACACTCCACTACCAGCCATAACGGGACTTGGTACCTACCCATATCGTTACCTAAGGACCATGCATGGTATGGATGAGTCTGTGGAGGAAGATCCTTTATAAGGTGCATTCATGGTATGGAGCTTAGGGGAAAAAGTTTGCATCTCTTTTGTATTGCTAAATTCACTATTTTGGGTCCAAAGAGTACCACATTTAGGACTGGCGTTCCAAATCATAAATTGCTAGGGTATTAGTTTCTGGGTATCTACATTCTGTAGGGTGAGATAAGAAATGAATCTTCTAGTATTGACTTGGTTTTACTTGACAAAAATTCTTTTGCTCTAGATTAATGAAGCATTGTGTGTGTTGAGCTAGTAAGTGTTGAATTTGTTACCCTCCTGTTGCAGTCCATTCTTTGAATGAATACTGGTATCTCATAGTTGTGTACATTTTGAATTGTATGCCTTTGAGTATTGTTCTTTAACATCTTTTTTTTTTAATAAAATCCTTGGATTCAGTGAACAAAACGCTTTGGCAACTACGGACGAAGGTGATTATCATGATCGTCCTCAATCACCAATACATAGACCGGAAAATTTGTCATCTGGTGCGGGCAATGTTTCATCCATTACTGTTCCTGAGTATGATGAGTCTAAGCAAGAGGCTGCCTTGCCACCTGGTAGCCGTCAATTTCCGATGATTCATACTTCTCCTAGCTATAGTTTTGGTTTCATGCCACCAATAGTTGGAGGCCCGCTTGCACCACTTGAAAGCACCGAGTCTCAAGCACGTGACGTGCCTCGCCTCCCAAGCTTCGTTGTATGTCTTTCATTCTCATGTGTCTTCTGCTGTTTGTTACCTAATATAAGATATATTCAACGCTCTAACTTGATTGTTATTTTGTATTTTATCTGTAACTTGTCCATGGCTGTTTTCTAAAGGGTAAGTTGTACTGTGGTACCCATTTTATTTGATGTTATGTTTTCAAACTGACTATGGATTGTGAGTTTTTCCATTAGTATGATTTTTTTGTGGATTTTGACTTTTAACTTTTGTACTTCTAAGAATGTTTGGTTATTGTGTCGTTTTGTGTATAGATTCCGCAGCTATTGGATCCAGCCAGTTATTATGCCCAGTTTTATCGGTCTGGGACTGACAGTGATGGTCGCATTTCTCCGTTCCATGCAACTGGAGTTGCAACCAAGTACAACGGGAATGCTGCAGTTTTATCTCCGCAGACTTCTCAATCTACTCAAGAGGTTTGTACATTTCTAGGACCTATGACTTTTTAGCCACTTCATGTAAACACTGGGAGAGTTTTACCAATTCTTTACTGAAGTTGCGGAGAAATTACTCTGGAAATATATTTTGGTGAACTACTTATAATGCTGATTCACGATGTACATGTCTTATTGCCTGTTAATTCCGTCCACGGTATCCGAATCTCAGGAGTTGTTGATGTGCCATGGGTGTCTTTCTGTGTATATGTTGGATAACTTGTGTTTCAGGGAAAGAAAATCCACGCACTACCTTTTTCTATAGCTATTACGTGTCAGTGTGGCACATGTGTTTGCTCCACATAGGACACCTGCTGAATGTTGTATAATGTAGCATATGCTTTGCTTCATCAATGACCTAAGAAGTTTTGATGCGATATGGCATGAAGTTTTTCCTACCGTGTGCTAAGTTTTTTAGATATCCACTAATATCATCATGTACGATTATTTTGCTTGCATGTCAAATTGCAGGGTGGGAACTCTTTGGTTTTGTCTACGGTGGGTCCAACTTCTCTTGTGACTCAAGCTGCTGAGGGCACGCAGAGCTCAATACCTCTAACTCAGCAACCCCTCCCTGTCTTTCGACATCCAACTGGGATGCCTATACCCCATTATCATCCAAACTACATTCCATATGGTCACTATTTCTCCCCATTCTATGTTCCCCCTCCATCCATCCATCAATTCTTAAGCAATGGTGCATTCCCGCAGCAACCACAGGCTGGCAGCATATATCCAGCTCCACCAGGGGCTACTGCCAAATATTCACTTCCACAATACAAAGCGGGGAATAATACTGGAAACCCAGCGCACGTTGCGATGGCCGGAAACTATGGATATGGCTCCTCCCCTACTGGTTATAATCCCAGTTCTACTCAAACATCTGGAAACTCAACTGCCAATGAGGATCTCGCAACACCCCAATTCAAGGAAAATAACGTCTATATGACGGGACAGCAGGTTGGTTTTATTTTACATCACAAGATTAGGCTTATTATTTTCGTCTGGTATCCAAAACTCTTGGACCTTGTTCGTTTTGGTATTTGGGATTTTGGATTCTCTCTCTGCGCGCGGTCTCCAATAAATTTTCTCTCAATCATTACTCTCTCTATCTCTCTCCACTCAAAATCGAAAATTCAAATACCAAAACAAACAAGGTCTTGGTGTTTAGGGTCTTTTGGAATATGTTTACCATAGTGTTACATTTGGATTTGATGACGATTGAATAAAACCATGTCATGTGTTAGCCATCAATTGATTGGGACTGTTATGATTACTGTTAATTGAAACTTGAAAGCCTAGGGAGAGGGAAAGGCCTAAATTAACATGGGATGTAGTTGTAAAGAGCGAGGTGAGTTTGGTAAATATAGCTTTCATTTACAGAGCAGAATGGCAGAAAAAGATTCATGTAGCCAAGCCAATTGATCGGGACACAAGGCTCAGTTTGGTTTGGATTGTGTTTAGCATTCAATCTTAGACTTTGTACATCCATTTGGCTGTACATTGTCAGACTTTGGCCACAAGGCTCAGTTTGGTTTGGATTATGAACATTGTCCGCTGTTAGTCAATTCGAAAAATATTGGGCATTGCATTCATCGTCTTTTAGCCACTCCTTTAGCCCTTCTTGAAAGAATCCAACACTTCATATTCCAATTCCAAGTCATACAATGTGTTTTTATTTTGGAAATTGAAGTCAGAATGTGAGCCATTCGCCCTTCCCACCTTCCTTGTCATGAAAAGAGGAAAACAGAAAAGAGGACGCAAGTTGTACCTCAATGATTTTGTATTTCTTCTTTCTTTGTATGCATAACTATCTACATGTCTATATTTTGATTTCTTCTCCCAGATTCCAGACTTGGAAAATAGGATTACCATTGCATAAGAATGTTTTTTTTTCCTCAGAATTATATAGTCTTGTTTACCTTCACATGTTCTTGCCTTTTCTTTTTTGTTCTCTGGCAGAGTGAAGGTTCAGCGGTATGGTTTGCTCCACCGGGCCGAGACATCTCTGGCTTACAGCCTAGTTCATTTTACAATATTCCTCCACAGGGTCCAGTTTCTTTCACCCCACCTCAGAGCCATGGCGCCTTTACTGGTATCTATCACCCTGCACAAACAGTTTCAGCATCATCCGTTCACCCTCTTCTACAACAGTCTCAGACCATGGCTTCACCTGCTGACATTCCGGGTCCCACAGCCGGTGCTTATCAGCCGCAGCATGCACAATTTAACTGGCCCAATAACTATTGAAGGATCGATCTTTCTTTTCCTAAACCAGCAAAACAAGAAATGCAAAGCTCAGTATTGAGATTATTTTGGGAATTCCAACAATTTGGGATGGACGAAGACATGGAAAAGGTACGAGATTGGCCTGAATTGAGTGTAAATCTGAAGAAGGATTCTAAAAAGTAGCCAGCAGTATATTCTGATTGATTGGATGGAACATACTAAAGTTAAACTCCTATGTAACGGATCGACCATTTTAAGTTAGTTGAGGTGGGTATGTGCAGGTCTTCCTTTCTTGCTTCTGTATGCGGTGTAACCATTTTGCTCCATTGATAGAAACTTGAGCGCTGAGAAACTTTTCCTTGTCCCTTGTTACCCCCCTCCCTATTTCATTTGAGATTTCATAGGCTTCTCGTCGGTAAGATTAGGGTTTTAGGTGATTTTTCCAGTCTTTCGCCCTCTTACCTGTATAAAGTGATTTGATAGCAAGAAAGGATGTTGTAACTGGTTTTGGCATAAGCAAAAAGAACCATTCAATTGCTCCATTTGGTACTGATGCACCATTGATTTACTTGGGACTTTGTTTTTTCATTTTCTGTCAAGCCTGGAGATGGAAAATTTTTCCTGATGCCGGGAAAATCAAAATCATTTCTTCCTTTTTAACGTCGTGTTTCCGTAGCTCTGTGAATTACTTTGTTGGAGTAATTTCTATCGTATTATTCTCTCAGACATTTAATGATTAATTAATGACTATGGTTAACTACGTTGGTTAGGGTTTACTAATTGCAACATTACTCTTAACGTAGGAACGAAAACAGAACACCGAAAAACGAATGTATCTACTTTAGATCCTGTTATCCACTTACTTAGGCAGATATCATCGGCTTACTAATAATCCACAAATAGCCGATTAATCAGTATATCTCTTCATTCCACTGAAAGATTTGAGGACTTTTCATGTCACTGTCAACTAGTGTCTGGTTTTGTTGGAAATCATTTGTTGGCCAAGTGGACCATTAGTACTACGGACACACATTCGAAAGAAAATGTATTTAGAATCGTTTGATGCATGTGAAATTCAAGCACATTGAACGAACAGCTCAACACAGCTGTCCGGATAAGTTGTTCAACACAACTGTCAAGACATTTTTGGCCGCCGTATTTTCCAATTCCGTAGATGAGGATTGAAAAAATAATCAATTATCCAGGACAAGCGAGAGGAATTCTTCTTTGTGATGAAGGGGAATTTGGAATGAAATCTCTCATGTGTCAACCTCTTTTGTCATTGTCGTGTTTTGTTTCAGATTTGTTTAAATGAACCTCCATTCATTCCTTTGACAGTCACTTTCATGTACATCATGATAATAATAAAAAAAAATACTTCTTCTGTCCCAAAATATTACTCTTATATATCTTTTTGGAATAGTGTGTCATTTTTATTGCCTATATATTTCACTGTGAATGTTTAAAAAATATGCGATATGGATCTTGTTTGATCTCTTTTAATTAATTAATATTAAAAAAAATTTCAAAATTACATAAAACTTTATAAATCGAAAGATATAAGCAATCTAAAATGGTACGCAGTATCAAAAAAGGTCTAACATTTGGGGAAGGAAGAAGCGTTATACTTAATTAATCCGGCACCACGAGTAGTTTACCAATAATTCATCTTACTAAAAATTAAGATAAAAGCAATCTTGTTCTGCGGTGGTATAAGATAAACAAGTCAACTTTGACCCAATAGTCGATACCGTAACTCAGGGGTTTGCTAATTCTGTGTCAGGTTCGAAACCCACTTTTATGTACCAATTAACACAGTTTTTACTCCAAATTTTAATCGGCCCTGCTAGTTAACTATGAAATGGGTCGCTAGATATTAGTTGAGGTCCGTCATCCGTGTAAATTGACCCGACATTCTGAAGCAAAAAAATATACTTTCTGTTATGACGGTCAAGAGTGTCTGGGTTTACTTATGCACACGTAAACTAAATTTCGATCTTGTTAAAGGCGAATCATCCGTGCTCAGACTCGAAAATTCACAAGAGTCGAACCATAGACAATTTTGCGGAGAGCGCACCCACCAACCACCCGAATAATTTATGTAGAGTGATACAGAGGTGATCGAAGGGAGCTTCTTAACGGCCATCGGGCGAAACATGTTTAAATAAAAAATGAAAAACAACTTGGATAAATTAGGTAGAGTGATACAGAGGAGATTGGAAGGGAGCTTCTTAACAGCCATCAGGCGAAACTTTGTTTTCTGCCGCAGTTGATCATATATAATATATGTAGATATGTTGACCCCGAGGGGTGGCCTGATGGTCAAGGTTTGAGACTTACGGGTCAGTTCTTTTTTAAGGTTTCGAATTCGAAACCCTTCTTAAGTGCTATCAACTTCTTCGAGGCCAATCCGTACGGAGTTTTGCTCTGGCTTTAATTGGGGTTCCCACAAGCGAAAGGTGGAATTGACCCGAAAGATTAGTTCAGGTGTGCGAAAGCTGACCCGGACACTTGTGTTATAAAAAGGAAGATATGTGATATTTTGTCCAAAAATATTCTGCTGGAGAGTATTATTGGGATTAACCGTTACGGTTCATTATATACTTTCATTGACTTTTGAGAAATTGTTGAGCTTTCTCGGCCCAGTATTCGTATGTATATAGAGAGGGAGAGGGAGGAGAGAGAGGGGGAGTGATTGTGTTTGGAGGAGAGAGAAAAAAGTGGGACTCTCCCTAATTTTAGTGGCTACTTGAAAGGTTAGAAATCTATGCCCATTTTTTACTTACTTTCGTTACTGAATTTATTTAAAAATGCTTGCTGCTTAGATACATGTGTTGGGGAAAAAAATGGCTTTTTGTTCAAATAGGGGTTTTGGCAAACTTTGAGCCAAAGTTATAAGTTATACATACACACACCTTTGGAGGCAGGTAAGATGTTTGAACCATTGAAAGAATGAAAAAAAATTATTAACAGATGAATGAAAATTGTCTCGCGAAGTGGGCATGGTTAAAAGATGAAGTCACTTTCACCGCATATTGTTTGAATCACTCCGATCGAAAAAAAATTCTATAGCTTCCATTTTTGTTATGTTCGATTACCTTATTCTCTTTTCGGCTTCGTTCTTATCACTGTATTTTTGCTATATTATGCTCATGAGAAATTGATGAAAAGTCACTTTCACCGCATATTGTTTGAATCACTCCAATCGAAAAAAAAATTCTATAGCTTCCATTTTTGTTATGTTCGATTACCTTATTCTCTTTTCGGCTTCGTTCTTATAGCTGTATTTTTGCTATATTATGCTCGTGAGAAAGTATGAACATGGTTCTGTTCACCGAGCAATCTCAACATGTGATGTGCACGGGACAGTGTAAAATCGTGTATCCGACAATACAACGACCACCTCAATTCGGAATTTTTGTTTTAAGGACATGGTGTGATATACACGGGTCTCTATTCGGTTTTCTTCATCGGATTACTATTTCTGATTTGTAATTTATGTTTCTTATTGTTCTTTAATTTCAGAAAACTATAAGTTGAGAAAGTTTCCATACTCGAACCCACAGATTTTCCACTGTTAATTCTGTATACTAGGCAGTTGTGAAATTTCTCTTGTACTGCTTTCCTTTTATGTCCTGTTCTCCTTTTATGAACTGTTTTCTGCAAGCATTTATAAAATTCAATTTTGTTTTTCAAGACTGGTTTTCCCTAACAATATTATGATACTCCTTGTGCATAAATTTTGACAAAACACTTCTTTATTATCCCTTCAATCAATCATCTATTTTTGAATTATCAAGTGGTCCTTGTAGAATTGTAGTCCAATTCAATATCCAATTCGGCCGATCTAACCTACCTAGGACATGATACATGAACAAGGTTCAAGTCTATCGGTCTGTTAAGATACAATAATTACTGCCACTTTTTGTGGGGCGGAACAAAATATCTCTCATTTCTCCTTCGAATCGATTCCGCCTTTTGGTTTCCAAAGAAATGTTGGTTATGTTGCCTTAGATTTCTCCTTTAGATCCCTCATTTCATGCCCACTCATCCAAATGTACCTAGGTCCTTAAGCTCACTTTCCAAGCATCACTTTCAAATTCCTTTTAGTTTTTCTTTGCATTGGGAACCATCTGATTTGGTGAATTGCAATTGTGCTTGTGGCATGGCTTAGGTATTATGAGGTTTTCAATCGCAAAAATGGCGGGTCGCAGTCCGCTATTGCCTGCAACTAGAAGATTCCGGCCAGACCTAGGCCAAAGCGCTCTCGCATCGTTGAGGAACCGCTTTTTCACACTTTTCGTACTTGGGGTCTTGATTTTCACCTATGTCGCGGTGATTTATCAGCCCGAGGACCCTTTGTTCGGTTCTTCAACCAAGATCACAAGTTTTCTCACATCAACATCGAGTGCCACTTTTATATCGGATAAAACCATTGTCAAGACTGGTGAGGACTTCATGGTTCTAAATCAGGCCGCAGTGTCTGATTCCATAAACATTGCAGATATTGATCGAGGCGTGATGTCGGCCATCCTTAAGAAGAAAGATATGCATCCTGTTCTACGTACCGTTGGGGAAACAGTAAACGACTCTCTACCCGTTGAGGAAACAGCAATCGACTCTCTACCCGTGACTGTAGGAGAAACAGCAAACGACTCTCTACCCGTTGGGGAAACAGTAAACGACTCTCCACCCAGTGATGTATCAGAGGCTTCGTTTAGCAGCAGGCGGTACTTATTATACCATGGAGGCGGAGATAGATGCAAGAGCATGAGTCATTACCTCTGGAGTTTCATGTGTGCTTTGGGTGAAGCTCAGTACTTGAACCGGACACTGGTCATGGACACGAGTATTTGTCTGTCTTCGGTTTACACCTCATCGCACCAAGACGAAGAAAAGAAGGATTTCAGGTTCTACTTTGACTTCGACCATCTGAAAGAGTCGGACTCCCTTCTAGACTCGAGACAATTCGCGTTCGATTGGACCAGATGGCACCGGAGGAATGGATTGAAACGAAAGGTCGTTAAGGATTTCCGAACGACTCCCACCACGCTATCCAGGTTTGATGATGCTTTGGTCATGAGGAAGTTTGGCTCAAAGGACTCAGATAGTTATTGGTACAATGTGTGCAAAGCAGACAATGAATCGGTCGTGGAACCGCCTTGGCATTCGGTACGGAGGTCTAAGCTGTTGAGGGATGTAGCGTCCGCGATCACATCGAGGTTGAATTGGGATTTCGACTCGGTTCACGTAGAGAGAGGAGACAAGGCCAAGAACAAGGAGCTCTGGCCTAATCTTGATGCAGACACTTCACCCAAAGCCCTTCTCTCCAATTTGACGGGAAAAATCGAAGACGGAAGGAGTCTGTATGTCGCAACGAATGAACCAGACACATCCTTCTTCGACCCGTTGAAAGAGAAATACAACACTCATTTCCTCGACGAATATAAAGATCTGTGGAGTGAGAAGAGCAAATGGTACAAGGAGATCACAAAGCTAACCGACGGGGTCCCTGTCGAATTCGATGGTTATATGAAGATCTCGGTCGATATGGAGGTTTTCTCGAGGGGAAATAAGCAAATCGAGACTTTCAATGATCTCACTAACGATTGCAAGGATGGAATTAAATCCTGCACCTCATGAGCCATCTAATCGCTGAACTCGAGAAATTTGAAAACATCGGGTCTTCTACGTTCAGAAAGTCGCAACACGTTGATGTAACTAACGCTGTATCGTTCGAATTTTATCGGATGCCCCCGAAGGGACATGTAGATAACGCTGTAAAATGTACATGCAGATTGAAATTTATTCTCTTTCGGTTTATTGTTCTGTTGGAGGTGGAATTTGTATCTAACTGCGAGTGGTGGCTTACTCAATTGCAAAATCTTAGTTTGCTGGAAATGCAATTTCTTGGTACATTCATGGCTCGTGAATGTGTTCTTTCTTTTTTTCTCATCCAAAAGGATAACTAGTACCATTGATAATCATCGGAAAAACAAAGAAAGAGCATATTCATCTTTTAACAAGTTAGGCTTCCCAATCGGGCACCATTTGCCTTAAAACTGAACTCCCAACACACATTAATAGGGTTTTTTGGTAACTTTGTCTCCTCGACCCGGCCGCTTGGCCGAGTGTTTGGGTCTCGGGTACCTATGGAGATTAAGTAATTTTAATTTCCTTAGAGCCATGCGGTTACCGGATGGGCCCCACGTTATCCTTTTAATCTTTGTATGTGCTCCGTATTTCGTCGAATTTGACGAGATTACCTGAGCGTAAAAAAGATTCCACGCTCTGGCTTGATAAAAAAAAAACAAAAAAAAAAAAAACAAAGGTGTGGACAGCCACAACAGTGGATAGGCTTTTCAAATAGAAACACATATCCTCCAAAATCCTTATAAGCCAAGCAATGAATCACACTATTTACAACACACCTGATAAAACTGAACTCCCAATACACATAAATAACATGCCAATCCCCCATCAGAAAACACCCATAAAGGGGAAGAAAACTTCCTGCAAAGGGGAGGAAACACTCCATAAGGGAGATCACAACGAACCATCGCTAAAGAAAAGAAGAATGAAAGAGAACTAGAGAAATAAAACCTCTAGTCACCGTCAATGTAGCCGGAACTCGCAGCCCAGGGATCGCAAATGCGTTCGACGGGACCATTCGGTTACCTATAGCATATGTTTTCGTTTTTCTGATACGCGAAAATGAAGAAAACGTAAAATACTAGCTTGATCGAGTTTGTTTGCTTATCGTTTTTATACTCGTCGACATTGATCTAGCATAAGGAAACAAGACAAGTAACTTGCAATTTTGCTGCAAAACTATCTTATAATTTGCTCAGAGTAAGCAAATTAAGAAGATGGCGAGCTAAAACGAGCTCTAACTTGGTGATCAGTAAGCAATTCAAGAAGATGGCGAACCAAAACTATCTTATTTGCTCAAAGTAAGCATCGTGTTCCTGATGATGTTGTCGGGTCAAAAGCCTACACGATCACCTTAAAACCATCAGTTTCGCATTTACTCCTGATGCTATTGGGCCAAAGGCCTGTTACCATCTCAAATCAATTGTCAGGACAACACGATGCAATCAAAGGCAATCGTTTGTAATTTTTGTTGTTGGTGGCCTATTCAAGTGCAAAAATGCTATATGTATATACACAGAAAGGCGAAAATGTATAGATTTGCAAACAGATGTGTTTGCACATCGCAATCGTCTGATGCGTGTGAGCTCCATATCAACTGTGGGGAACCCACGTGCATCCAACGTTTTCAATACAACTGTATCTGGATCCGTACGCCTTCATCTGTATCCGCAAACATTTCTACTCGAGATACTAGCACACTGGGATACGAGAAGAAATAAATACCCATTTGGAATGGTCATGTGGTTGTCCCATAATTTTAATGAGCCTCTATTTGGAATTCCGATCTTGAAGGAGTAGAAGACTCCCATATCGATCCCAATGATTTAATAATTAATAATTTGTCCACTCCTCTTCGTCAGTATTACTAGATATTGATATCTGAATTATTTATGCTTTGTTTTGGAAGTTGTGGAAGAGGGGAAAAGGAAAAGGAAAAGGAAGGGAAAATGAAAAATTTTCCTCCTCCCCTGTTTGGATCCCTATGGTAGCGTTCGTGGTGGTTGTGGTGGTGTAGATGGTGAAGTGACGGTGGTGGATGAATAATTATAGGGTGATAATGTTAAAGGCGGACGGATGGTAACTGGTATTCCGACGATAATATAGTGGTATGCTTTCTACCCCCTTTTCAAAAGTTAAAGTTTATTATTTTTATAGTTCAATTCCACCATCTTCTACTATATTTTAAAACCTTGTTTATCAATGTATGATAAATCTTTATCTGATTTAATATGAAAAAGATGTGAGCAATTTACCGAAACGCTTTGATTTTTGAATAACTCAGGGTAAAATAGTCATATCATTTTATATACAAATAAATTACTATCTAAAATACTTGGGTAAGAAGGTAGGCTCGAAAAGCTTTATAACGGTTCAAACTAGGCACAAATAAGAGTTCAGGAGTGTTCGGGATAAGGCTGCAAAATTTGACAAATTATATAGTTTTTATGCGCCTCAGGCGCAAAGCTATGCTCCCCAGGTGCACTTTATTGTGCCCCGGACGCATCCTTTAAGTTCACAAACGGCTAGATTTTGCAGTCTTACCACACGCACTCCCGAACTTCAATTTGGACATGGTTTGAACCGATAAAAAGCTTATTGAATCTACTTTATAACCAAATAGTTTGGATCCTAATTTTTTTGTACACAAAAAGATATCACCAAATTATCTTTAGTTGGTCAAAAAATAAATTATTTCGGTAAAACGCTCATATCTCCCTCAATTTAAATTGGATGAAGACTTAATATATATCGATAAAGAGGGTTTTAAAAATATTATAAGATGGTTGAATCCATCCATAAAAATAATAAACTTTGGTTTATGAAAAGAGGGTATAAAGCAGGCCACTACAAATATCATCGGAAAACTAGATACCACCCATCCACCTTTAACATTATCACACTAAAACCATTTATTCACAACCGTCACTTCACCATCTACACCAACATCATTGCACCACCACTACCACCAACGCTACCACGACCACAACATGAGGTGTATTTATGTTGTAGGGTAAAGTTTAGCGTTTTACCAAAATAATTTATTTTTCAAACAACTGATGGTAAAATGGTCATATCTTTTGATGTACAAAAAAAATACGATCCAAATTACTTGGGCTAGAAAATAGACTTGAAAAGCTTTTTAACGGTTCAAACCATGCACAAATTGGAGTTTGGGAGTGTTCGGGATAATATTGCAAAGTTTGACATATTACGTAGTTTTTATGCGCCTCAGGCGCAATGCTATGCTCTCCAGGCGCACCTCATGCGCCCCGGGCGCATTCTCTAAGTTCACAATCGACCACATTTTGCGGTCTTGCCACACGCACTCCCGAACTCCAATTTCGACATGATTTGAACCGTTAAAAGCTTATCGAATCTACTTTATAACCCAAATAGTTTGGATCCTAATTTGCTTGTACACGAAAAGATATCATCATTTTACCCTCAATTTATCAAAAAATAAATTATTTCGGTAAAATGCTCACATCTCCCTCATTTTAAATCCGATGAAGACATAATATATATTGATAAAGAGGGTTTTCAAAATACTATAAGATGGTCGAATCCATCCATAAAAATAACGAAACTTTGGTATATGACAAAAGTGTATAAAGCAGGCCACTACAAATATCATCGGAATACTAGCTACCATGCACCCTTCCACGTTTAACATTATGACCCTAAAACCATTCATTCACAACTGTCACTTCACCATCTACACCAACATCACTGCACCACCACTACCACCAACGCTACCACAACCATTGCATGAAGTGTATATATTTTGTTGGGTTAAGTTTAGCGTTTTACTGAAATACTTTATGTTTCGAACAACTGATGGTAAAATGGTCATATCTTTTGATGTACAAAAAAAATAGGATCCAAACTACGTGGGCTAGAAAATAGACTCGAAAAGCCTTTTAACGGTTCAAACCATGCACAAATTGGAGTTTGAGAGTGTTCGGGACAAGGTTGCGAAGTTTGACATATTACGTAGTTTTTATGCGCCTCAGGCGCAATGCTATGCTCCCCAGGCGCACCTCATGCGCCCCAGGCACATCCTCTAAGTTGACAATCGACCACAATTTGCAGTCTTGGTACACGCACTCCCGAACTCCAATTTGGACATGGTTTGAACCGGGACAAAAAGCTTATCGAATCTACTTTATAACCCAAATAGTTTGGATCCAAATTTGATTGTACACAAAAAGATATCACCATTTTACCATCAATAGGTCAAAAAATAAATTATTTCAGTAAAATGCTCATACCTCCCTCAATTTAAATCCGATGTAGACTTAATATATATTGATAAAGAGGGTTTTAAAAATACTATAAGATGGTCAAATTCATCCATGAAAAAATAATCTTTGGTTTATGAAAAGAGGGTATAAAACAGGCCACTATAAATATAATCGGAATACTAGCTACCACCCTTCCACCTTTAACATTATGACACAAAAACCATTCTTTTACAGCCGTCACTTCACCATCTACACCAACATCACTACACCACCACTACCACCAACGCTACCACGACCATAACATGAGGTGTATTTATGTTGTAGGGTTAAGTTTAGCGTTTTACCGAAATAATTTATTTTTTGAACATCTGATGGTAAAATGGTCATATCTTTTGATGTACAAAAAAAATGGGATCCAAACTACATGGGCTAGAAAATGGACTCAAAAAGCTTTTTAACTGTTTAAACCATGTGAAAATTGGAATTCGGAAGTGTTCAGGACAAGGTTGCGAAGCTTGACATATTACGTAGTTTTTATGCGCCTCAGGCGCAATGCTATGCTGCCCAGGCGCATTCTCTAAATTCACGATCGACCACATTTTGCGGTCTTGCCACACGCACTCACGAACTCCAATTTCGACCTGATTTGAACCGTTAAAAGCTTATCGAATCTACTTTATAACCCAAATAGTTTGGATCCTAATTTGCTTGTACACGAAAAGATATCATCATTTTACCCTCAGTTGGTCAAAAAATAAATTATTTCGGTAAAACACTCACATCTCCCTCATTTTAAATCCGATGAAGACATAGGGCTTGTTTGATAACCTAAATTCAGCACTTAATACTGAATCAATTAAGTAATAAGTGATTCAGTAGGTTTGATAACCACATTTCATATTGCTTAACAAATTAAGTACCACTTAAAATATAGGCCAAAAAGTTGAAAAAAATTAAGTAGTTTTGAGCTACTTAATTCTGGCTGAATTTTTGTGTACTTATATTCAACCGTCATGCCACCACCACAACCACTTCCGCCAACATCTCCACCACTTCACCACTACCACCACTCCACCACCACCACCACCACCACCAGCTTCACCACCACCATCACTCCCTCCACTACCACCACCACCACCACCACCACCACCACATCACCACCACCAACTCCACCACCACCACTTCCTCCGCTACCACCACCACCACCAGCTCCACCATTCCACCACCAGTTCCACCACCACCACAACCACTACCACTACCATCACTACACCACCGCTCCTACCACCGCTCCATCACCATCATCACAACCATCACAACCACCGCCACTCCACCACCACTACCACCATTACACCACCACCACCACTCCTCCACTATCACCACCCCCAGCTCCACTGCTCCACCACTCCACCACCACATCACCACCACCACCACCACCACCACTCCACCATAACCACCACCACTACCGTCACTAAACCACCACCACCACCACCGCTCCTACCACCACCTCTACCACTTCACCACCATCATCACAACTATCACCACCACCGCCACTCCACCACCACTACCATCACTACACCACCACCACTACCAGCACTCCTACTACCTCCACCACTCCCCCACCACCACCACCACTCTACCACCATTACCAAAAGTATATTGTGACCGTTAGTAAATTAAGAGAGAATTGGAACAAAGTTAATTCATCATTTTTTTAATTCAATACTTAATATATTTATCAAACAGTTTTTCAGCTTAAAAATTTCTGCATTCAGTTTCCAGTACTTAATTTTTCAGCTTTCAGTTTCAGTTTTCAGTTTTATCAAACAGCCCCATAATATATATCGATAAAGAGGGTTTTCAAAATACTATAAGATGGTTGAATCCATCCATAAAAATAATGAAACTTTGGTGTATGACAAAAGTGTATAAAGCAGGCCACTACAAATATCATTGGAATACTAGCTACCATGCACCCTTCCACGTTTAACATTATGACCTAAAACCATTCATTCACAACCGTCACTTCACCATCTACACCAACATCACTGCACCACCACTACCACCAACGCTACCACGACCATTGCATGAAGTGTATTTATTTTGTTGGGTTAAGTTTAGCGTTTTACTGAAATACTTTATGTTTCGAACAACTGATGGCAAAATGGTCATATCTTTTGATGTACAAAAAAAAAAGGATCCAAACTACTTGGGCTAGAAAGTAGACTCAAAAAGCCTTTTAACAGTTCAAACCATGCATAAATTGGAGTTCGAGAGTGTTCGGGACAAGGTTGCGAAGTTTGGCATATTACGTAGTTTTTATGCGCCTTTGGCGCATTGCTATGCTCCCCAGGCGCACCTCATGCGCCTCAGGCACATCCTCTAAGTTGACAATCGACCACATTTTGCAGTCTTGGTACACGTACTCCCGAACTCCAATTTGGACATGGTTTGAACCGACAAAAAGCTTATCGAATCTACTTTATAACCCAAATAGTTCGGATCCAAATTTGATTGTACACAAAACGATATCACCATTTTACCTTCAGTAGGTCAAAATATAAATTATTTAGGTAAATTGCTCATACCTCCCTCAATTTAAATCCGATGAAGACTTAATAAATATCGATAAAGAGGGTTTTAAAAATACTATAAGATGGTCGAATCCATCCATAAAAGTAATAAACTTTGGTTTATGAAAAGATGGTATAAAGCAGGCCACTATAAATATCATCGGAATACTAGCTATTACCCCTCCACCTTTAACATTATGACACAAAAACCATTCATTCACAGCTGTGACTTCACCATCTACACCAACATCACTGCACCACCACTACCACCAACGCTATCACGACCATTACATGAGGTGTATTTATGTTGTAGGGTTAAGTTTAGCATTTTATCGAAATGATTTATTTTTCCAACAACTGATGGTAAAATGGTCATATCTTTTGATATACAAAAAAAATAGGATCCAAACTACATGGGCTAGAAAATGGACTTGAAAAGCTTTTTAACGGTTTAAACCATGCGCAAATTGGAATTCAGGAGTGTTCGGGACAAGGTTGCGAAGCTTGACATATTACATAGTTTTTATGCGCCTTTTTATGCGCCTCAGGCGCAATGCTATGCTCCCCAGGCGCATATCACGCGCCCCGGGCGCATCCTCTAAGTTCACAATCGACCACATTCTGCGGTCTTGTCACACGCATTCCCGAACTCCAATTTGGACATGGTTTGAACCGTTAAAATGCTTATCGAATCGACTTTATAACCCAAATAGTTTGGATCCTAATTTGTTTGTACACAAAAAGATACCACCATTTTACCTTCAATTGGTCAAAAAATAAATTATTTTGATAAAATTCTTATATGTCCCTCAATTTAAATCCAATGAAGACTTAATATATATCGATAAAGAGGGTTTTCAAAATACTATAAGATGGTCGAATCCATCCATAAAAATAATAAACTTTGGTAACTGGTTTATGAAAAGACGGTATAAAGCAGGCCAATACAAATATCATCGAAAAACTAGATACCACCCCTCCACCTTTAACATTATAACACTAAAACCCTTTATTCACAACCGTCACTTCACCATCTACACCAAATACTACTTACCGTTACCACTGATTTTTTACAGGGCCTCATAATGCTAGATTTTGTGAGACCCAGAATGAACATGCGGATTTATGTTGTAGAATTTCCATTTACGAAAATAATTTTTTTTCGAACAACTGATGGTAAAATGGTCATATTTTTTGATGTACAAAAAAAATAGGATCCAAATTGCTTGGGCTAGAAAATAAACTCCAAAACCTTTTTAACGGATCAAACCATGCACAAATTGGAGTTCGGGGGTGTTCGGGACAAGGTTGCACAGTTTGACATATTACGTAGTTTTTATGCGCCTCAGGCGCAATGCTATGCTCCCCAGGCGCACCTCATGCGCCCCGGGCGCATCCTCTAAGTTCACAATCGACCACATTTTGCGGTCTTGCCACATGCACTCCTGAACTCCAATTTGGACATGGTTTGAACCGTTAAACAGCTTATCGAATTTACTTTATAACCCAAATAGTTTCGATCTTAATTTGCTTGTACACGAAAAGATATCACCATTTTACCCTCAGTTGGTCAAAAATAAATTATTTCGGTAAAACGCACAAAACTCCCTCAATTTAAATCGGCTGAAGACTTAATATATATTGATAAAGAGGGTTTTCAAAATACTATAAGATGGTCAAATCCATCCATTAAAATAACGAAACTTTGGTATATGAAAAGAGTGTATAAAGTAGGCCACTTCAATATTATCGAAATACTAGCTATCACCCTTCCACCTTTAACATTATGACCCTAAAACACTTCATTCACCACAGTCACTTCGCCATCTACACCAATATCACTGCACCACCACTACCACCAACGCTACCACAACCATTGCATGAAGTGTATTTATTTTGTAGGGTTATGTTTCGCGTTTTACGGAAATAATTTATTTTTCGAACAACTGATGGTAAAATGGTCATATCTTTTGATGTACAAAAAAAATAGGATCCAAACTACTTAGGCTAGAAAATAGTCTCGAAAAGCTTTTTAACGGTTCAAACCATGCATAAATTGGAGTTCGGGAGTGTTCGGGACAAGGTTGCGAAGTTTGACATATTACGTAGTTTTTATGCGCCTCAGGCGCAATGCTATGCTCCCCAGGCGCAGCTTATGCGCCCGGGCGCATCCTCTAAGTTCACAATCGACCACATTTTGCGGTCTTGCCACACGCACTCCCGAACTCCAATTTTGACATTGTTTGAACCGTTAAAAAGCTTATCGAATCTACTTTATAACCCAAATAGTTTGGATTCTAATTTGCTTGTACACGAAAAGATATCACCATTTTACCCTCAGTTGGTCAAAAAATAAATAATTTCGGTAAAACGCACACAACTCCCTCAATTTAAATCGGATGAAGACTTAATATATATCGATAAAGAGGGTTTTCAAAATACTATAAGATGGTCGAATCCATCCATAAAAATAACGAAGCTTTGGTATATGAAAAGAGTGTATAAAATAGGTCACTACAAATATCATCGAAATACTAGCTATCACCCTTCCACCTTTGACATTATGACCCTAAAACCATTCATTCACCACCGTCATTTCACCATCTACACCAACATCACTGCACGAACACTACCACAACCATTGCATGAAGTGTATTTATTTTGTAGGGTTAAGTTTAGCGTTTTGCCGAAATAATTTATTTTTCGAACAACAGATGGAAAAATGGTCATATCTTTTGATGTACAAAAAAAAAAAAGGATCCAAATTACTTGGGCTAGAAAATAGACTCGAAAAGCCTTTTAACGGTTCAAACCATGCACAAATTGGAGTTCGGGACTGTTCGGGACAAAGTTGCGAAGTTTGACATATTATGTGGTTTTTATGCGCCATGCTCCCCAGGCGCACCTCATGTGCCCCGGGCGCATCCTCTAAGTTCACAATCGACCGCATTTTGTTGTCTTGCCACACGCACTGCCGAACTCCAATTTGTACATGATTTGAACTACTAAACAGCTTATCGAATCGATTTTATAACCCAAATAGTTTCGATCTTAATAATTTAATACAAATTAGCACGCCCGATACCCAAATAAACAACGAAGCCCAAAAAAAAGAAACAGGTAAGAGAACACAGAAGAAGATATCATCCGATCACTTTGACCGGCGGCAAGAAGGAACCCAACCAACCCACCAAGGTAAAGCAAACCCTCAGTAGGGCAGTGAGAAAAGAATCTGCCGCCACAAGCCGCCTCTCCACGAACCCCAGGAAAACGGAAGAGAACAGAAGTTGCATTCAACACCGCCAAGTCGATCCCTCGTCTGGCTGCGGCTGCACCTCCTAAGCAATCGCCGGCTGAAATAAGCACACAAAGACGATTAGAAAACTGCAGACCATTGGAATCGCATACCCTTCATGATCAAGCCTCCAAACCGCCGCAACACCACCGCGAAACACCCATTTTGCCTATCAATTTTTAATAAAACTTGCAACAAACAAAAAACGTTAGAAAAACAACCTCAGCAGCCATCTCAACTCCAGATCCACATGCCATTCACCACCCCACCACCGACCCACATCCTCTACTGAAAGCCGAGCCATCCGCCGCCGCTAAGCACAACCAGAGGAGCCAAGAAACCTCCGGCCGGAGACAATGAGAAAGGAACCCAAACATCACGCACTCCCACAGTGGAGGATGATGGCCCAGCCCTTGAAAACGAGACCACCCAAACGGCGTTGGCGGACCCAAAACGCAAGCCGCCCACGCGGTACCGACGAAATCAGATCCAGACAAGAGAGGCAGGGACAAAAGAGAGGGAGGGAAGGAGAAGGAAAAGGGAGAAGAGAGGAAGAGAGGAGAGGCCCGGGGGGGAGAGGAGAAGGGCGGCGGCCTCACCCCCCCCCCCCGCCGGAAAACCCAAGATCTGAAGGACTTTGAAATCGCCTAGAGAGAGAGAGGGGTTTTAGAGAGAGAGAGCCTTATCGAATCTACTTTATTACCCAAATGGTTTTGATCTTAATTTGCTTGTACACGAAAAGATATCACCATTTTTCCCTCAGATGGTCAAAAAATAAATTATTTCGATAAAACGCACACAACTCCCTCAATTTAGATCGGATGAAGACTTAATATATATCTACAAAGAGGGTTTTCAAAATACTATAAGATGGTCGAATCCATCCATAAACATAACGAAACTTTGATATATGAAAAGAGTGTATAAAGTAGGCCACTACAAATATTATCGAAATACTAGCTATCACCACCCTTCCACCTTTAACATTATGACCCTAAAACCCTTCATTCAGCACCGTCACTTCGCCATCTACACCAATATCACTGCACCACCACTACCACCAACGCTACCACAACCATTGCATGAGGTGTATTTATTTTGTAGGGATATGTTTAGCGTTTTACGGAAATAATTTATTTTTCGAACAACTGATGGTAAAATGGTCATATCTTTTGATGTACAAAAAAAATAGGATCCAAACTACTTAGGCTAGAAAATAGTTTCAAAAAGGCTTTTTAACGGTTCAAACCATGCATAAATTGGAGTTCGGGAGTGTTCGGGACAAGGTTGCACAGTTTGACATATTACGTGGTTTTTATGCGCCTCAGGCGCACTGCTATGCTCCCCAGGCGCAGCTCATGCGCCTCGGGCGCATCCTCTAAGTTCACAATCGACCACATTTTGCGGTCTTGCCACACGTACTCCTGAACTCCAATTTCGACATTGTTTGAACCGTTCAAAAGCTTATCAAATCTACTTTATAACCCAAATAGTTTCGATCCTAATTTGCTTGTACACGAAAAGATATTCACTTTGTTTGGTTGCCCTATTTGAGAGTAACTCTCAACTCTCGGCACAGTTTTCAATAAATCTCTCTCTATCTCTCTCCACTCATTACCACTCCAACTCTCAAAAATAACTTTCTAAAAGTTCAACCAAACAAAGTGATCACCATTTTACCCTCAGTTGGTCAAAAAATTAATAATTTCGGAAAAACGTACACAACTCCCTCAATTTAAGTCGGATGAAGACTTAATATGTATCGATAAAGAGGGTTTTCAAAATAATATAAGTTGGTCGAATCCATCCATAAAAATAAAGAAACTTTGGAATATGAAAAGAGGGTACAAAGCAGGCCACTATAAATATCATCGAAATACTAGCTACCACCACCCTTCCACCTTTAAAATTATGACCTTAAAACCATTCATTCACCACTGTCACTTCACCATCTACACCAACATCACTACCACCAACGGTACCACATCCATTGTATGAAGTGTATTTATTTTGTAGGGTCAAGTTTAGCGTTTTACCAAAATAATTTATTTTTTGAACAACTGATGGTAAAATGGTCATATCTTTCGATGTACAAAAAAATTAGGATCCAAACTACTTGGGCTAGAAAATAGTCTCGAAAAGCTTTTTAACGATTCAAACCATGTGCGCACAAATTGGAGTGCGGGAGTGTTCGGGACAAGAGTGCGAAGTTTGACATATTACGTAGTAGTTTTTATGTGCCTCAGGCACAATGCTATGCTCCCCAGGCGCAGCTCATGCGCCCCGGGTGCATCCTCTAAGTTCACAATCGACCACATTCTACGGTTTTGCCACACGTACTCCCGAACTCCAATTTGGACATGGTATGAACCGTTAAAAAGTTTATCGAATCTAATTTATAACGCAAATAGTTTGGATCCCAAATTTTATACATTAAAAGATATGAGTGGAGAGAGATAGAGAGAAAGATTTATTGAAAACTGCCGAGAGTTAAAAATAACTCTCAGAATGTTGAACCAAACGGAGTGATGACAATTTTACCCTCGACATGTTGAAACATAAATTACATTGAAAAAAATGTTTGCATCACACTAATTTTATACTGGATCAAAATCTGTTACTAAATCCGTCGCTGCTCTCATATGCTAACATAGCGAATCGATTGTAAATTTGGTCGTGAAAGTGGAGGTGTGAGTATACTTCTTATTCTTCTTAGTTGATTCAAAACCTTAAAAGTGGAATTGGAATGGAACAGAGGAGTAGTATACTATGGAGAAGAGGATCTTTTCACCCCCGGCGTCAGATGCGGGCCGCCCATGCGGCTATCGATACAACATTGTTTTCTGCAGCCATGTGATCATCATAGGGATACACTACAAGTAATCTTGTACATTTTTTTTTATAACTGGACGTCCGAGCCAGCTTGCGCACATCTCGACTAATTTCGAGGCCCTGGAGGTAACAACCTAGTATAACTCCAGTGGCCCCAATGTTTGAAATGTTTAGCCTCGGGAAAATAAAACTCATGACCTCATGGAGGAGCATTTTTTATTTTCTCACTACTACTTAGCTAAACGCGTGGGGTAAGTAATCTTGTACTTAACTAATATCAATCACATCCTCTCGAAAATATTGGAGTAATTTATTGGGATTGACCGTTTATTTTTTCAGTACTTCTCATCACTGATTCGTTGACTTTTTCAAAAATCGAGTAGCTTAAATGGCCCTGTGTTGATACTAGTTTTATATGTATGGAGAGAGAGAGAGAGGGTGATATTTCCTTCCTTTGTTCTATAAAGAGACAGTTTCTAGGAGAGAGAGAGAGAGATGTGGGAGTGATATCCCGGGTTTAATTCATTGCTGCTGCTGCTTGAAGGTGAGAAATCTATGCCTGTTTTGATCTAAATCTCCATTGCTATAGATACACATACTGTAATCTATGCCTATTTAGTAATATTATTCCGCCGCTAAAAAATGCTTGTTTTGATTCGTTTACTATGTTTACCTCTTCATATACAACACTTTGTCTCCCTGAATCCACATTGACGAAGCCAGGATTTGGAAGTGAGAAGTTTGATGGGAATTTACCCATGTTGAATGTAGTATGGAAAAATGTGAAGAAGAAAGCTTAGTGTAAACTCATATTACTGGACTTTGTCATGCGCTTTATTCTTTGTGAAAAAAGAAACAAAGGCTTGTCTATCTCTCATGGCTCCACCACTGTTTATGCCTCGTCATTACTTTACATGGCGTTTGGGTTTACGGCCTTGAATCGAATGGATTCGGGATTCTTATTCAGGAAATATATAAACTTCGATTCACCCTGTGTTCTCGTTCTACATAGGAAGAATAGATATGAGTTATCAAAAAGAGGTGCGGGTAAGTTGGCCCAAATACCAGAGTACCTATATGAGTTATAGTTATTTCAAAAGCTTAGATTAGAAATTTGATCCTCCTTGTGCATAATTTGACGAAACATACTCCTATGTATTATCTCTTCGATCAATCCTCTCCTTGAGAATTATCAACTTTATCTTAGATCATGCTTGATTTATATACCTATAGATATCGTAAATCGCACATTTTTTTTGACGTTCAAAAAAAAAAACGCACATTTTTTTCTCCTGGGTGTGTTTGTTAAACGCCAGAAAAGTGGTCCCGATAAATTTGTAGTCCAATCTCATGTCTAATCCGGCCAATCAAACGGACCCTTAGTAGTTAACCCACCTAGGATATGCACTTTAGATACCTCATTCCATGTCCACTCGTCCCAATGTACCTTGGTACTTTAGCTCAACTTTTTTTTTTTCCTTTTAGTATACGTATTCGCCACCGCTATTTGCCTTGGCTCCGCCCCTGTTTTCGTATTATCTGATTTGCGTTTCGGTTGTTTTACAGATTCGCTGAAACTGTAATCGTATTTGTAGCAGGCTTGGGGTTTGCGATGTTTTCGGTTTTCAAAATGTCGAGTCGCATCCCTCTCCTGCAAACTGGAAGACTCCGGCCGGAGAACCTGGGCCAAAATGCTATTGCAGTCATCAGGAACCTTTTCTTCACATTTTTCGTATTCGGGGTCTTGATCTTCACCTTCATCGCGGCGACTTATCAGCCGGAGGACCCTCTGTTTCATCCTTCAACCAAGATCACAACTTTTCTCTCATCGTCGTCGGATGCCACTTTTAGATCAGATAACACCATTTTCAAGACCGGGGAGGACTTCATGGCTGCGAACCAGAGGGCATTTGCTGACTTCATTAACATAACTGATGTCGATGAAGGTGCGACGGCTGCCATCCCTAATCGCGTTTGCGAGGTAGATAAATCGATTGACTGTAAAGACCAGGAGTTGTTCCATGTGATGATGAAGGCTGCAATAGAACAGTTTAAGGATATACATTTTTACCGGTTCGGTAAACCGGTTCGTGGATTGGATGGTAGTTCTTGTCACATGGCATGGCGGTTTAGACCCAAGGAAGGAAAGAGAGCTGCTTTTTACAAGGACTATCGCAATTTCGCTATTGCGAGATCCGACAATTGCTCTCTGGATGTTGCTCAAATCGGAGAATACCACTCGGGAGTGAACGCGAAGAGGAGGAAGAAGAACCATAAACCGGGGTTCGAGAAGAAGCACAAGAAGAAACACAAGCACCCTGTTTCTCTCCCTACTCTTGGGGAAACGGTAAACGACTCTCTGCCCGTGGTTGAATCGGAGGCTTCGTTTGCCCAGGGCCGGTACTTGGTTTACAGCGGAGGCCAAGATAGATGCAAGAGCATGAGTCATTACCTCTGGAGTTTCATGTGCGCTCTGGGGGAAGCTCGGTACTTGAATCGGACACTGGTCATGGACCTGACTATTTGTCTGTCTTCGATTTACACTTCGTCGCATCAAGACGAAGAAGGGAAGGATTTCAGGTTCTACTTCGACTTTGAGCATCTGAAAGAGTCAGCTTCCGTTTTGGATTCGAGCCAGTTCGCGTTCGACTGGAACAGATGGCACCGGAAGAACGGATTGAAAACCCATCTTGTCGAGGATTTTCGAACCACCCCCATGATGCTGTCCGGCGTGGAGGATACTTTGGTCATGAGGAAGTTTGGTTCAGGGGAGCATAGCTATTGGTATAGAGTATGCGAAGGCGAGACGGAATCGGTTGTGCAACGGCCATGGCATTTGGTGTGGAAGTCTAAGCGGCTGATGGACATAGTGTCCGCGATTGCATCGAGGTTGAACTGGGATTTCGACTCGGTTCACATAGAGAGAGGAGAGAAGGCGGCGAACAAGGAGCTCTGGCCTAATCTTGATGCTGATACTTCCCCCGAACCCCTTCTCTCGAAGTTGACGGGAAAGATTGACGATGGGAGGAATTTGTACATCGCAACGAATGAACCGGACACATCCTTCTTCGACCCTTTGAAAGAGAAATACTCCACCCATTTCCTCGACGAGTATAAAGATCTATGGGATGAGAAGAGCGAGTGGTACACGGAGACAACAAAGCTCAACAACGGGGTTCCTGTGGAGTTCGATGGTTACATGAAGATCTCGGTTGATACGGAAGTTTTCTTGAGGGGAAAGACGCAAATCGAGACTTTCAATGATCTCACTAACGACTGCAAGGATGGCATCAACACCTGCACCTCATCAGCCATCTAATCCGTACACTCAAGAGGTTTCAAACGTACATTTTTGGGGTATCCGTGCGCGTATCACCTTTCGTTTCTTTGCTTTTCTGAAGTTTTGGTATCAATGCAAAAGCAGCAACCCATGTTGTCCTGTAATTCTGGACATTTGAATATCCAATCTTCTTTCGAATTCGTAGCCGCACTTGAGTTTTCTCTCATCCCTTTTGATTTTACTCGCGTGAATGGAGGCTTATGGTACGAAATTGCGATTGGGAAAAACGATGTTCTTTTAAGCTTGATCAGATGTTAAGCATTTTCGCTTTTTGAGAATCAGGTGAACTACTACTGCTGATGTAGTTCTTGCTATACTTTGGATACATTTTGAGCTCGAATCCACGTTATTTTTGCTAATTTCCAGTCTTGAGGAGAAGAAGTTGCTTGAGATCGAAAAACCCAAAAAACTTCATAGTGAATGGAACCGGTTATCATCGTTGTGTTCTAAGTTCGTAACGCCTGTTTTATTGATCTCTAACACACCACGGTAGTCCAAAATCACTGAATAATTACAATTCAGCTCCACCCCGATCAGCCAAGCCTGTGAGCTAAGCTACCCGTACGTTGTCCCACATTCGACCGGGTGAATGGCGGGTCCCATCCGCATACCTAACCTCCCAAACAATCATAAGCTCTTTTTAACCATACATCAAGATTTTTTTCCCTATATATCTTGCCGTACGTGTTTGTTCTCAGTCTCTCACCAAAAATCTCTGATTATTCCGTGCTCCAGGGGCATTGCGCGGTAAGAATCGAATAATTTTCCCTTCACAATCATATATACTAAGCTCTCTTGTATAAAAGTGTCTGCAAAATGTTTGCATTATAGATGTAATCTCACATTTATTATGGGAATCACGTGATATATTCTGTTGAAATTTATGACGGGATTACCCTTTGAATGCCTTGAAAATGGTATCATTTTCTATTAAAAGTAAAAACCATTTTGTGGTCTCAAATGAAGGAGTTGTAATAATTTCCTTTACAAACTCACCTGGACCGAGTAACAAACTTGGGCTTGGTTTGAACAGACAATTAAAATCAAGTTCCTAATGTTTCCCTAATCCGCTCTCTCTCTCTCTCTCTGATCAAAAAAAATATTCCATTCAGCCAAAAGGGTACAAATCTAAGCAAACTGGAAACCCATTGACGTGAGGTAATGTTGGATCAATCTGCAGTTTTCCATTTGATTATAATTCGCGGCATTTCTCGAGTTTTCAATCAACCTGATTCTTTTTGAACCTGAATTTGTTGAATCATTTATATTTTTCCATTGCATTTTTGCTATCTTTTGGAAGGGTCTTTTGGCATGTGTTTTGGGATCATGGTAAAACAAAATGATTAAAAGAAAGAAAAAACGATCGAATTTAGCTCCCTTGTAATTCTATTGTGTCCTTTGCAATCTTCTTCCATTCTTGTTTAAATCCCTCCACAAATACGTGATCCAAACACAGCCCTCCCGTGCTTTTCGGATCATGGAATCATGAAATGTGATTTTGGTTCGTATCGTATATCGAATTGTTGTAGCAGTTTTCACCAAATGAAATGTGATTGCAGATGCTGCTTGTGATCTTTGGGATGTGGATTTATCCCTTCATGTCTCTAGGACTGTCTTTCATTTTCATCATGCCCCGGTTATACGCCGTCTCATTTGGTTTCATTTTTTCTCTGAAACTCGAATCTTTTCTTCAGTTTCGCGATTCAAAAAAGTCAAAAAAAAAAAAACTTTGGAAATGAGGACCCATGGCATTTTCATGCTGTGGGAAATTTCTCTTTTTTTCACCATTGGAAGCACTACTTGTGTATTTCACACCCGTAAGGAATTTCCTTCTTGTAATTTCTGAAATAAAACGCAGGCAATTTCTTTACATAACCGTTTCATTGAACATATTTCGTGTTATGTTATGCCGTTTTTGAAAAGTGATTATGTGAATAGGCAAAACCTGTGAAGGAATTTCTTTGATAAAAATTGTTTCCCATAACAATTCACTTCTCCAAATACCAAAACATTTTGTAAACCTTGGTTCTGTTAGTTAGCTACTGCAGTTTCATGAACCAGTTCATCATCCACTAACTATTCTTTGTCAAACACTGTGTCAAATTTCCTCTCAGCTCAATCCAGAACAAACGATGGCCGAATCGCCCCGGGAAAGAAAGATAGTCGTGCCAAAAATAAACCTAGAGGAGGTGAAGAACACAACATTGGTGTCGTCCTCATCGCCGTCATCCCCTACCACTCTCCGAAAGGCCTCGAGCGTGAAGTACAATTGCCTCTGCTCTCCAACCACCCACGCCGGATCCTTTCGCTGCCGGTACCACCGCAACTCCGGCCTCACCCGCAGCAGCATCTCGGTCGGCGCGAAACTGTCCGCGTATGGTTCTGTTGGCTCTGAACTCGCTGAGATTGGGAGCAAATGCACACTCAATAAGCTGCAAATATGAAAATGTGATGAAATTGAACTGTGGTGGTTGAAATTTGTTTGTATTGGTATCTGAGGAACTGATCTGAAACTGCTTATGAATAACTTATGTCATTTGGTTTGTAAGTATTGATGATGGTTGTGGTTCTTGGATAGTCGTGGTTTGTGTTCCATCTGCTGGTTTTTTTTTTGCTAAGCTATAAGGGTGGAGGAGGGAGCGACCAGGCATAGCCACCCTCCCCTAGGTGTGACCATGGGGACTCCAGACCCACAGCGGATCCTGGGAGGGACCAAAGAGCCATAGCAACTACCACCCCACCAAGGGCTAGCGGGCCAAAGCTGGATAGAGGAGAAGGACCAAATTCGAGAGGGGCGCCGCTGGCACAACTTGAACTTGGTACCTCCTACCTCACCCAAACCCAAAGGGAGTAAGCATTGACCAACTAGGCTATCACCCCTGAGTGTACCATCTGGTGCTTGTTGGTATGATTGGTGTGTGTTACATTAGGGTGTTTGTAAGTTCATGCAAATCCATGTCTGTGATACAGGATTCTTTGGCCTCAAAATTTTTTGCCCCATGTCCCGATGCACTTTAAGCCGCACGATGGTTTCCGTGATTGTGTCCTGAGATGGACACTCAGACCGAATTTTTCAAGATACAGTAAAGAGAGTGTATTCAGTATTTAGTGAGATGAGAATTTTAATGGCAACCTTAGGATTGGTGTAGTGGTAGTCACTTGATAATTACGGGCATCAAAAAGCATTTGGTTTTGGGGTTCAACTCCTACTTTGCGTGTTGGACCAGTTTATATGGGACTTTGTTCCATCTGGGCTTTAATGGACTTTCCCGCTAGTTGAAGGTGGAAATGATTCTGTAATTTAATCAGTCCATTGAACCGGATATTGAATTCTTAAAAGAATATATAAGAATTTCAGTGGCGGAGAATCCAGTTGTTATTTGGCATAGTAATAAACCTTGCTGTAACAATCAGTGAGGAATCTGGTCTCTGTCATGGCCTCCAAAAGCTGAAAGGACTTGTTATCCAGTATGGAGCAACAAGGACAATTGAGTTTGGATAAGATGCAAAGTTAAACCTCGTGGTTGTAGCACTGGCATGGCAGTGACTTGTTAGTCAGTACGAACGGCTTTGATGGTGCAGCATGCGCAGCACCCACCCCATTTCCCAGTGGAAGCTATGTACTGTAATCGACATTCTGGTTTTGAAAACATCCTTTACAACAGGGCAAGTATCACTATGTGACATTGTTATTCCTCTCTTCTTTTTTGAAAGGGTATCAGCTGGTACCGTGGGTGCTATTATGAGCCGGAAAAGACCGGAAAAAAAAAAACCCGGATGGCCTATAGAACAGATTATCCCTACCACTTCTCCATTGAAAGACGAGTCACTAGACTATGTAATTAATGTTTGTGCACAACTTCACTAGGCCGTGAACAACACAATCACAAGTTCTTAGAGTTTGAATCGCGGAGAGACTATAGCAAGGTCTACCTCCCACCACCGTCGTGGTACGGGTTCGAGTTGTAGAAACCAGTCAGAAACCAGTCTCCACCGTAAGAGAGAGATACATGTTATCTACCTACTCCGTCTCCCAAGCCTTGCTCGAAATCAAGAATGTTGAATACAATCAAGAGTCTGATTTATGCTTCTTTGGAGGACAAGAAAGTGAGATTACACCCAAATGGCCACAAGTTTTGAGGTATATAGCAAAGCATATCTCCATAAAGCGTAAGCTCAAGAAGAAGCATAGAACATCATTATTAACCTCAACGAAGAATGTACAATAGTACAATTAGGTTTCACAACAACACACTAAATACTGGCTCATAAACTCAGGTCCAAACCCCGGCTGGCCGATGCATGCATGCACATAAACTATCACCCCTGTGTACACAACTACGCTATACACCGATACCTTTACATTGCACGAGACCCTTGCAATGCTTTGGGTCAACTAAACAGTCGGATTCCCTTGTCTGTACCAGTTCTGAAAAAAACTCACATTGGAGCGGTATCTTCCCCCTCTTCCTCCTCCTCAGGCGGTACCATACGAGTCCTGCAAAGAGGGCACGTGACATTCCAATACCTCAACCATTTTTCCAGGCAGTTTTTGTGGAAAAGATGGCCGCATGGAAGGTCATTTATCTCTGCATTAGGTTCAAACTCTGTCAAGCAAACGGAGCACTCTGGTTCGGGACGTCGGGATTTGCACACAGAGTCGAACCGGACTGCCGGGGTCCGGCTACGGAATTCCTCCATGTAGGTCTCTGAGGGACTTCCGCGGCACTCATTGAAATCTGAAGGGTGTTCGTTGGAATATTCTTCCCATGGTGTTATACGGATGCCAACAACATGGAGGGCTGAGAGGACTATGTCGCGGACAATGGAGATGGATATGGCTGTGTTTACAAGGATTACGCATAGCACTCCTCCGTCGGTGGGAGTTGGGTAAGGTGGAAGACCCATACTTGATTGGAAACCTGAATACAAGAAATGAAAGAAATTAATTCCTCAAAACAGAAGGGGAGAAAAGCAGCAGAAGACTCAAACAAGATAAAGAGAATTTGTTCTGTACCATTTCTTCTTAAATATTCCTCAGAAATCTGTCCATTACTCTGGTTTTTAAGAATTTGTAAGCACTTTCTAGTACAAATGAGTAAATTAAAGAAGGGAAAAAGCAATTCACCAACTGCTTCATAGAACTTTTTTCATTTTCTACTTTTTTAAAGAAACCAACCACCAGTTTTTCATGAACACGAAGAGATGCTTTAATCTACCCCTCACAAAAAGAAAAAAGAGACGTACTTTTTTGTTTTTGTTTTTTTACCTTTTCTGTTCCTTTTCCTCTTTTTTTTTTTTCCAACTCAGAAAAGCGTATTGACAGAAAACAGCATGTTCCTTAGTTATCCCACGGTATTCATGTGAAAAACTAAAAATAGGTTGAGAAACAAGGGGGAAGAAAACATATTTCTTGAAGTAAACCAAGCACACCTAACTTCTTTAGGTTTCTAGACATGCCATTTTAGAGAGAAATTCCCTGAAAAATCAATCTACACTTCATGTTTTGTACAAATGCCTTGCAATTTTAAACAGAAAAGAAAAAAAGAAAAAAAGAAAAAAAAAGGAAGAAGAACGAATTAAAGCATGAATGATCTAACATAAAAGGAATAAGTCCATGCCAAAAAATTCACTCACAAAGCTTAAACCTCAATCGTTTCAGTGACAACGTGCACTCACCCATTATGAATGCAACAAATTGGTAAACAGATTTAATAACATGGTTCTCTAGAACACAAAAGGTAACTTGTGACTAAGAATTTCATACAAATAAACTGGGTAATGATAATGCCAAAACTGTTTTTATTGGTGCCAAAACTCTAGTGCATAAAAAGCTTGTACCATGTGCAGTGCACAAGACTTTTATGCACAAGAGTTTTGGCATTATCACTACCAAAAAAACTGGCTTCAATAGGGCTGAAGGAAAGAAACTATAAGCAAGTAACCTATAGTAGAACAACGAGGAGAAAACAGCTTACTGAGACTGATAATTCTCTCTGGGTTACAACTGTGTATTTATTCTACAAGTCCTATCGAAAGGCTGAGAGGTAGGCTAAGAATTTGCAAGTAGGAGAGTATTATGCACTTTCCGAGGCTCTCTCAATGCTTTTCTTCTATTCTACAAGCCCTATTTATGGGTTTTTCTTTTCTTCTCATGGAAAGGATTTTGGCCACATAATGTACTATCATAACTCCCATGAGTCCCATCCCACTTCCCCACTCATAACTCCTCCATCTTTTACAAAAGCATGATTTGATCCAAAAGGACTTTCTCAATCACTTTATCATCTAAAGTAGCAAACACTGTTCAATGGTGGAGATCACGGGAGTGAGCCTCTTGTCTTGCCACCAATCCAAATAATGGTGTATTGGGAGCCCACCCAATAGCTCCAGGACTATGAGAATTCATAATTACCCTGCAGAAACTATATCTACTGGTCTGTATACATCACTATACAAACAAATCATCTATGACAATCATACAATACATAAGCAGAAAATGAAGGCAAGTCATTGAGATTTTTGGCAGTAAAGGCCAAACAGAAGGATATGCAGATTTGATTTTAATAATCTTGGATATTTCACCTAAAAGAGATCGAATTATGAAAAACCCAAATGGGCATATTGAAAAAGATTTCAAATTTCAATACTACATCATATAAATAACAAATCAGGCCAATATACATGAAAAATAAAAAGGAGACAGAAAATAAAATTTGAGATCTAACCGTCGTGGGATCAGATTAGTAGCACTACTTCAATTAGGCAAACATCAAGAGGTGATTCATAACTCAGATCCAATTCAGAAAATTTTCTATTGAAACAGAAGAAAAAATAATACACGGCAAAAAATATATATACAGTAGACAAAATGACAAATGGGAGGTGGAGAGGCTTACACTTGTGAACTTCAAAGGAGGAGCAATATGTGTACAATTACTAGTGCAGATTATACGGACAACTGGGCTGAAACTGTATACTGATTTGGGCGAAGGGGTTAAGAATAATCAGGAAGTAGGATTCATGGGATTTCCCCGAAGGGTGTGGATTTGGATTGTGCAGCTGACGATGATGATGAAGAAGAAGAAGATGAAGCTGGTGGTTGGCCCTCCCTCACATAACCCAACTACGCAATTTATATACACAGCCTGACCCCACAAAAGTTTGTCAGCTAGCCTAACCCATGTTCCTTAACCATGGTAAGGAGTAACTATGGTTTCTTTGTAGGACTAGGTCCCGTAGAGCGCCAATTCACTAAGGGGTGTAGGGCGCCTCAGTTTGCTATTTGTCATCGTAATCTGAATCGTTCAATTTGTAAAAGTTGCTCAACACCGCGAGTGTTTCAAAAATGATGTTAATTAGACATTGATATCTATATGGTTTGAGATAGATTTGTGAGCGATATGGTTTGAGATAGATTTGTCTCACGGCAGTTCTTTTGAATTTTACTGACCGTTAATTTTTTTTGTTCAACTAATGTTTTCTCATTAAGAGATCAATGATATTTGATCAATTTAATTAATTTACTCTACAAACTGAACAAATTTAGATATCGATAACAAAATATCTGTTGTGCACACCAAGGCGTCCTATACATAGTCCGCACAATGAGGACCTTGCCCTACTCTGTAGTTTTGTCCCATTTTCTCCTTATTTTGTTACTTCCATGAAAAACATTACGAAAGGTAGGGAAAATTTTTCAATGCCGAGCAGGTATCACGTGGTGCCCGCTCTAGCACGGAGCCATCCATTGGGTGTTTGAACGGCTCAGATTTGGAGAGAGAAAAAGAAGAAAGTGTTGGGGTGAGCGGAGAGAGGGTTTTAATCCGAACCGTCCAAAAGTGTATTGGACGGCTCGGATGCACCGAGCGGGTACCACGTAGGATAGACCCGCTTGGCACTGAAAAATCACTCGAAAGGTAGTGATCAAAGAGCTTCGGGACTTGGGAGCAAATAAGAATAGCCAAAAATATCAAAAAAATAAAAAATAAAATAAGAATAGCGAAACGACCTGTTAGATGTGAGGGTTTAATTTATTTTTGTGACTTTTTTTTATCATAAGAAAATATTGCATTCAATAAAAGTCATCCGGTACTTACAATTTCCATCCAAAAACAGATAAATGGATCTACAACCAAACTCAAATACTAACGATAATCAATAAACACAAAAGAGTCAAATTTTATGTCAAAATCTTAAACGCGAGCCTCAAGCTCTATCCACACCGACAAATAACGTTCAACATAAGTGGTTGTTAGAGATTAAGATACTAAGACACCTTGGGATGGCACAAAACCCTAATCAGAGATAACCAGATGGAAATTCTTCTCGCACTGGTTTCCAACAAGTCTATCGTCGGCACGTTCTTGACCGAGGCCAGATTTTTTTTTGTAACTAGATAGATGTTTTATAACCAGGTGTTCGGGTCAGTTTGCGAACACCTCAATTTGCAAGTTAGGAGTTTAGGAAAACAAAATCTTTGAATTTAGGTATACGAAATACTAAATCCATGTTCTCGTTTGCAGATTCGCATTCGAGGTAATTTCATTAACAATATCATCAATAATGCTGGTCCTAGCAGAAGCACGTGCGGGGGCATGTTTGGTCACATGATTGTGTCAACACTCTCTCATTCATGTATCAACTACCATTGCACAGGACCGACTCTGAACTAAAGTTCGAGATATGATCGCTTTAACCCTCTAAAAATTTACAAATTTTAGGAAACCCTCCTATTTTGATATCCCTTGCAGTGATACGACAAAAGAGGGCACCGTCTTCAAATTCGATTTAGCTCCTAAAAGTCAGGGCCGGCGCTGCTACTACCCTACGTTTCATACTCCAATTATATGCGCTCCCCCTTTTCTCTACGTGTCCTCTTTCAAAAGGGGCACTCAAGAATGTCTTGGCATTTATGTCCACGTGGAAATGCCAAGTGTCTTCAATAATGTCACACAAATGAGTAAAATGTCCGACATACAAGTCATGTCCCTCTCACTTTGGATGAGCTCTCCTTTCTTCCAACGTTCACATTCTTTGCCAATTTGTTGAACAGGAAAGAAGAAGATAACGCCTCATCTTCCCCTGGGGCACAGATTTTGAGAGACCCGGAGATGCTGCCAAGCGGTTTCTGTTGAGTGCGTATGGACCGTCCATCAAACCAAACCAAACCAAACCAAACCGAGCCTTAAGTCCCAATCACTTGGGGTCGGCTACATGAATCATTTTTCTCCATTGGACCGTTCATCTTGACAATTAATGGTTCAGATTTAAAACAAACTTTTTCAGAGAAGGGAAGAGTTAGTTCGTTTTTTTAATCTGGACCTACTTTTGAACGGTCTGAATACGCTCTGCACCCGCTTGGCAGGATGCGTCCTTGGCAAGAACCACTTGGTAGCATCCCCAGATCCGATTTTGACATAGACAAACTTATGATAGGACAGTGTCACGAGATCTAAACTTTTACATCTAAGTTGAGACGTGACTAGGCATGGACATACCCTTCTTGTAAAACTTTCAGAAAAAGGGTGCCAATCAATTTTTAAGGATGAATCCTACTAAAGATTTGTATCAAATTGAGCTAGCCACCACGCTAAGTGTAGGACCGAACTAGCCTAAGCGAGTATGGAATCAGATGGTTGCGGCTTTCAGATTCGAGGCGATGATGGTGCGACCTATAAGCTGGATTAGGATACATAAAAAATATTACATCTTAATAAGTGACTAGAGACGTCAAAAAAGAAAAAGGCTACCATCGAGATTCAGCGTCGACAGAGTAGGCCGCCGCGGTAAACATCGGTTGAGGAACGTGGTAACATAAAGTGCCACATCGATTAACGATAAACTTTGTCACGTGTACGAATATAAGCTCTTGGACACCCTCTCCCCCAGTAAATCGATTAATGAAGGCGCGCTCTGTCCAAAAACGTACCATACCCACCGGGCCACCCTTTGCGATTGTTTTTTTGTGTGCCTCTATGATGAATTATTTGTGCACTTGGGAGAGTCTATCTAGAGAGTTGTCATATACACAACTCTGGAAAGACCAAGCCACATGACTGGTCACTTGCTTTTGTCTACATCCAAGTTTGCACTATGAATCTCGAAAGAGTTGTCAATTGTCCAATCTCAGGACCACCGAGAGAGAGAGAGAGAGAGAGAGGTGTACTGGGAAAACTTAGGCAATAATGGCATCTTTAGAATATGCAGTTTTGCTAATTGATTAGGAGTGTAGATCTTATGTTAGAAGCAAAAATAGTAATTAGGTGGATGTGTTTTGCCCTGAAAGCTACATTTAACTCACTTTCTTTTAGTATTTGCCTCATTTACAAGCACAGAGACTAGTTGGGTACCTAATAAGTAAAGACCAGACCCTCAAATCTCAATCAATCGGAAGATAATTAATTTGTTGTGAAATTGCCTAATTAGAACTCCAACCATGTGGTATGTTGGAAGCAAAATCATTTGACTTTGTAGGCCATTTTCACCTAACAACCGGGGAAGAGAGAGAGAGAGAGAGAGAGAGAGAGAGAGAGAGAGGTGTCCTGCCATGAGACGTTTGTTTAATTAACTTCGGTTTTCGCACGATCTAAATATTCTATACTCAATTTTGTTTATACCGGTAGGTTCGATCGGGACTTGGAGTTCTTGTAAGCACTACAGGGTTGTAAGGCACTCCGAAAGCAACTTTCAAGAGAGAAATGATCATCACAATCCGAAAGGGTCACTTTATAGAGCTTGTTAAGAACTTTGTTTCGATAAAAAAATTCAAGTTGATCGGATATTGATAGCTACATGGTCAGGCAACGTGCATTTTTTAAAGTAAATCGTTAGTAGAATTCTGTGAATGAGTTATAAGACAAATCTCGCTTGATTGTATTGTTATAAGTGTCTGATTAACTTGATTTATTGCACCTTTCTAGTGCTCCGCGAATTCTAAAATTTGATCGGTTCGGATTGTCATGGTTATATCTCAAAAAAAGCCAATATCAATGCACTGTAGAGTGCGGCAGAAGGAAACTGATGTCCGTATTTCAGTACATGAATGGTCATTGAATCACGCGAAAATCTATTACTAAATTCCCAAGATTTTGAAGACGATTAAACAAACCGAAATCTTGATACGGGCAAGATTTGGTACAGAGGTTAAAAAACAATACATGAACCAAATAAGCATAAAGTCACATGTGGAGATATAATGCGGGGAGACCAATTTCATCTGTTCGTTTCATACTAAGGATTTGGATCTCATCTTAAGGTCTCAGGTTTGATTCTTCTTGTTAATAGCTCTTGAGGCCACCTCACCCCACGCATAAACATGTGAAACGGCTGTTGGAGGAGCTGTAGGGATCAGTCCGCGGTGCGCCCAAGCCGGCTCGAGACAATGTAGATTACCAAATAAAAAATGGTAAAATTACACGGAGACCTCCTCATCAATACGTTTAGGACACGGAGACCCCTAACGTTTAAAACCGCCCAAAAGCACCCCCTCATCTATGTGAAATTAAAAATTGGCTAACTAACGAAATGAGGAGAAATGATGATTTTCTATCCCTTAAAACTCACCTATACTGACCCCCTCATTTATAAAAAAATTTCCATGCTGACCCCTTCATCTTAACGCTCTTTTGAAAGAAGGATGTTGATTGGTTAACAGTTATCGTTGAGGTGGTGCTTTGGGTGTTTATAAAAGCTAGGGAGTTTTCATGTTCAAAACGTATAGATGAGAGGATTTTTGTGTAATTTCATCATAAAAAATATTTATAAGATGTGGGGAGACCCAAGTTCGTTGAACGATAAAAGTAGGGGGAAAAAAAAAAGCCCATGAATGTATAATGTAACCCCATTCGAATCTCACGTGCTTTCCTATTCCCTGCTGCCTAAACGTCGACCGGTTGGTTGAATATACTGGCACCGTCGAACGAGTGAGTGGGCCCCCATGCAGAGGAAAAGTTGGACACATCATGTAGTCGAATAGTAATTATTCAACCTCCTGGTATTACGACTACAACCGTATCGAGTTGCCCACGAGCAGCTCGAGGTTTGGCTCAATTGGTGGAGCGGTGAAGTCGAGCTCAAGATCAAGTTTTAGGCTCGTGTAGTAAATCAGTTGAGTTCAACACTCTAGAATTTAGCTCGTTTTGTACGGTCTTGTCTTATTTGTAGAGGCTTGTTTAGTAAATGAATCGGGCTCGAGTTTTAAGCTCGCTTAGTGGATAAACCGCGTCAAACATTACAAAACTTGACTCGGCTCGGCATATTTCACCCCTACTAGGAGTACTATCTTGTTTGTTCTCGTAGTACAAAGATGGAGGTCGGCTCCGTCTTGATGTTCGTACTAGAGAAGAGAACATGTTAGAATAACATGTTAATTGACAATGCTTGCGGGAATGGCTAAAATCCTAGTGAGATTTAGATCTCTGGTTTAACATACAAAGCAAGATGCAGAACAGATCAGAATAACATGGTTCAGCCCCCTCTCTGAAGCACAATAAAAACTTGGTTACGATTTGCCGACGCACCGAAAAAACGAAAAAAACAAACCTTGGTTAGGGACCAAATCAAGGCTTTTGAGTTTGCTTTAAACTAGGGCACGTTCTTCTCCTCCTTTCCTACCTGCCTGTGCAGAACAGTCACCTTGCAAAATGTCAACAACTGCATGAGAACAGGAAAAGGAGAAAAGAAACCCAGAATGACAAGCAAAATCAACAGAAATCCATTTAGTGGTCAATAACACAGCAACTTGTGTCTTTCCATAACAAAAAAATAATCAAAGCAAGCGAATGAATTAGTGTAATGTATCGATAAACAGATAACATTGCGAGCAGGAACACGGGCACATCATACAAGCAGCAGATACAGAACAGAAGGTAGAATCCTCCTATCAAAAAAAATGAAGGTAGAATCCTGATAATCATATGGTCTATCACAGCTTTCGCAGTGATCAATTCCACAGTAAAATTTTACATGTTATTATCAATATGAACTGCTCGACGCAGTAGTTACAGAAATCGGAAGTTCATCGAGCATGTTGAACTACTAGAGACTCATTACAAACTGGTTGTCTCTCACAGCTACAGTGTAATGATTTATGCTGTACACAGCTGAAAATGAATGATACCTACAGTTCGGTATGGCACATGCCCTCCTGCCGAACCAAACATTGATCCTGATTATGCATTCTTATAGAACTCTGGGGAAAATTATTACACGAATCTTTTGATCTCACCTGGCAACTGGGTTTGGCTACTGACCATAACTAGGCCACACAGGCTACAGATGTGGAAAAAATTATGGGATAAATAGTTCACCTAACTTATACTCAGCATGGTTCCAACTATAAAAGGTAGGCTTTCGTTGTTTTGGTAATAGCGATTTCCTCTTCATCATCAGAGATGTCACAATCCATCCTTTCTTTCTCTATACTGGAGAATCAGATTTCTCCATATTGAATTTCATTGGTGAGGCAATGAGAGAGCATTTCTTCATCCTTTTTTATGTACTTTGGACAACAGAAGCTCCTGTGAGATGTGCAAGTTCAAAGGAAAACAATGCATGAGTCTCTTCCAGCTTGACATCATCATTCCGTAAAATTGTGCAATCAGCAGCTCCTTGTTTGGCTCAACGGGTCATAATCATAAGCATCACCAGCCTTGACAAAGCGCCCCTTCACCCGCTTCCTTACGTCAGCCCTTGCCTTGCGAGTAGCATATCTTACCTTCTTTTCAAATCTATGACACAATAACACAATGTCAGATACTTAACAACAGACCAAAATGATAAAGAAGAAATCCATCCCTTGGAAATTGAAGACAAGGTAAAAAAATCGAAGCACTCAGTTCAAGCTAATAATCCCCATGAATAAGTGGAGACGAGGTCTGTCAACAGACTCGAACACTTTTTGAGAAGGCAGTGATACAAAACTGTCTTAATGGATGGTCCCCTTCTTTTCACCCAAGTGTTGCTGAGAAGAAAAACAACGAGCGAATACCAAAATGCTAGGGCCTTACTTGCGTTTCTTCTTCTTTTCCTTGTAACGCATAACAGCATCACTCCTACTTGAAGGGAAGGACGAACATTCAGGACCCAGAGGGCCCCATGGGGGCTCCCCCATGAGAAGCATTGAAGAAGCACCACAATCTTGAGTCTCTTGATACTCTCCAGCACTGCTCTCTACTGAAAGACCGGAAAATGAGAGGCTGGAGTGGGCTTTCCTTGCAAAACAAAGGTTTGGTTCTGTTCTAAAGCTCAGCATGGAATCAGCAGACGCTGCATTGCTGCAAGCTGGCTGCCTGATATTACCCTGTCCAATTGATGACCCCTGGAGGAAAAACAATCGATATCCAACAGTAAGTACATTTATTTTTACATTCAAATGTCGTTTGCAGTAGTGATTCAAAGATAGATATTGGGACACTCCATCAGAAATACACCATTGCCATTCATGTAAGTGCAAAATAATTGCTCGCATGAGATTGATATGCATAAAAACAATGAGGAGACGATTTTTTAGTTTGAAAAACTGTGGGGGCAGTAATCATCAGAAACTCAAAGCTGCCTCATGCTATCCAATGCACAAAAAAAAAAAAAAATACTTGGGACATATGTGAAGCAATAATGAGGTACTCCGTGTTTTAAGTAATTAGTCTTGTAAACAATTTTTGAAGATGTATAATGTAGAATAGCAATTAAAGAACTGGTTAGCAAGACTGAAAACCTGCAAGAACAACTCAGGAGCTTGAGAAGATAAGAACATATAACAGGCCATGAGAGAAAACTGCAGATAACCGATAAGCAGGTTGGATGCCAACAGTGTAACATAGCCAATTACAAGTCACACCCCGAATTCTGAAATCTTTTTCTGTTCTTTTGGGATAACAATTCCTGAAATCTCATACTTCACTCATAATTGCCCAGTAACATTAGAGATTCCCCCTTACTTCTTTCCGATTTTGGTTTCTAGAAGGGCAGCCCACTGGAACTCCAGTTTGGATCCCCAAGCTTACTAAAGAATTTCCATGAACACATAACTTGGAGTGCAATTTATGTGGAAGTGCCAAAGGAAAGATTTTAAAATTTGTGAGATAAAAGTAGAAATTATCAAGTAGATATCACGCTTTCCATAAGGTACACATTTAAACATTGCTTCTAAATTCTAAGTTGCACATACCATCAAACAGAGTATTGAGGGACAGTTTTCGTTCTCCAGGTCAGATAGGAATGGATTTGATATGAAGTTCTAGTAACTTCTCCAGACAAGCAAAAAAACTAAACAAGAGCTACACTTTATGAGACTGTACAGAAAGTCACTGCAAGCACGGACCACAACGCATAATAATATTGGCGAAAAGATTAATCTCTTCACTGTTCTCGTGTCAACTCAAGCATATACAAAAGAGAGAGGAGAGAATACAAAAAGTAGCAAAAAATAAAACAGAAATCATATCCACCAACAGCACTCAATTTACCAAAAGTCTGACAGATAAGAATGTAGCAATACTTGTCGATGGAGTTCCATTTCTCACGTGTCAGAACAATGCATTGACACACTACAAAGCAGAAAGAGGAAAAGAATAAAACAATAACTAGACGAGAAGTTTAGGGTTGAGAATAACTAAGCAACAAAAGATAAGGCAATAGAACCTCAGCTTCACATGTGCCCTGACAGTTCATATCAGCACCAGTCATGTCCTCAACTCCAAACAAGCTGTCAATCCCATCATTACCGAAAAGTGGTTCTGGATTATTAAGAGCTACACCAAATAGATCTTCATAGTTCTCAATATTCAAGTCAACTTCATCCATATTGAAGTCCTCATAAAATTCATCAATTTCATTTAAACTAGGTGCTTTTGTTCCAGGACAGCGCATCTACATTTCAATCAAAGGAATTTAGATTAGTTCTCGAGCAATTGAGAAAACAGATAACTCTAAAAATATCATAATCATAATATTAAAAAGTCGAAGCTCGCAGCTAAATAATTTTGCACTTCAGCAATCTATACTGACGCTCAACAAATTATCACCGAATCCAACGGTCTTTAATATTATTGCTAAATTGCTAGGATTCAAAAACGAGTCAAATGATATTTTGGGAAGAAAAGCCAAAGACTGTACAATCACAGGACTCTGATGTGTTGTGTGTGCATTGTGATGGTACTATTTGGTTAACCGGATTGATTAAGCTTGTAAATTTTTGGGGACCAAGAAAATGTTTGGAGAACGGAAGAGAAAAGTCTCAGCAACTACCCTTAAAACAAAGGCACTGCAAGAAATATCATTGTGTCAGCATATCATGAGACATCAAAAGATACAGTCAACTTGGGATAGTAACGCATGTAACGACGGCACTATAAAGTCAATTTCTAATTTTGTAAACAAGATGATCATGTTTGTGTACTTAGGCATGAAAAGGGAATTGCCAATTGCAGAGATGACAAATGCCTTTGCATAGTAAACAAAGACCCCACTAACTAAGCTGGTCAAGCTGCTAATAGTTGTCCTAGAGAGCTAAGATTTGAACCATCTTAATCCTACCTCGCGCCTTGTGGGTGGTGGGCTACCGCTTCCGTTGTGAATGTAGTCCATCAATGACATCGGGAAAAAATTAAGTAGATAACTGAAGACAAACTTTTTCGGGGAAAATAGTCTGTAACCTGTCATACGTGCATGGTGTTGGGGGAAAGTGTTAAGGGCATGAAGTCGTAGCCAAAGCAATCTACCTAGTTGTCCTATCTAACGGAGTCAGACGAGTTGATAGATATCACAGACATGAGTCACTTGAGAAATCAATATAACCATATACAAACAACTTCTAAGATATTGAACTTCAGCAAAAGCAATGACGCCCGGGAAAAGTTGCATACATTCAGATCGACACCCATCAAAGAATGTTTGCAACCCAAAAAATATATATGCAGAGGTTCTCCACATGCCCAAAATGCTAGTTCTTGAGATATCTCAGTGGGAGATTTTACCTCAAAAGACAATAATTAGTCAATTACCTTAGATGAAGTCGAATTTGTCAATCCCACAGGGTGATCTACAGCTTCTGGCTTGATATTCAGCTGTGGCATTGAAGAGGAACCTGTCCATACGCTCAACTTCTCAATATTCTTCATGTCATTCGCTTCGATCAAGACAGATACATCTTGCCCATCATTACTTTGTAAAGGTTCTGTGCAGTTTATCAGACTCTTGTCGTTAATGCTCATTGAACTCATTCCCTTTTCACAAGTTGCATCACCCAAAGAAGGCTCATCTAAAACAAATGACCAGAGCGTAGAGAGCTCTTCAGCTGAAGGACAACCGGAATAACAATTAACTGTCTGCTTCTTATGAGTTGAAGCTGAGGTAGAGCCAATGTGCCCCAGCCAATCGCAATTCTGACAAAGTGATATATTCTCTTCGACACATCTAACAAATGAAGGCTGTGAATTGCATCTTCCACACACGAGAGTTCTAGAATGACGCCTTGAAAGGGCATTTGCAGAATGGACATTGAGATCACAGGATAAACATAAGCAGGCTGCATCTGATCGACAATACACCATTGACCTTTGCTCTCCACAGAAATCACATAGGTGACCCATGTTTCAGCTAACCTTCTTTTACTAGAATAAAACACCAATCCAATGAGGGAGAAAACTCGTACTGTTTTTTTCCCAAGTTACTCAACCTCTTCTGAAACTATATAACTATGAACAGAATAGCTTCTTAAATGGACATCAATCCATCACCGAGAGTTCATACAGATATCCACCAGCAACCGCTTGCTCTAAATAAACATGTTAAATAATCTGCATTAAACAGGACAAAATGTAACTTGATGTGAATATTTGGACTCCTAATCACTGAATTGCATTCCTACAGTTCAACAGTTTCGAATTTTCTACGTACAAGTACCAAAAATCAGTAAATTAAAAACAGAATCCACCCTACATACGAGTGCAGAAACTATGACAAAATATTCCATGAAAATGAAAACAGTTCTTGACAGAATAAAGTTCGTTCCAAACAGCAACTTTGAAAACGATAAAGATACCAAAGGCATGCTTGAGGACACATACATGCCAGAATAGATTCATGGGGTCCCAACTAATTGAGCACCCAGATTCCAGAAAAATAGTGACAAGTTAAAGAGAATCAGCATAAAAGGTACATGAAAGTATATCATAAGAAACACAGAAACAGTAAAAACATATCCGGAAAAACTCCAAAAAAAAAAAAAAAACTAAGGCAGAATGAACAATTTAGCTCTTTCGTATCCACAAAAATCGATACGTACCCCAATTCGTTATCACGAGATAACAGCACAGATAACTATAACCAGTGGCGGACACAAGTGGGTGCCCGAGCATCTGCCCACTGCACAACTCCAAATATTCCCACATATAAATCTAGTTTCAGGTTAATATCTTTTACTATTACAAAAGTCTCTAGGATTGGCCCATGCAAGTCCTTTGGGCGAAAAAATATCTTAGAATTCTTATGCCTGAAATTTTTGGGTATCAATTATTCTTAGCTCGCGTTTATAAAATTAAATGGTGGCTACATACACACAATCTCGTCGGAAATCGCGAGTAGCGACATATGACTATGAGTTTTATTTTTTATTTATGACTAAAAAATAAATCCACGGGGTTCAAGCCCCTGCTAGACACAAATCATGCGTCCGCCACTAACTGTAACTGTGAAAATTCTCGCCGTAAAATTGTAAAACAAAAACAAAAATCGAAGAAGAAGAAGAATTCATTATCAGGCAAACACAAACAGATCATATGGGAGAGAGAATCAGTTTGAAGCCAGAATCCAAGCCATGAATTTTACGGTAACACGAAATGACAAAATTCGGACAATTACAGATATACACACCGAATCATAGCCGAAAACAGAGGACGACAGGGGCCAAAAGCACAGAGCTCTTTTTCTGCAGAATTTCACGTACAGGAACCCTAACGATAAAGAAGCGATCGACCTTTCCAGAAGCTCATCTCTCTCTCTCTCTCTCTCTCTCTCTGTGAGTTCGCTATGGGGAGGAGAAGTCGTCTTCCTGTAAGAGTGTGTGGTGACGCAGACAATTAAATATTAATAAAAGAGATTGTAAAGTGATAAAAAGTGCAGATAGATGTGAGGAAAAGTGTAGAGAGAGAGATAATAGAGATGATGAGAGAGAGAAGAGGTGCGGAGAGAGAGAATAGAGATGAGGTGGGACCCCGTCCCTTTCACGATAGGTAAAGGTAGGCCCCTCTCCTTTTCTTTCCTTGCTGCCCTGGCCCCACCCGCCCAAGCATTACAGCAAAATGATATGAATACGAAATTGATTTTAACACTTTATTCAATACTTAATTACTAAGAAGTTAAAAGTGTAATTTCGTATCTACGAAATAATTAAAAATTAGTCTTCCTGTTAATTACTATGAAGTTAAAAGTGTAATTTTGTATCTACGAAATAATTAAAAATTAGTCTTCCTGTCACCTAAAGTTAGCCTTGTTGGGATATAAATGAAAGTATTTTTTTGTAAATAAAACTTTAGTTTTATATTTCCATTGTCCCAGTTTAAATGTCTTATACAAAAATTCGTGCATTTTCAAATCTCAAAAAATATTTTTTTCTTTATTTTTTATTTTTATTTTTTACACACAATTAAGGTACACAATGAGCACTTTAATTTAGTGTAAAAAAGTAATAATATATAAAAACATATTTTTTGGAAGTTTGAAAATGTATGAATTTCCTTAGGGAACATTTGAATTGAGATAGAGGGAGTACATCAATTAAAAGTTGTTGAAATTTTTTGAACGATTTTTAAGTATTTTAAAACTTATTCATGAATATACTTATTTTTTTACCTGAACTTGGTCACGACTCTACAAAAAAGGACTAAAATTAGAGAACGCAAAGAAGTAATATGTAGACGTATTGATTTATAAATTTACATGAATAAACAGGTACCATTTAAGCAAAAATATAAATAACTTAATTATTTTTTGAAAAGATACAGTATGAATTTAAACTGCAAATATAAATACATGTTGTCAACGTACACACTGATGTAGGTGTAGATTGTATAATTTAAATGAATGGTTATCGATATCGTCGCGTGGTGTCTTAGGATCACCCATAAATTTGCATAAACGACATGTGAACAAAAGACGGTCCAAGGACCTGGTTAGCACTCTCTCCGTTCAAGTTTGATAGGGTGAAAAATGGGTCGTAATTTTTCCAACTCATCCAAAAAAATGATTTATCATTGGTGAATTAAATATTTTGGCGGCCAATCATTTAAAGTTTTATATTTATCAAGGTTGTCATGACGCAGTGTATGAATGCTATGCACTACAATCTTAATCAAAATTCCACCATCTAGATCCCAATCGTCCAGATAAAAATGTTAGGAGTATATATATTTATGGATAGAATTGAGGGAAACAATTAGATTGTGAGACCAAATTGATTTGAAATGATATATTTTAGATGAGAGATGTTAGGGGCACATCAATTTGTCATGCTTCAACCACACCCCTCTCACATACATGTGAGTCCCTAGCATTTGTTGTGGAATTCTTACACATGCACGTGAGAGAGGTGTAGTTGGAGTGTGACATATATATGTGACCCTAACATTTCTCATTTTAGAGAGGACTGTAAAGAAACTGAGAAGCTCGCAAACTTGGGTCGGCTCGTTAACGCTTGGCCCGTCTCGATTCATTTAATAAACGAGTTGAGCTTGAGCTCGAGTTTTTAGCTTGTTTAGTCTTGTTCAACAAAAGCTCGGCTTGGCTTCTTAAGGGAGGCTTGGCTCAATTAAAGAAGCTCGCTTAGTAAATAACCAAATTCGACTCGTTAAGGCTCGATCGAGCTCAACTTTTTGGTTTGTTTAGTAAACGAGCCAAGTTCAAGCTCGATAGGCTTATTTGCGGCCCTAATTTTAGACATCACATGTGTATTCCATGAAATCTTTCCTCTTAATGATTTGGACGGCAACTTATATCTGGATCTCTCAACAATCATTTTCATTTATTTGATTCTACAATTTTCTTAGGGCTAATCAACAAGAGTTATAGAATCAAAATTTAATTATAACCATTTAGGATAAAATGATCAGAAAACTAAAATCTTTCTACCAGTTCAAACGGATTGAAATTTAGAACACTTAATTTTTTAACCATATTTTTTAATATATAAACTGTCCAAAGAGGTTGAAAAATTAAAAGTGTTCCAAATTTCAATCCGTTTGAACCGGTGAAAAGATTTTAGTTTTCTGATAATTTTATCCTAAAATAGTCATAATTAAATTTTGACTTACGACTTTTTTAGGGCTAATCAACGAGAGTCCTAAAGTCAAAATTTAATTATGACTATTTAGGATAAAATGATTAAAAAACCAAAATTTTTCCACCGGTCAAACGAATTAAAATTTGAAACACTTAATTTTTTTCTCAGTTTTCCCTCTCGTCTCTCCGAGCAAAAGCAGAACTAGGGTAGCAGCAGAAATAGGAAGCTAGGGGTGGGAGAACGGGCATAAGGAGGGATGGAATCGTCAAGTTTCAAGGGGATTAGGGGGGATAACTTATGGGGACCTGCCTATCCAAAAAAAAACTTATGGGGACCTCAAACCCTATTCGAACGACAATACCCCCATTTCACCCCTTCTCTGATCTTAGCTAAGAAACGGGACAAACGAAATCCCCTGAACTTTGCCTTTCCAAACAAGGGTAAAGGGAGGAGCCCAGAATCTTATTCTGGGGTAAAAACTTATCCCCACCTAATAATGCATTCAAACGACCCCTTATCATATACACTGCTCAGAGTCTTACTCACTCAGTGTAACCTAATCAAATTGCAATATATTGACTACTCTCCAATATATTTTCAGTCAACGTTTCTCATCTCCCAGCTGGACCTCGATCATATAAACAAAACAAATACATAGTATTGCATAGTTATGAGACAGAATCTCTCGAGAAAAAAAAAAAAAAACCCTCTAGTTGCGAGGCCAAATTGATACGAGAACATGCATTTTACAAAATTTCCGCCCTTAATGATTTGAACGTCAATTCAATATTACTAGACCTGTCAACCATTTTCGATATGCTTGGAGTCTTTATTTCGATCAGATCGTGTCGAGGAGATATGCACTTTTGAATATTGGACGAAGCGATCCATCCTCTTTTTGCGATTCGTTTTAATATTCGTATCGTACGTAAGCCGTTTTCCTTTCTACAATACTAATTCGTATTGCGAGCGATCGGCCCTTAGTAAGCGGAATGTTTTCTCTCTCTTTTTTTCCCCCCTTTTTTGTTGATCATCATGCGGAAATGTTTGGTCACATTATGCCTAAAGTATCAAAAATGCTCTGTTGTGTCACATTATGTTTACAGTATCTAATGATGTTATAGGTTTTTGTTTTTTAATAACTCAAGCGTTTTGGTTAGCGTACGCGCACCTCAACTAATTCTAGACGACCAATCCCATCATCCACTTGCGATGAGTCTGATTAAAGCTGAAGCACAATTTTGTATGAACTGACTCTAAAAAAAGGTCGATAGGTTTCGAAAATGAAAATTTAAAATCGAGCTAACCTCTACGTCATAGTCTTGACCACTAGACTGACCCAGTGTTTAATATAAAAGCAAGCACAGCAGTCATCGGGTAATTTACCATGTGAACAATACCCATTTGTAGTTTAGCTACCCGAATGTCTTTTCCAAACTTTAATAATGCTTTCATTTTGTCTACTGGAGTAGTATCTAGTAGTAATATAGTAGTAGTAAATTTTTGAATATTTATACGAATACTTTATATGTGGAGAAGAGACGAAAATAATAAACTATTCTTTAGCCAATGAATACTGACTCAACAGCAATAGTTAAAGTATCCCCTACTTTTGAGTCCTGCCTTAGGTATAATAGCTAAGAACATCCATTAGAATATCGATTAACCTAGTCCGCTACTGAGTACTGATGCTCTTAGGCCCGTTTCGCTGACTTTTTAAATACTTATTTTTTCATTTTACGAGACAAGTTATTTTTTCACAACAAATATCCTTTTAATTTTAAAAATAATCAAGCTAAGGGTACATATGAATTTATACATATCATGTACATATGAGTTTTGTGGGGTCCGAACTGCCTATTATTTTTTAAACATTTTTTTATTGAGCATTGTAAAAAATTAACTCAACCTGATATCGGCAAGGATTTTTTTTGAATTTGTGGGGGCGAGAAACTACTTAACTGCTCAATTTTGCTTCAACAAATTTAGAAAAAAAAATCATTAGCGATATCAGGTTGAGCTAATTTTTTACAAGACTCCATAAAAAATTATTTTAAAAATAATGGACGTTTGAATAATTTTTGTGAGACCCGAGATGGATCCCACAAAACTTATATATACATATTATATGGGGAATGACTTCGGTGTCCCTGGTCATTTTGGGGATACCGTAACTTTTGGCATAACAAAACTATTATAAGTATAACCAAATTCATTACAAGCATAACCAAAACCATTATGGCTCCGTTCAGTTGTCGAGAAAGTTGTGGGAAATTGATTCCCAGAAAAAGTGAAGTTAGGTGAAGTATAAGAAAAAGAAAATTATTTTCCTGTGAGTGTTCATTTGACAAAATAATTTTGCAAGAAAAATTAAGGTTTAGTTGTTCATTTGTCAGGAAAAAGAAACTTTCGGGAAAATTTTGTGAGTGTTCACTCATTTTCCTTTTCCCGCGACGCAAAATTCTGTGTTTTTTGCAGGATCACTTTTGCAGGAAAGTAATTCCTGCAGGAAAACTAAATTGGTAAGTCCTAGAATTTTCCTGCCAACTGAACACTAGGAAAGTTATGGGAAAATTGATTTTCCCATCCTTTCCTGTACTTTCCTGGCAACTGAACGGAGCCTATAAGTATAACCAAAATCATAACATGGCATAACTTGGTTGGTTATGTCTTGGTTGATTTTTGATTATGCCTTGATTGGTTTCTAGTTATGCCTTGGTTATGCCATGTTATGGTTCTATTATACTTATAATGAATTTTGTTATGCTTATAATGGTTCTGTTATGCCAAAAATTACAGTGTCCCCAAAATGACCGGAAACACCATAGCATTATCCTGATATGTATATTACATATGTACACATAGCAATACTTTAAAAATAAATAAAGGTGAAGACTTGTAAACCCGAGAGAGAGAGAGAGAGAGAGAGAGAGAGAGAGAGACGGCAAAATGATCCAATTAAGGAATGGGGTTTATTAATGGGAATCCATCTGCTTTGGGCATAACGTTCAGTTGTCATCTACTCCAAAGACGATTTCTTCCGTTCTTTTTTGAAAAGAGATCTATCTATATCTAATCTAATATATACTCCGTAATGACGATTTCGTGTATCTCGTGCATTCTGTAAAGTTTTGGACTTTTTTGACGCGCTGTCGTTTTGAACAAGACGTTTTTCCATCCTAACCCCTAGACACGTGTACAGCCTTTTACACAAAAAAATGGGATTTGTCCCCCCCGGAATTTTTATATTAATTTCCAACCCTAACAAAATGCCTCATCTATTGTGCAGTAATAGGAGATATTTGTGAGTCCAATCAAATGTCAACTTATTATTCAAACTATATGAAACTGTCCGAACTAGTACTGAAATGCCTCTCTCTCTCTCTCTCTCTCTCTCTCTCTCTCTTTCTCATGAGTGATTATTCAGTGTTCTTAGAGTACTGTAAATGGCTATCTCCATTCTAAGGGTGATTGTTCAGTACTCCTAGAGTATCGTCACATGGTGGAAGAGACTCGTGGAACACCACGAATGAGTATCTCTCTCTTCTACGAGTGATTATACATTTCATCATGGAATCCGCATGAATGTGTGGCGATAGAGATGGAAGTATTTAGAGCACTAGTAACACCACGTAATCGACTACAGGTAGAGATCAACTGCGTAATCCGACGAGATTCCTTTCTGGTTTTATAATAGCAAGTCCAATGGCTCAAGCCAAATCTCACTCATTGAACTAATCAGTTGTTTAAGGGTAGTGATTTTGCCACACCCTTTTTTGATAATGCCACACTCTGCAAGTGTATTTTTTAGTGAAAAATACACTTGCAGGGTGTGACATTATCAAAGAAGGGTGTGGCAATATCATTTCCCTTGTTTAATGAGTCGAAATCTCATTCTTTGGACTCAATTTGTGAGATTTGAATAGTTATGAAATGTATGATTTTGATAGTTTAAGGACGAAGTAGAAAAAATGAGAATAATTTGAAAGATAAAAACATAAAAATTCTTTTATTTTTCGCTTATTGAGGATGACCAAAACATTTTGGCTCAATGCTGCTATTCACACAACAGTTATGCACAGATTCTGTGCATAGATCCAGTGTGGGGTCCACTACGAGTTCTACACAAATGATTCAAGCTGTTCATTAAATGTAAAATATTTTTTAAGAGTTTCTACAAAAAAAAAGAAGAAGCTTAATCTGATACTTATAGATGTTCAATCCAATAATTTAATTTTTCATTCGAATTCTAGGATAATAAAACTTATATGATTAGATCGAGCAACTATAAATATCGGATTGAGTTGATATTTCGTGGAGGCTCTTGAAAAAATATTTTACATTTAATGGACGACTCGAATCATTTGTATGTGATCCGTAATAGGCTCCCCACAAAAATCTGTTCACAGAATCTGTGAATTTCTTCTGTGTGAGTATCATAATTGATTTTGGAACCCTGATAAACACATACATCTGTGCACAGATTTTATTGTGGGGCTCATCATGGGTCCCACACTAATGATTTGAGCCGTTCATTAAATGTAAAATATTTTTCAAGGGTCTCCGTAAAAAATCAGCTCAATTTAATACTTATAGGTGCTCAATCCAATCATCTAAATTTTCGTTCAAATTTTCGGATTGAGTTGAAATGCTTTGTTTGGTTTGTGTTTTAAAAAAAAATTTGAATAATAGTAGGGGTAATAAGTGGAGAGAAATGTTGAAAGTGACATCCACCGACCATACTCGATTGTGCACCGACGGGCGCACAGATCTTACGGATGATCCGAGTTGTAGGGGGAAAAATAGTATTTGAGAGAGATAGAGAGAAATGTTGAAAATAGGTAAAATCTAGGAGGAATTTTTTGAAAAATCCTTTTTGAAAATGGAAGAGAACAAGACATTAATAATTTTTAAAATGAAAAAATTATATCGAGTACCTACACATGATTTAGCTTATTCTTAAGAAAACCATTAGATTTTTGCTGTGTTTGGAACATTTTTTTAATTTTTTTTTGAAATAATAATAGAAGTAATAAGTGAAAAATGATTGGAAGTAGGGAAATTTAGAGAAAATCTTTTTAGAAAAATATTTTCAAAAAGTGTTCCAAATAAGACAATTTATTTTTTTAAAATTATATTGTGTGCACCCTCTAACTATCCAGAATTGACACTTAACACCCTTTTATTAGAATCATCCGCGGAACCCGAAAATCAACGGCATCCGCCCGCGTGCCCGTGGATGCCGTATTCCCGCGTAATCGGTAGGTCGTGGCCGGATCGGTCGGTGGCTGGATGGATTTTTCGTGTGTTTACAGAATCCGAAACGCACCCGCGTGCCCGTCGCGTATAATCGGTAGGTGTATGGTTGGTGGCCTTGGATTTTTCGTGCGTTTAGTCCCAAAGTCTTTTGCGTCAAAACCCAAATCTCCCCCAAGAAACCAGGGCCAAGTTTTCTCCCAATTTGTCACGCAAATGCAAATTTTCCACCTTCGGATTTCAAATACGCAGAACATAGCGCAATGACCTGGGATACCCAGCACAGCAATGTCAGCGGCAGCAGCAGCGGCGGCGGCAAATTCCAAGGTAAAGCATATTTTTTTGGTTGACTCTGTTGTCGGGCCAACTTACGCACAATTTAGGAACAAATCCTAGTAGTGCTAATTAAAGTGGGGCAAAGCCCATATCCCCCTCAACCATTTACGCACACTCACAAATTTGTACAGTATACGTTAGAACTGTATCCATGTGCATCTGTCGGAGGATATATTTTTTTTGAATAACTCAGGTGTCCGGGCCAGTTTACGTGCACCTCAATTTATGGGACCAATTCCATAGTCCACTTGCGGGGACCCAATTATCTGTCTGTGGATGTAGCTGATAGGGATATGTGGTTATACACTTATGCTTGGTATTTAAGTGTTTGTTTTGCTGTTGTTTTGTTACCCTGGAATCAGTATGGTTTTGAAGCCTCCGTAGATAGCAAATTAATAGCAAAAACTGAGCTGAAGGAGGATGATGAGGTGAAAATTTAAGCCTAAATAGATGGAAGTAATATGAATAAAGTTGGCTATGTGATCGAATTGGAAATTTTGCCACCATATCTATTCCATATGTAAGTTGGGCCTGAATAATCTTCAGGAGAGAGGTGATTGGAGCTAAAATGGTGTTATTAGTCAATCAGGATCTTTTCAAAGTCCTAAAATTGCGTATATAAAGAATTGGTTCAGCGCTAAGATAGAAGTGGATCATATATGGGTCAAGATCTTCAATCGGGAGTGAATGTGCTAGGACGTGTCTTGAAGAGCGTCTCTCTTTTCACCTTTTGCATTACATTCACTTCGATGCACTCAACTAACTTAACTACCAGCCCATTAAGGAAAGGAATGTCAGTTGTAGACCCCGACAATGAACTTTCTGTTAATATACGTTATTCATTGCACAAGGCTTGTTCGCTTTATTTTCAGATGATGCCATTCCACCTTACCCGGAAAATTTACAGGTTTCCTCAATGCAGTAGTGTCTCGATCGGATATCAAAGAGGTTACTTGTATACCTTTTTAGTTTGACTCTGCTAGCTCATAAGCTGATGTCTGTATCACAATGGTAGCTCAAACCCCCTTTGGATTCACGGAATGTGACCTGGGACACTATGGGAGTTTGCGTGCCTCATTAGCAAAAAGATTACCAGAGTATGGCACTGTTTGATGGATGTTGCCCCAACTTCTAGAAGGTGCGAAAGGTTTCTCTGTTGTAAGTTTTTTTTCCTCATATGTAGCCTTCTCCTTTATTTTGGGGAGGAAAGTTGTTATTCTTTTGGGTGCCGGTGGTTTATGTGAACTATGTCCACTCTTCTGACTGTCATGCCATGGCAAATCCATAGGACTTGCCCCCTACTGGACCTAGACTTTAATTGGGAGTTATGATGTAGACGATGAAAAGAGCAATTTCTGCTAAATAGTATGATGGTAGATGACTTCAAAAAGGAAACGTGAGCGAGATGCATGTTTATTTTTTTTTGTTGTAGCTTAATTGCACTGGATGATCGATGCATGAATGGTATCATGGTAAATCATCATAAGGTTATAGAGCGTTTCGAAAAAGGACTTTAGGATCATCTACTAGGAAATTCTCACTCTGCCACTAGCAATGTTCCTTTTGGGAGTATCTTGATGTACCTTGGTTTAATCTTTTGCTACTGGAGTGCATTTGTTGGTCTTATATAAATGCATTCACCATGTCCTTTTCTTTCGTGGTACTCATGCCTCATAAAATGTGTTCTCTGCTTTACTGTTGGTTGTGCCTCTAGTATTGGCTCACTTTGCCCTCCAAGGTTCCTAAGAATCAGCTTTCACATATACCATTAAAAGAAGTACTGTAGCAATGCTCACTTTTTCTTACCCTTAAGAAATGTTAAGACAAGTTACTGAAAATAAATGTTCAGTTTTAGTGTTAGTTTCTCGTGTCTGAGAATCTAAGTCACTCTCTTTCCAAGCCTGAATGATGGGTGCAAGAGTTAACGAGTTGAACAACTTCCTTCATGTTGCGTGTGCAATGTGCATGTTCATAGTTTCTACTGCAATATTTCTGAAGAACTCACCTGGAAAGGGAGGTGCCTGGTATATTGCCAAAAGCTGCCACTTGGTATTCTTTTTGGTCCCCAGGGCATAGAGCTTCATGAAACAATTGTTTATCTGTTTTTGCCAATCTAGACGACACAGAGCCACTGCAAAGGTCTTCTGCAAGGCTTTACAAGTGCAGTAAACTTATTGGAGTCGTTATCCTTATGAATGCATATGATAATCTAGTTACAACTTATTTAGGGGTGTGATGAAAAAATTTCCAGGCTTGCAGCAAAGAGAAAGAGTTAAGAGTTGGTTGTATCCCCATTTCTGATACCACATTATGCGTAATTGTACAGGAGTTCATAATTATGCAAGATAGTACATGATCATACGGGGCTGTTATGTTGCAAGATAGTACTAGTGACACTTTGGAAAAGAAGACTCAAGATGAATCAAGGTACATCATATTTTGAAAGTATAACCTGTAGATATATACTATTTCTGAGAATTTCGACGGTGCAATCAACCATGTTGCCTTCCCTTTAATCCATACACCTTGCAACCATTTGCAGTCTTTAGCCATTGCCGAATGAGGAGACAGACTAAATCACTCAAGCTTCCAAGCACACAGAAAGAGGCAGAACTCTGATGCTTTCGAATGACTCTGAGTCGAGTAATACCTGCTGTTGCTGCTACTGCAGTCGCTGCTGTCACCCCCGCAGCTGCTCTCGTCGTTTTCATTTTCTGATTCTGGCGGGCCAGGCTTGAAGATGAACAACCCGTGGCTGGATCCTGTCGGGCAAAATAGCCAAGCGTGCACGTCCCAAAAAACTTGCACCGGGAACTTGTTCATCAACACTGTCTGATTTCCCCTGAATTTCCACTGCAAGTTCCGTACATGGATCAACACGATCCCGTCTATGCTAATCCACATTTCGGGTTCTCTTGGCCCTGCCGTCGAGCTCTCTACAACAATCTCATGTTCTTCTGATTTCTTCGGATCGAACTTGGCTCTCGTCAAGAAACTTCTCTTGTTGAATACATGCTCCTTCTTGTAAAAGAGGAGGGCTTCAACAAGGGCAGGCCTGGACTTGGTTTTTTTGTAGGCCTTGTTCTTGTAATCCCCTAGCAACAACACCACCTCTTCGTCAGAAACTAATGCGACGTAGAAATCCGAACACGGCTCTGGACCACCGGAAAATTTAGCTGAGCGCAAGTCCCAATAAATTTCTACTTGGTCACCGTCTACCTCAAAAGTCTTGTTCCCCTTCTTGCACCAGAACTGCCACGGCTTAAGGTCTATCTTGCAAGAGTGATGCGAATCAGTTTCTACGCTATCGACAGAAATAGTGAGAGAGTGGTTCGTCAAGTTTTTGCACCACAAAACCGTGACGTTGCGCCAAAAACCGGCAATGTGTGTTTGGTAGACGCATGTGACGGAACTCTGGGCAGTTTTTTGTGTCACTGGATCCTCCGTTATTTTCTGCGCTAAAGGTGGGTCGGAGTAGGAGATCGATTGGGCTCTCGTGGAAGATATTCGGTAAGACATGGATACGATTTTCTGCGTTTCCTTCAATACCGTTACGGGATCGACAACCCTAGAATTTGAGAGGTGAAATAAAGAAAATGGGTGAAAAACTATACATTGGCCATTCAGTAACTTAATCTCTCTCTAGTTTTTCCAACCCTTATCACAGCAAACCATAAATTCATCCTAAATAATGATTTGAAATGGTGAGAGAAGATAACTGGTTACATCTAGCATTTTTGTAGATTCATTGCATGAATGAGAAGTTTTACGTTGATTACCTTGAAACCATTGTTCTCAGGGAATCCATAAGGAGCTGAGCTATCTGGAGCCGCACAAATGCGTAGACGACGAGATTTGCTGAAGGGTAAGCAGCAGCGGCATGGCAACAAGTGTTGGTGGTTTAGACGCCGGAGTGGTTTTCAGGAGAAACAATTTGCATTGGGCAGGGCAAGGTGGCCGGAGAAAGACGGTCGAGAGATTTGGTCAAAGAAGACGAAGAAGTTCTACCATGAAAACTTTGTTTTTGTGGAGAAAAATTCTCCAGCAAGAGGCTGTGGGCAAGAGATGCCCGGAAACAAGGGATCAAAGAAGAGGAGAAGATTTCACACGTTCTAAATATAGACTGTTTCCTATTTGGGTGGTGTTTCAGGTGCAGTACTCTTCTTAGTAACTAGTATGTCATTGAACTGCTGATTAGATTGCTTTGCATCTCGAGCTATTTGGAATCTAATGATCGTGTTCAAGTGGTCATGCTTAAATTTGGGTTTAGCCCACAATCTAAGTTTTTTAATGTGGCCCAATTGAGCCCATTTCGAATTCCCAACGAACCAACCCATCCTGAACCGGTGCCAGGCCCTTCATAAAATCGGTCGGGGTCTCGGCGTCTGCACTTGGGTCTTTGATCCATGCTCCGATGTTGTGGGTGCTTTTCTGGCGGTCAGCGGGTTAGCGGTGGTGGTGGCGGTCTGCGGGTGGTGTTGTCGGCTGGGTTTTCTTTAGGGTTAGGGTTTATTTTCTGCTGTTTAGGTTTTAAGGTTTTGGGCTTCGGCCATTTAGCAGTGGGCTTTGTCCCTATGGGTGTGGGTTTTGTCCCAAAGAGTATCTTTGGTTGGTTTTTTGCCGGTTGTGTATTGGGTCTCGGACTAGGCATATGATTCTTCTTTGGGAAAATGATGGCCAATGACGTGTTTTGATAATTAATACCCGTCAGGGACATTTTCAGCATTAACAAATATTCTTTGCATGTCCTTGGCGAGTATTAATTATCAAAATAAGTCCCGGTCCGTCATTTTCCCTTGTACTTTGAATATGATGATACTGTTTACTTGTTCCTATTAGCCTTTGTAACAATTTCAACGATTAATGAATTTTTTTTTGCTGTTAAAAAGGAAAATTGTGATCGGGATCGGTATAGGAAAATTTGGCCCCGAACCCGAATCGATTACACCCTAATTTCAAGAAAACAAAAAGTTCAACTACGGAACCAGTCGCATTGTATATATGATCGAACATCATTTGGAGACCTAGGCTGGCTACTCATGCATGCATCCGTCTTCCCCAAAGAACGTGTGCACTTTAGCCTTATCATAAATTAATATGCAAAATTTCATAACATGAACCACAAAATGCACAATATTTATTGAACCCACTTTGGTTAGTTAACTCTTGCCCTTTGTATGTTTTCACACTCCTAATACAGATATTTTTTTAGTAAGTGAAAATATTTATTATTAAGATCAGAAACAAGAATACATAGTTAAGGGATAAAGCCCCCAAGACAACACTAACTGACAAAGAACGACAAAATTACCCTACAACAAACGAAAAAACACTGCAAATTCTTCCAGGGATTCTCCTAGAGCTGAGAAAGTCCATAACTTCAATAGAAATTCTGTGCAAGAGCTGCAATTGTTAAGTCGATTTCCCGTGAGGAAGACGAGAATTTCTTTCCCTCCACAAGCTATAAAGTGCAGCAGCAGCCAAAGAGCATCTGAGACTAATATTTTTGAGACCCTTGCCCTTGACACTAGAGCTTAACCATTCTAAAATGTTCACCATTTGCCAAGGCACCCCTTGAACCACGTTTCTAGGACATCGAACTATTCCAAACGGATAAGTAATAAGACCATTCAAAAGAGAGATGATTATGAGTTTCTACACCATTTCTGCACAAGCAACAACTATCATCAAGCACCATTCCCCGGCTCCTCAACCTGTCTTTGGTACTCAGCCTCTGTTGTACAGCCAACCGAAGAATTGAAGAGCACCTAGGAAAGTGGTTCTGTCCCCAACCCACTCTATGCCAGCTTTGGACAAGGTTCCTAGTTCGAAAAGCATTCCATGAAGACTGAGCTGTATGCAATCCACTCGAATGGGGGAACTGAAAAACAGAATCCTCAAGGTCTGGCGTTGGAGCAAAGTAGGAGGAGTTTGAGCAATAACAGATTGAATTGCCTGATTCCTCAGTCTAGCCCATCTCCAAGGGCCATGGTCAATAATAGACTTAACCTTAGCACTTAGAGATCTCCCTAGATTAAGCACCACCCTTTACCCAAATCTAGCATACAAAGGTCCAATGAGATGCCAATTGTCCATCCGTGGGAAAGTGCCTGCCATTACCAACTCTGGATTCAATCAAAGTCTGACAGATATTCCAAATACCCAAAATTTCACATACAACAGCTGCGGTTCCCTGCAACGCATTAGTATATATCAATGGATATCGTCTTCATACTTCCCATAGTGTGCCAAAATGGTAAGAATAATAAGAAAAGGCTGGCCACAGAGATACACAATCGTAGAAATGAAACTCATTCTCAAGGGAATAAATTGAGGATAAGTAAAACCATGAGGAACGATTAGTTTCTTGGAGTTTTATTCAGTGTGAATCTCAAAAAGTGGGTCATGACTCATATGCTTTTATACTTACAAAATCAGAAATCTGGACAAAGTCAAAACTTACTGATGTAGCCGAAGGTAAGGAAATCAGTGAAGCCCCCTACGACAGAAAGTAGACACAGATATGCAGCAACTCTGAAAGACATTTTTGTGTCCTATCCTAGAGCAATATCCTTGGAAGTTGAGAGCAATGCATTGACGTGACTGTGAATGAAAACTAATATTTGGTTTGCTGCTTCTTCTGAGAGATACAAATCTGGTAGTGGTGGAGGTGGTCTGTTGAGTACAAATATAAGCAGTTCAACCATTTAGTTTAAACAACTGATAGAACTATCATCAAGCACCATTCCCCAGCTCCTCAATTCATCAAGTTGGACATTAAAGCAGACTAATTATCTAAGTGCAAACTCCTCCTCATGTTGTAGTACTTTGATCTACGTTTCCTTTTCTTCCTAAGGAGTTACTTCTGCCTTTTTTTTGAAAGGCAGATATTTACCTTCAGAAAGAATCAGAAGCAGTGTACATAAATCATCAGTATACACTATTAGGGGTTTTGGGGGGAAGGGCTCTTGAATTAGACCATAGTTTAATAATGTATACACTGCTAGGGGTTGTGGGGGGAAGGGCATAGCTGTTAGCATTATGTATACACCTTCCAAAAGAAACATTAAAATTATCCACAAAAGCTTTTGCATCTTCTAGCTGCACTCGAATTTCCCAGTCAGAGGACAACCCAGAATTGAGCATTTTTACCACCGGTTGGCAATCTGTCTCAATTATAATATCTTTTGCTTCTCTTTTAGCTGCCATCGAACAAGCAACACGAATAGTCCCGGCCTCTGTTGCCAGGGCAGAGGAAACTTTTAACTCTACCATAGTTCGACTCCACTACTGATCCCTCAGAATTCCCTACGATTACCCCCAAAGCGGCATGCTTATCTGAGGGGCAAAAAGCACCATCACAGTTGTATTTCCAGAACCTGGCGGGTGGACGCTCCCACTTCACAGCATTACATCATATGATACAATGTGGGAAGTGAAAAGGACAACCCTGAATAAGTGGCTTCAAAATACTCTCCATTAACTAAAAAAGCATAGTTCAAAGCCTATCATGGCTGGGGAGAGATCCAGAAAAGAAAAACTCGTTTCGACACTTAAAGACGGACACCAACATATATGAGCAACAAGACCAAGTTTGGACATAGCATCAGACGAGATAGAAACTTCATGGCCAAGCTCCCTCAACCATTGAACGGCGGAGGTAACGTTTTCCTTTGGCATAACCTCAGCAATTTTACAAATGTTCCAAACACCAGCAGTCCACTTGCACCGAAATAGAACATGTTAGGTCATGATTAACCTCCTAAACTCATATAGCAATCCATATTTGAGCTATCTATTAACTGTGTAGTAATTGCAAATCCATTCATTTGAAATCCACATCTATCCAAACAAAGCCTAAAAGGTAAATGAAGTTCCACCATTTATAGCAACAGTCCCGGGCTGCAAACGAACCGAGCTGCTCCAGCAACTCATGGCTCGGCTCGTTAAGGCTAGGCTCTACTCGACTCGTTTAGTAATTGAGCTGAGCTCGAGCTCAAGTTTTGAGCTCGTTTAGTAAACAAGCAGAGCTCGATACTCAAAAGCTCGGCTCGTTCATATAGGCTCGGTTCGTTTAAAAAGGCTCGTTTAGTAAATTAGTTAGGCTTGGCTCGGCTCGTTTATAAACGAGCCGAGCTCGAGCTTGAGTTTTAGGCTCGTCTAGTAAACGAGACGAGCTCGAACACTGCGAAGCTCGGCTCGCTTACACCCCTAAATTGCTGCAACGGATTGAAGACAGCCATTCCTATACAAGTAGTCACTGAACGGTTCCAGTCTCAAACGCAACAAGGCCTTAGTAAAAATGCCGAATCATCTTCATCCCCCGAGTAAAAATCTACAGATAATTTGTGGGGGCCTCGGTCGTTACATCGGTAACCGAGCCCCGGACTTGAGCCAGCACCCCCTCAATCTTGAACGTTGGGCCGAAGAGTGCCGCTTTCCGCAACCCTCGGTTCGGTTTCGTACTCGGGTACGTGCTTCGGTATCGATGGTACCCAGTGGAGGAAAGCCAAGCAGTTACAACGTGTGGACCCTATGTCACGTCCATTAATGCAGCAATCGATTGGATCAGGTCATGTGCTCCGTAACCGTTTCGTCTCTGACGTCATGGATGACATCACCCGAAGCGGTTACCCGAGCGTGATTTCCACGCTCTGGCTTGAAGGCCAAGCAAACCCAGGTCTATAAATATGAAGGGATACTCATTGTGTGAGGTATGTGACTCTTCCCTAACCCTAGACCTAAGCTTTCCCCTGAGATCTAACTTGATCGTCGGAGGGTCACTGGGCTATCCAAGCCCTAGTGACTTGATTGCAGGTCCGCCGGAAGGAACGAAGGAGGAAGGAGCCTAATCTCACCCCGTCTAGGTCCTGATAATTCGAACCCCTACATAATTCATTTGGAAAAGAGGCGAGAGAAGGAAATATACAAATGAGGGAATTAGGAAATACTTTGGATGAGGAATTATATTAATTGCCTGATCAGATGATCGAGATTCCAGTTCGATGCTCCGTGTTCTCCGTAAGTTTCGTCGGAGCCCTGTGTTTTTTGCGTGCGAAGACGATGCGTGAATCATAAACACGTTTACTTTCTGAGTGTGGCCGCATCGTTTGGAAAGCGTGAAACAGAAATCCGCTTCTATTTTGTACGCTGGCCGCCAAATATTGCCACTTTGGAATGCAGTTTACGTATGAGCTCGAATCAATTTATCGGTCTTTCACGGAAACCTGCTTCTATTTTATACGCTGGCTGCATACTTTTGCACCTGGCCGCCAAATTTTGCAACTTTGGAATGCGGTTTACGTATGAGCTCGAATCAATTTATCGGTCCCCTCTCCTCTCCAACTCACCATCTGTCAAAAAAACTCTTGAGTTTTCCATGGATGGCGTCAACTTTTTCATAGCATTTTTTCTTTTTTTCTTTTTTCCTTTGTTTTTTTTTTTTTTTGTGATTTTAACTGTTGGTGGCTTATCGGAATTAGGCTGTGCTTGAGATCTACGTAATCTTGAATGAATTAGAATTTGATAACTATTAGGAGTGATATACCTCCGGCATGAATTTCGTTCGCGAACATATCCGTGAAGTTGTAGGAAGTCCTTTAGAGTTCACATCTTTCGTAGCGATGGCTTATTTTCGTGCCACCAAGCTTGCAAGGAAAATTATAAGAGATTACCAACCAATAGAATTTGACCGGATGGTCATGTTAGGCTTATCCGAAGAAGTATGGATACTGAACATCCAAAAAATAGATTTTTTAGGTTATTTTTGTTTTTATTCAAAAAAGTATGAGTTTCGATCATAACTTTCTATTTTTTCAATTTATCTCGTCGATACGAATTAATAAAATCCACATAAGTTTGATGCAAAACTAACAAAATGCAAAATAATAATAATTGAACAAAGACCAAAAAAAAAAGCCGGGCTTATTTTGCCAAAATAGGCAGTATCATTATAGTTCTTATTGTTTCCTTTTTACAAGTTGAACGACGGTTTAATTTGATCAAAACTAATTTGTTCATACTTTATGACTTTATTCACAACCAAAATGGAAAGTGACTGGTCATGAACCACGTGGGCTCGCCCCACGGAACACGCAGCCTAGAAGTAAAGAGTACCGTCGATTACTAAAGCACTTTTGACATTGCTTCTATATTTCTCATGACAGTTGTGAGTATTTGGGTCATCTTGTAATTGGGTTGAATTGTATCCTTTTTAAGTTGATCATATCGGCGATGTTTGGGTACGTAGTTTAGGAGGAAAATGAACTGTTTGTTGTCTTTTTTCAGTGGCACTAGTGGACGTTTTGTGTCGAGTTCTGCATAATTCGGCTACTTGGTTTTGAATCTAAAGGTTATTTCCAGGTCCTTACCTCTTGTTTATCCAAGCACAAAGGAAACGGAGGAACACGATTTGCGTATGATTGAGAGGGTATGTAGAGCATCTATGTCATTTGAAGGAGTGTTTGTCCATAGATAAAATCCAAATTTCGTGTTGATTGTTTCTTCTTATGATCCTGTGGTTCGAAAGATTTTAGGCAGAGCTAATACTACGACCACCCAAGCATGGTGGTATGACCGAAATCACGTTATGATTAGGCCAAAGAAAACTAGTTCCGCGGGCTTGTGTTACCATACATACAAGTCTTCAAAATCTCAGATTACTACAGATTGCATACTTCAGAATCTCAGATTGCCTGCAGCTTGAGGAAAGGATGCTTTAATTTCTTGGATTCAATCATGGTCAAGTACACTAGTACTCTCTCATGGAGGTCAAGCACAATTGATTAGTGCTGTTTTGTTCGGTTTCCAAAGGTACTGGAGTTTCGCCATCATTCTGTCAAAGAAGATCGCGAAGGAGAAAGTACCCTTCGAGCTTTCTCGGGGATAGGAACTGTCTGACACTTTGTGAGTAAAAATGGATCGATAACTGTGCGGTTAAACGTCAATGTCTTTGGCGGTCTAAGAATCTGCAACTTGATCGATTCTTCTTGGAAAATTAAGTTGAGAGGCACTGCCAGGACTGGAGTTTGTTAAGCACATCGTTTGAATGGGCAGGGGACTTTTCTATTTTTTTTGGTCATAGGGGACCTTTCTATTTTTTTTGGTCATAGGGGACTTTTCTATTTTTTTTGGTCATAGGGAACTTTTCTTTGGTTTTAGGCGCGCAATTGGCACCTCCTAGTGCCCTTGTAGAAAAATATGGAGAAAGGGTGGTTGATGCTAGGGTGGACTCTATTACTCCCCGTCCCAATTTGTTTGTCTCCTTTTTGACTTAAATACATGTCTCAAATTGAGTGTCTAATTTCCAAATCAATGGATCAGATTATGTAAATTTTCAAATCAATGGATTAGATTTGGTTTCCTTAATAAGTTGGAAATTCGAGATTAGACAAACAAATCGGGACGGGGGGAGTATGTCCCTAGGGCCATGGACATGGCCAAGAACTAGAATTGCTGTGACCAGAGAGACAACGGATACCACTTCCAGCAGTCGGAAAACGGACATGTCTAAGGATGATGTTGTTACTTGATGTCTTGCCTCTAAATGAGATTTCGGTACAAAGTTAGCTTGGCAGTCAATTAGGCATGTTTTTATCTCCAATATTGTTATTTATCTATGTATTGGCCGATACAGTCCCATACCAGATTGGGAGATACTGCCAAACGGGAGTACTTGGTAGCAGTGCCGAGCGGCCGATTCAGCGGCTCGGATGATCTTGACCGAGTAATAAACGGTTCAAATTTATATGCGCTCAGATTCAATCCGAGTAATCCGTGCCGAGATGGATGGATGGATGCAGCTCAAGACCCCGCTTGGCAGAGGGGTGCTTGGCTGCATCCCTGGATCCATACGATATCACAATTTAAATCACTCTGTGGAGCATTTTAATGCATGCACCACAACCATGGAAATAATGTTAAGAGAATTCCTACATAATATATAAAGTATGTGGCTTACCTGTTTGCCAAAGGCCAGATTGACTATAAGTAAGCCAATTCTCTTTGTCTTGGATCATTAGTGACCATTGTACCCCACCTTGTTTAACCCTGCGCCCACGTTCTTTGAAATTTCCTTCAAAAGTCTGGTCTAGAAGAAGTTGTCTCAATTATTAATTGCCCCAGAATTCCTCCAATTTGATAACAACTTCATTGATTGGATTCATACGAAATGGAGAAAATGACTCCTGCTTCCATATTGGCCCTTTCAAATGGAGAAAATGAGTCTCTGGGACCCTTTTTTTTTTTTTTGACTTTGGAGAGATGACCTGTGCTTTTTTTAAGAGATGACCTATGTTACGATGATGTTGGATTTTTTTTAAGGAAGAAAAAGAATTTCGTTGATAAGAAAATATTACAATGAACTGTGTGCATCTAAGATTAGTTAAAAAAGACAAATTGCACACATGAAGACAAATAACACGACCAAGTCAAATGAAGGATACATCTAGCGATAAATTGATCCGGCGGCCAGATGTTAGAGAATCGCATGCAGTTAGAGGCTTAGAGCTGTAAACGAGCTGAGCTTTGTTGAGCAAAATTTAAGCTCGAGCCTTAACGAGCCGAGCCCTTATCGAGCCGAGCTAAGTCATTTACTAAATAAGCCTCTTTAATCGAGTCGAGCCACCCTTAACGAGCCGAGCTTTTGTCAAATGAGACGAGCCCGAGCTTGGCTCGTTTACTAAATGAGCAAAGCCGAACCGAGCCTTAACGAACTGAGCCAAACCAAGCTCGCGAGCTGCTCGATTCGTTTACAATTCTACATGCAGTGTATGTAATGTGTACCTAACTTACTTTTGTACACATCTTAATTACCAATGTTAGGTGCACATAAACAAACATAATTTCCCATGGATCTAATATGGGTGGATTTGGATCCACCTAGAGTGAGTTTCAAAACTGTGGATTCAAACTCATTTATATTAGATTTATTAGAATTTGTATATATCCTACCCGTTCTGAACAACCAAATCTCTAATGCTATTATTGAGGGTATGTTCCACTTATTAAAATAATTTGAATTAAAGTGATGTATTGTGATAATTTGACATCTCTCGTAAAATAAAAAATAAGTATTTAAAAAATAAAATCCTTAAGGGAATCGGCCTCGGAGTGACAACAAAGTCTGATTCACTTATACTCAACGGAGAATGGTCCCCCATGGGATTCTGCTACTGTAAATTGAACATCATACGTGATGTTTCTTCTCTTATGCGCGGCTTATTTTCTCGGTTACGACCTACGTACCTAGGCACTGTAATAGTTAATTGGCGGCTCCAGGAATTTGTAATAGGATGTTTACAAATTACTTTAACTCTACTAGCCGCTGTATTGACCAATAATATATGTGCAAAATCTTGTACATTATATTAGTATAAATAGTGCGGACAACAATACGTAACCTCTATGGCTCTATTATAAAACAATTAACTACGAGGCAAAATGAGAACTTGTAATATACACTATAGTATCTAACAAAAATTTAAAAAAATTTTAAGTTGTCGTAAATAGAGCGGCTCATTGGGTAAAAATGTTTAGAAAACAATGAAATTTCAAATTTAGGAAAAGAGCTTAAAATGATTGTATCGTCAAAAAAAAGAAGAAGTGTAAATACTTGTAATAATGTTTTCAATGTCGTAGTTTTGTATTGTTTTTTGAGTTGAGTTATTTTTTCTAAAATAAATACTAATTATGCTGGAAAATACGTAAAAATCTCCTCTTTGAGATGTGGTTCTTCCCAACCAGTCTTATATGAGTGGATTATGTCTCATCAGGTCCTTGCGAACAAATGCGCACACGTATTTTTCCATGAAGTTCTACTGTCCTTTCTGTTCCTCTCTGCTATTTCTGTCCCCCCACGCACACCTCTCTCTCTCTCTCTCTCTCTCTCTCTCTCTCTCTCTCTTTTTTTTTATTTTAAAGCTTAAAATAATATTTATAAATTTTTAGTACATATTTATTTTTTATAAAATTTATATATTTGAAATTTACTCATAGAGATCCAATTAATAAAGACCAAAATTGAATATAAAATTATAAAAAAATAAATTTTTATTTTTCAATGTCTGTTTTATTAACAATCTAAATTCACAATTAATAGTGTCAATTTAACAATTAACAGTCCAAATGCAAAATTAGCAGTATTTATTTAATTATTGACTGTGTTAAAATTGACAATTAACAGTCTAATTTACAATTAACAGCATTACAATTAACAACCTAAATTGACAAGTACTAGTGTTTAGTTAACAATTAACAGTACTAAAAAATTATTGTATAAACTTAAAATTAACAATTAATAATCTAAATTCACAAAATTAACCATGCTCATTTTACAATTAAATGTGGAATCTTATAAAAAGAAATAAATATCAATGCGAGTGGGCAAAAGAATAGAGATTTTATTTATCAAAAGGCTTCTTTTTTTTTCAATGTGTACAAGTGATTCCAGTTGTGGTGCATATAAAGAGATGGGAGTAAAGGGTACGATCAGGTGTAATAGACCTAATAAGAAAAGACAGATTTAAAGGTGAAACAAAATTTTTTTTTTGAATGGCAAAATTTTTTTATTGACTTTTGAAGTTGTTAAAAAAAATAGGTGATACAAGTAACAGGTGGCACATTTTTAGTGGGACAAAAAATAGGTGATACAAAGTTGTGTCCATGGGGGGGGGGGGGGGGGGGGGGGGGGGGGGGGGGGGGGGGGGGGGGGGGGGAAGGGGAAAGAAAGTGACAAATAGCAACATGAGAGAAAGAGAGAATGGATATTAAATGTGGTAGGGTATTAAATGCGAGCCTGAAAAATAGCGGACTTAGTGAGACATGCACTTATTTGACAAGAATTCACTCCTAAAAAGGTAGGATCGGCAAGTTCATTATTACTTTTGAGATTCATTTTGAGGCCCCATAAAGCCAAGATCGGCCTGACAACGTCAAAAGGGTGTAGGTAGAAGTGGAGACTGGAGAGTGTGAAAATTATTTCCTTAGACTCTTCCACCAAATACTAGTCGATTATTTGCAACAGGGGTCGCCCCGCCACCCACGACACGCCCGGCTTAGTTTGGCTACTGTTCTTGGTATCTTCTTAAGTCTTCTATGTTATTATTTGGTACACTTCCAAGTCCTTTCTTCAAATAAACCTCTCTCTCTCTCTCTCTCTCTCTCTCCCTCTCTCTCTCTCCCAAACGCGTTTGTCATACTCAATTCAAGCAAACCAAGACTATGAAGGTAAGGAACAATTTTTTATGCTTAAAAATTAAAGACACAGATACCTACACACACAACACATATGTGTACTAATATTTGCAAATTAAGTTAATTCATGAGTACTGTAATTTGTTTGTTGTTATTTGCAGCGGAAGGTGGTGGTTAAAGTGTCTTGCATGAATGGGCCAAAGTGCCGCTCCAAGGCCCTCAAGATTGTTGTTGGTGTTTCAGGTACAAATTTACATACCCATTACGTACAATCAACTTTGGCGCCAAATTAACTCCACCTTCAAGTATGAAGTTGTAGGGCAAGGTGCTTCTCGATCGCGCAGGCTTAATACTCGAGTTCAAGGCTACCTATAACTTTTGTTATAACTTAGATGTCCGGATCGACCGGTTTAAGCGCACCTCTACCGAGTGTAAACTCAGGCCGGGGCAGATCAAGTTCTATATATATAGATTGACGACCCAAAAGAGTAGATAGTACCCGATAAATTTTTTGAACCTGAAATCTTAAGAACGAGCAAACCCTTAAATCCTATGCCAACCCTTTTGATTCTAGATGTAGTTGTCGTGAATACCCTTGTATATATGTATTCTTCTCATTCAAGTTGTGGAAAGAGGGAAAGAACTCCAAGTTCATATTCTTTAGGAACTACATATACAAAATCACTAGGGGACGGGAAATTGAAGCACAGAAAAATACACAAAAGTGCACTATTTTATCCATATTCGTTGTTTAACAACTTTAAGCACGATATAGTATTGCTGGGTATGGCTCCAAATAGTCCACCCGTACCCCTATTCATTGTAAACTTATTATGACGAAAGGTTAAACAAAAAGTTACGAATAGTAAAAAAAATACCGAAATAAGTTTTGGATAAATAAGTTTACAAGAGCATCTCTAATTGTAGGCTATTTTCACAGCCAGAGCGACTTTTTCGCTTGAAGGACATTTTTCACCCCTCCGACAGGAAGTAATTTCAGCAGCCAAAAAATATATCAACCATCTTCATTTGTGTTGCAACGTTAACCTTTTTTGTTCAAATCTCTATGAAATGATTGAGTGATTCAAGGACCGACGACCGTCATAGATTAAGGTAATGGCTTTGGCAGTATTGGAGCACAACTTTGTCATGGAAAAAAGTTACACTAGCATTTTCGTATTGACCGGCTAGTAGATTGAGTACTACTGACCGCAACAACTCGGTATCTGGAATGGCACGGGCCAACAAGCTACATATGCTGCTTTATATTGTTACCGGCATGGTGAGGGATTGGCACGGGGAGTTAGGTCTGTCAATGGGCCGGATCCGATTCGAATCCGACAAATCTAGGTCTATTCCGAATTCGATAAAATCCGAATCCGATAGTGATAATCCAAATCTGAAATCCGGATCCGATCCGAAAACTTTTGAACTTCAAAAATTTTAGCAAAAATATATATATTTTTTCAAAAAAATACAAAATTTCTTTTCAAGAAAAAATATTTTTCCAAAAAAAAATTTTAAATAAAAATACAACTTCTTAAATATTTTTTTAAAATTTACTGTTTTTTTAAAAAAAATTTAAAAAATTAAAAAAAATAAGGTTCGGATTCGAATTGATAACGGATTTAATCCGATTCGATCTGAATCTGATCCGTATTTGGATTACCGGATTCGGATTATCGGATCGACGTTATCGGATTCGGATCGGATCCGAATTGGGTCCGGTCCATTGACAGGCCTGGGAGCTTTGGTGTCTATATTAGACTTTGTTAAAGTATATACAAGTTCACCTATTATGCATGTTCTTTTGTATGATGTTGTAGGGGTTGAATCAGCAACTCTAAAAGGGCAGGAGATGGACCAAATAGAGATAACCGGAGACAATATCGACGCGGTTACGATCGCGAAGTCGTTGAGAAAGAAGGTAGGCTTTGTGGACGTGGTAGCCGTCGCAGCGGTGGAGGAGAAGAAAGCTGATTCGAAAACTGATGACAAGGGAAAGGAGCAGCCATTGGCTTGGCCAAGTGGTGTTCCTGTTCCTTATGGAACACCTGCGTCTTATTACATGCAGGAGATTAATGACCCTGCTTGCTGTTCCATCATGTGATTTTGGTGCACAAAATCAAGAGAAGAATGTTGAGATTGGACTGGAGCATCATGAATTACACATCTCTCTCTCTCTCTCTCTCTCTCTCTCTCTCTCTCTCTCTCGTTTGGACTAATAAATAATTTTTGAACTCAGTGTGAGCTTTTTGTGATTGTCTTTTTCAGAATTCCTTCATAATGGCATAATGAGTAATACTCCACCTTATTTTGGGACTCAGGTTGGGTTCGTCTAAACTTAACTTATTTATTTGTTTTGTGTATTTTGTTTGACTTTTTTGAATTTTTGTTAGATTCATGTGTTTTTTTTAGATTAATCATCCGACTCAACGAGAGGAGTCTAAAAAGTACAAAATTATGACCAAAAGAAAAAAAAAGTTCACTAAAAACGAAAAAATTATCAAACAGCTGTCTTTTGGAGTTCAGTGTCGTCTTATTTGAATTTTTTCAATATCGATTTGTATTTTTATACTTTTTCGATTCGTCTCGGCGAGACGAATGATTAGCCCCTAAAATTACGTTAAACTAGAAGTTACTAAAAATTAAAAATACCGAAATAAGTTCTAAATTTATAAGTTTGAAAGAACCAGCTTCAGTGAGCTTTTTGTTGTCTTTTTCGGAATTTCTTCAAAATTTTGACTTCTACTTTTCATTCATTGGTTCTTCTCATCGAGTAAATAGGAATATGACATTTGAAAAAAATAGATGAACAAGCTTATAACTTAAGGCCAACAACGTTATACGGTAGAGGCCAGAGAGTGTTGGGCTGCTAAGAAAAAATAATATGTGAGTTAGATTACCGTAGCCAAAATGAGAATGTTGATATGGATGTATTGTAAGATTTTGAGAGATAGAATTAGCAACGAAACATTCATGGAATGGTAAGGGCAGCACCAACAGAAGCTAAGGAGAAAAATCATAGACTAAGGTGGTTTGGTCATTTCTACAGTTGACCCGTCGACGCAATAGTTAGGATACAGTTACGCGCGGTAGATGATGGCACTGAGGGGAGAGGTAGACCGAATTTGACTTTAGATCGAAATGGTAGTGTGCAAGGATCTAGGCTTACTGAAAATTACGGAAAATGATGCCTTTGATAGAGTTCAATGGAAAACACGGATTCATGGTAAATGAACTTGCTCTAACTCTGTAGTGTTTGTAACAAATTGAAGACGATCTGTTCATGAAATTAAAGTGCACTATAAGTGAGTAAGAAAATGTCTCAGTTCACACAAAAATACTTCATTTAACTTTTGCCAAGAAAAATGAAAAAGACTCTTTTCCTGGAATATAAGAACAAATTAAAAGGCAAAATTTAAGTAGGAAAAAGATATTGACACTCCAAAAATTAATAGTGGCATTCTAAAAAACAAAGAAAAGTGCTTTTGGAATTACACTAAGTTTAGAGTGTTTACATCAATTTTTGGAGCGTCAATATTATTTTTCATTTAAAAAGTATGGCCGAACCTAGAGCTGATTATGGATAAAAAAATTTAGGGCAAATTTCACTCAGACCCCCTGAGGTATATGACAATGACAGAAAATACCCCTCAGTTTTCAAAAATGACAGAAACCTCCCTTACTTTACAGTTTGGGTTTCATTCCGTTAGTTTCCGTTAGTTCCGTTAGTTAAATGGACGGAAAATGTACGAAAATGTACGGAAAATGTACGGAAAATAAAATCTTCAATTTTATTTAGTTCTACACCTATCTTAGGGCTCTCATTAAAAGTCCTAGAGTTAAAAATTAATTATGATCATTTAGGATAAAATAGTGAAAAAAATAAAATCTTCGCACCGATTCAAACGGATTAAAATTTGGAGCATTTAAAAATTTTTCTTTTCACTTGATTTTAGAGCTTTCAATGAAGAGCAAATACTTAAGTGCTCCAATTTTCAATCTATTTGAATCGGCGCAAAGATCTTATTTTTTTAATTATTTTATCTTAAAGTGCAATAATTAATTTTTGATTTTAAGATTTTCAATGAGAGCCCTAAGATAGCCGTAAAACTAAACGAAAAGGAGATACTTAAGTGCTCAAATTTTCAATCCGTTTGAATTGGTGCGAAAATCGCATTTTTCTGATTATTTTATCCTAAAGGGTCATAATTAATTTTTCGCTTTAGGATTTTCAATGAGAGCTTTAAGAAAACTATAGAATCAAATGAAGAGCAGATACTTAAGTGCACCAATTTTTAATCCGTTTGGATCAATGCGAAGATTTTATTTTTTTAATTATTTTATCCTAAATGATCATAATTAATTTTTAACTCTAGGACTTTTAATGAGAGCCCTAAGATAGGTGTAGAACTAAATAAAATTGAAGATTTCATTTTTCGTACATTTCCGTACATTTCCGTACATTTTCCGTCCATTTAACTAACGGAACTAACGGAAACTAACGGAATGAAACCCAAACTGTAAAGTAAGGGAGGTTTCTGTCATTTTTGAAAACTGAGGGGTACTTTCTGTCATTGTCAGATACCTCAGGGGGTCTGAGTGAAATTTGCCCAAAAATTTAAGGCAACAATTCTTTTCCCGACTGGATGATTGGATATGATCATTGCTTTTTTCCTCCTTCCCACCTTTTTCAAACTAATTATTCGTGTTTTTGTGTTGTGTGGCATTTCACCAAATTGGCAAACTCCAAGTGGAAGTCAAAATAAAAATAAAGTTTAAAGGTATCCCACTTTATAAGTACCACTTCAATTTGGAAAGAAATATTTGAGTAAAAGATCTGATGAACGGAAGAGTCAAAATAACATAAAAGGAAATTTTTTATACAAAATTGTAGGGAGTCAAGGAGATTTTTTTTCCCAATACATAGGAGATATTTCCGCACCCAAACGGGGTGAGAGTAATCTACCTAAGACCGGCCGTAGAGAACAAACACTCACGAAAAGCAGCTAGGAGGGGGAGATCGTTGGACTCGCCCCGTAAGACCACCCACATGATTTTTCACCTTCCAACCGGTCAACCTACTTTCAAGAATCAAACTCACACCTCCAAGATTGCAAACTCCTGGCTAGTGGAGACAACTCTCGTTGGGTGAATCCAGGAGATTCAAGAAATTGAATATTGTACCCACCCAAATGGAGTTGTGTTTTGTTTAGCATTTCTTCATATCTTGTTGATAATGAAAATTAGTTTTTTTTTTTTTTTTGTCGGCATAATAATAATTAGGTTTTTTTTTTATCATCAGCAAATGGTTGAGTGAAGGATTAAAAAAGGGCAAGAAAAAAAAAAGTCGACAGCTCAGCACTGGGATTGCAATCCACGGAAGCATACCCGGGCCCCACTCTCTCTCTCTCTCTCTCTCTCTCTCTCTCTCCTCTAAGAAGTTCGAAGACAGATAGGAGAGGGAGGAAGAAGGAAGGAACGTCTTGGTTGCGGATTCACAAACCTTTTCCATGAAGATTTCTCTATCTATATCTGTATATAATCAATCTACGCATACATATCCTCGTAATTAGCTCGATACCGTTCTTCAATCGAAAGTCGAAACTCAATTCAATTCCGAAATCAATTCGTCCAAATTTGGGGCCGTCCTTTTTGGAGCAAAATCGAAAAGGTCCGATCATCGATGTCGTACGCTTACCTCTTCAAGTACATCATCATCGGAGACACCGGTAGCTTCTATTTCTTCAATTTCTGTCATATTATCCGAATTTCTGTACCTTTCTTAACCTAATGATGCGTTATACTATGTGTTTGATATAGAATTGATTTGATGGTGAAGATATAAACAAGAAGGTTCTCTGTCTCTCTAAATTATGAGTTGGGTGGTTAACAATCTCGTATGGTATCAGAGCAGGCAATAGCTTAGTCACATAATCCTGGTCTGTTGCTCCCACTTTCAATACGAGCCCTACGCTCGGTGCTCGCTCTCATGAATTTTAGTGCCCAGTTGATTTGGCCTTTCGATCCAATCAAATAGAAAGCCCCAAGGTTGCCATATTCTAGGAGCCAAAACTATGTGATTGACTAACTCGCCTTTCCCCTCAAAGGACTTCCTCGTCCTCCGATTTGTAGCTTTCATACACAAATTCGTGATCAAGGATAGAACAAAATCCGTTTCTCATGATACCTAAGGCCTAAGGGATTCCTTGGTTCGGACCGATGAAGCAATATTAATCGAACTTTATCAAACGGACTGCAATCTTTTTCTTTGGGATATTTATAAAAGACGCTCTCACGCTCGCGCACATGCATTATGTGACTTAGGGCAATAGATCTTGTGTTCAACTATGTTACATGGACTCGGGTGCGAGTATCGGATGCGGGTGAAAGTCCAAGTGTCGAACCTTCCTAAACTTAAATCTTAGGGTACGTGGATATGTGTCCCCAACTTGGATACGGAGACACGTCCTGAACTCTTGTTTGTATTATATATTGCATAATTTTCTCAGATTATGTATTGTAAACTATGTTTTACAAATGTATTTAAACAAGAAAGGGTTAAGAAAATTATGTTTTTGTTATTTCCCTTTTTCCTGTCTATGTGAAATACTTGAAATATCGCTTTTCTAGCTAATTTGATATTCATTTTCTGTAAGTATCTTAACAATTAGAGGATCCGAGTGTCCAAAAGGATACGGGTGTCGCACACATCGACTGATACTTGAGCCAAAATGAAGGATCCATGTAACCTTAGGTGTTCAATCCTCATCGCCTACCTCAAGGAAAATATTTATATGTGTGTAGCCTGTTTAGTGAGGAGAGCTTGGCTACACGTGAGAGGATGTGCTGAAGATATAAATAATAAAGTTGTCCTCTCTCTAAAAGCTTTTAGACGAGCTGGTGGTTTATCACTCTAATAGTTTGATTCCTTCTCATTACGCAGGAATTGGAAAGTCATGTCTTCTTCTGCAGTTTACTGATAAGAGGTTTCAGCCAGTGCATGACCTAACCATTGGGGTTGAGTTTGGGGCCAGAATGATCACAATTGACAACAAACCAATAAAACTGCAGATTTGGGACACGGTATTTTCTGCTCTATTCATTACCCTTTGGTTTTCCCCCCATTGTTGAACTGTCTGATTTAGAGTACCCTGTTTTCTTAGCTGATTGGTGATATACATGAATACAGAAATTTTAGTTGTTCCTTATTTTAGAACTTTTTAGTTGCATGGTTTCTATTGAGAGCTCTTTCACTGTTTATGAGAATTGTTACACTTTTGTAATTGAAAATTATTGCATGCTGTCAGGCGGGTCAAGAATCATTCAGGTCCATTACTAGGTCATACTATAGAGGCGCAGCTGGTGCACTACTAGTTTATGATATCACCAGGTACGATTGGTTTCTTGTTAGTTGTTTCCCTTGTAACGTACACGATCTATATCCCGATTTACATCAATTAAGTAGGTTTATGCATATGCATCTTTAATTGCTACTTGCAATTGCCCATCAGGAAAGATGAAAAATTGTTATTTGAATTTACATATTTCAAAATTCTTCATAAATTTCTATGATGAGAGGCATCTGGGGTATTATCATGCTGACCGACTGCCTCGTACAAAAGGTTTCTCCCTAAAACCTAGTTTTGTTTCTAAGTCCATGATATTCAAAATGAAAGAAGTCCTACTGCAATCTGGTGATTGGTGTATCACGATTTATGTTTGTGAGAAGTTAGATTGGATTAAAGAAGGCATTAAGAAAGGCCCTTTACACTTCATACGAATTAAAAAGATCAGTCATATCAAGAAATCGGTTTGAGGAAAGGATTGCATTCTTTAGACTCCCAACAAGCTACTAACAAGAGTGCTTTAAAGTCTATTCAAAGGACCCTCCAATTCATCGGAGTTAGTTAGGCTGAAGGTTATGACAAGAAAGAGAGATTATGTTTGTATCGTTTTGTTCTTACTTCTATGTCAAGCCTACCCCCCAAAGAGAGGGGGAGGGGAGAGATTTACAAGTAAAAATGTGGATTGTCTCAGACTTGGATCGCCAATCCTTTACTGAGAAGCAGCATTTTAAGCAGAAGTTATGTGAAATCTTTGTGGTCAACACGCTTGGACTTTGGATAGCACTTGTTTTAAAATGGTATTCTGGACCGTGAGATGGGTCTGAATTTCTTCCAGGAAATAGTAGGAAGATATCCTTCTACCAGTAGCAGTGATATCTCATCGGCTTGGCACGTTGCTTGGTGCTGATGCCCCTGTTGCAATGTCTTCTGCTATAGCATGCTATGGATCTTCTTATATAGCACAAAATATTGCTCATCAGCAGAAATGCATAAATTTTTTTTTGAACACACAGAAAAGTATAATTACCATCCCATTTTGAGTGGTTGCCTACCCATTTTGAGTGGGCTTTTTGATTGATCTCTTCGACCACTTATAGTTTACCAAAAATAATCTCTAAATCCTATTCGTAAGGGGTGTACAATAGTAGATTTTAGTGATCGCAAGGACAATTCTTTGGTTTTGGTATTCAGGAGAGAAACTTTTAATCACCTTGCGAGCTGGTTGGAGGATGCTAGGCAGCACTCACATGCTAACATGAGTATCATGCTTATTGGAAACAAGTGTGATCTTGCTCATAGAAGGGCTGTAAGCACAGAGGAAGGTGAGCAGTTTGCCAAGGAAAACGGCTTGATCTTCATGGAGGCTTCTGCAAAAACTGCTCAGAATGTCGAGGAGGTGATTAATCTTCCTGCTGATTCCTTTTTCCCCACTCATTCTTGGTGTTCGTTTCCAGTCAATTTTCTTTGGGTCTTTCTGATAGAAAAATTTTGTGCAGGCATTTATAAGCACAGCCCAAACAATCTACAAGAAGATTCATGATGGAGTATTTGACGTGTCCAATGAGGTTCTCTCTCTCTCTCTCTCTCTCTCTCTCTCTCTCTCTCTCTCTCTCATGCAACTATGCAAGGCGGAGGTGTGTTGCTAGAATGACAAAACCTCGTATTGAGGATTATTCATAAGCACAAGTCACATTGCTTCCCCTTGTTATCTGAACCAACTCTGTTTTTGGATCATGTATTTGTTGAGTTATTTGGATCAAGCAAAGTAATAAGGTGCCGTTCAATAGAAAAAAAAGAAGAAGAGCTAAGTAATCGGGAGTCCAAGCCTCCAATGAAAAAATTACCTCAATTTTGCCTTGCATCTTCTCCTTTAAGTTCTGAAACCCTCCTTCATATCCATATTCATACACAGCATTAATTTTGTGAGCCAAGCACTTTTACTTTGCCTAACCAGCTAATCAGCATGTGTTCGGTATCAGAAACTTTATCATGTCATTCACAAAATTAGAGAATGCTGATTGGATGGCAGGTATAATTTCCGGTACTAAATTTCTCGTGATTTGTGTCTCTTTTGGCAGTCTTATGGGATAAAAGTTGGATACGGTGGTATTCCGGGGCCATCAGGAGGTAGAGATGCCTCTGCTTCTCAAGCCGGGAGCTGTTGCAGTTGAAATTGGAACAAGCACCTCAAAACCATTCACGTTCTTTTGCTTGTTTGTTTTCGCATTCATATCAATGCCGTAAATATCCCGTGTGCCTCTCTTCCTTTTATTTTTTCCTGATTGTGTAAAGTTGACAGCTACTATTGAATTTTCATTATCAGAAGTAGCTGAAAAAGTAAATTACTCATTCGGTTATTGCAAAAGGTGGTTGCATCACAGTGCTGTGTAAGGTTGACAGCTAGTGCAATCCTGATTGCTGCTTGGATAATTATGTGTGGATTAAAATTATGTAATTTATCAAAAAATGTTATTAAGAGGCGTTTATTCATGTTTTATCGTTCTTTTACTGAAAGCACAAGCCAAAACTAAGGCGTATTCAAGTTAAATACCAACTTGACAAGGATTAGTAAAAGCTGATCCAAATAAAGCCTCAACCGAGCACACTAAACAATGTACATAAAATGCGAAACAACCAATCCAAATGCCAGCAAAAGAGCTGATCGCAATATGATTTACAGGCTGTGTTGACTGTTTTGCTTTCTATCAAGTGTTTTCGCTATTAGCAAAACTTAGAAAATGCTAATCCGGTAAGCACATCCACCCTCATTATCACTTTGGAAAACTAACAAAGAAAACAGGAAAATGAAAGAAAACATGTGTACAAGAACAAGTTCATCGGCTCATTTTACCTTTTCTGTAAACTCGTTTCCTCCACAGATTCGTTAGAAACACAGTTCCGGCAACAACAAAAGCCAGAAAAAAGAGGACAGTTTCAATATACCAATATACACCCTCCTTTTTACAAATGTTAGTTTCGATCCTCTTCAGCCAACCCATTTAGTAAACTGCAGCAGAAGCAGCTCCAACGTGAACAAAGGAACAAAAGATTTTGACCTTCTAAACGTGTTACTGCTCACAGACAGATTACCTACTGATTTTTTAGTCTGCCATATGCTACGGATACTTGACTTATTTTGTTGAGCATTCTTTGACAAGAATGTTCCTCCATTTGTCCTTGAGGTCGGCTGGGGTGCGAGTTCCATCAAAAACATGACAACCAAATTCCAAAATTTTCCTCCATGGGAGATTTTTGTTGACCATGGTTGAGAACTTTTGCACTCCTTCCTGCAGCATTAGAAAGCTAAATGCAATTAGATGGCAGTAAGTTGGAGCAAAAACCAAAATAAAGGGCATTCAGATATAGAATGTGTTTTGACGCAAAAAAAAGATACAGAATGCGAGGTGTGACAATAACCAAATAATCCGCTATTATGGTAATGCACAGCTCCTCTATACAGTGGCAGAATTGTTTGCATTCGTAACCCAGAAAGAATTACTAACATTCAGAACACAGAATCCATGAAGACTGAGGATTCACTTCAATTCCAGACTCCAGTCATTTTCATGACTGAAAAGACTTTTGGTTGCCTGTTAATGCTGTGGCCAGTGACTAGGCCTGCTTCAATTTCTGCCCAATGGAAGTTATAGCTCTATTAAAAAGCTTGCCTAAGCATCTTCTACACTGCAAGGATCGTGATTAAAGTGCAAAGAGTGTGTCTCAACTACAAATGGAGTGGGTAAGATCATGGATACAACTGCTAGAAAGGAAACGTTACTCAAAAGCCAGTTGAAAATTTTCATCCGTGTCATTAATTTATTCCAACTTACTTGTCCATAACAGTATTGATCTGAGTTTCTTAACTTCCTCTTTTGTCTACATTCAACAAGTTGAAATACGAGGGCGTCTATTTAGAGTTCATACCTTAAGCATTTCTTCCTCGTCAGCTGTCCATTGTAGTTTTTTACGCCGTGCATGAGGAAGCGTTGGGCTTGTGCGACATATTAGGAATAGAAGACCATGGGGAAAAACAAAGAAAGGTGAAAGTTTAATTAGTAACAGTAATTCCAAAACTATAAATTCCACTTATGGATGTAGTCATTTCGAATCCTCTACAGATGAAAGAATTAACAATCTTATGAATACACAAATTACTCACAGCCTAGAATTGGGTGCTGCATTCTTTTTCTCTTTGTGCACCACATTTGCATGTGATTTAGTTAGCTTCCTTGCTGACTTCCTTGGGCTGTCAACGCTTGGACTCTGTATGCCATTTGGATTCTTCATTTTATTACGCCTCTGATGTGGAGAAACATACGTTACATACGCATTCTCTCCATGTGACATATCACTATCTTCTGCAGGATCCTGTTGCATGAAGTCGTCTCCACTGGAGGATAATGTATCTCCTTTTTCTTGATCTTGCATGGCTTCTGCTTCTGGCCTGCTGCCTTCATGCTCCTTAACTACATATGCATTGTCCAATTCCCTTGATATATGAATTGCACTACCTAATTCTGTCTCTTTTTCTACAAGGGTAGCACCCAATGGGTCAGGTTGCTGCTTATCTTGAAGCAATCTCTCATTTTGGTCGTCATCAACTAGTTTTGGATGCTCTGCATGAGCACTTTCATCGACCTGTACAATTTCAAATTGACGCCTCGTCTCTTCTTCTGTACAACAAGTACCATCTCCACCACATGCAATAATTGGCCCTTGTTGCATATGTTCTTCAATCACGATTTTATGCTGAGCGCTGTCCCCCAGTCTTGCACTATGACTACATCTGCTCACAACATGATTTTGCTCATTCACTGCCGATGCCTTGGCACCTTTATACACATCAAATGTCTCTTCGCGTTGATCGTCCTCTATTTGAACGAAATGGTAGTCCGCTTCAACACCATCCAGCCTACTCCTATTATCAGCTTTTGTATCTCCCACAGTTTTTGATGCCTTCACCTCTTTCCTCCAATCCCTCTCTGCCGTTTGCTTCTGTGGGTCACCATTCATCATTCCTTTATCCAGAAAAACCGATAAAGCTTTCTTCGCCAACATAGCTTTTTTCCTTGCTTTACGTGTTTCCAACATAGATTGTTTATACAAACAATAAGGGCAGTAGAAGTTTCCCATACTGTCAAACCGAGCTGAACAGTGCATGCACTCCTCATGGACAGCCAAAGGGCAGTTACTGTCACTACAAACCAACAGCTTGCCACCTTTATCGCATTTTATACAAACTTCTGCTTCTGTCCAATCCATTTCCAAACATTCTTCAGGCCCACATATTTCCTGAGGTTCCAAACCACAAGAATGCTCTGCGAGGACAACCATTTCGCCAGTTGTGTCTGGAGCCAACTCATGGCATCGGCTATTATGATCACTATCAGTGGAGGTTTCAGCTACTGTACCACACTGACCATCATTACTAGCTTCATTGACCCTAGTACCGCCAGGTCCGGAATCTGGTTGCATTTCAGAATCAGTAGGCTGTGCAGATGATGAAAACACAGGGAGTTATCAAAATTAAGTCCTAGCAACAAGAAGTATCCCCCCTTCAGCAAAACAGGAAATCACAAACATTACAGTTTACATTTAGACATTTTAGTAACTGCCCATTCGGTGTGAGTGATTTGGTGTGAAATGAAAAATAAAAATCTCTCTCATGTTTGGGTTCCAAATTTAGAGAGAAAGGCGAGAAAGATAACTCTTTTCTCACAAAAATGGGGAGATTTGGTGAGAAACATTGAGAAACAAAAAGTGATGGTTGTGGATCTTATTGATATTGCAATCTCACATCCTACATTCTCTAACTCGTCCATAGAGAAAATTCAATCGTTTATGTTCTTTCCTTTTCTCACCAATAAAACTGCATTCCTCTTTTTTCCCCCTCTTCATCACCTAGTTCACCAAACGACTCTTCGTACTTGGTTTGCATTTTAGAAGTAGTTCAATCACCTTCTTCTAACAGCAATACTTCTCCAATCATGCTTAAATGATCAATAAAGATCAATGGCAGCACCTCGAAAATTCAAATCAAACACTTAGCTTTTAAGAGAAAGTACACAGAGAAGGCTATGGTACACACTGTAACGGTTTAACCTACATTTTCGTAACTGAGTAAGTAACAAGCACCAAAATATAACTAGCAAAGTAATTCATAACATTATATGTGTATTGTACACACATGTTCATATCTAGTGAGAGTAGTGCATTACCGATACCATAGAAAATCGTAACAAGTGAGTGAAAACGTGGCAAACGGAACCACAAAAAATGCATAGCAGTATAGCACGCGCACGTTAACTATGAAGTTTATAACTAGACATAACATGCATAACTTGCTTCACTTACTTTTCCAACTGTATACACCCCTCCACAACTAAAACAAGATAAGTGCAACATAGACAACCACAGAATACATACTATTCCTATGGTATCTCCAAAAGGTTTTCAATTCCTTCTGAAAACATGAATTTGGAACACTTCCTTAGACCTTAGCCTAAAAAAACATCGAAATTTCCATTGGAGATGGATTTCATATTGCGTTACATAGAGAGAAGGCCAAACTCCACAGCAGCAAAGGATATTCAGTTCTTTTCACAAATCAAGCACATAACATCAATACTAGATTTCCAATCAAATTGACAACACATACACATACTTAGCCCCCATTCCTCTTAGCTTTTCGGGCATTTTTTTTGTTTTGCCCTTATTCAAATTTTTTCGCGTTTGTTAATTTTGCGCCAATAAAACTGGGCTTTTCGGATTTTTCTATAAATATCCAATAAAACTGGGCTTTTCGGATTTTTCTTGGATATTTTCAAAAATATTTGGGCAAAAGTCATCATTTTTTACTTTTTCGATTCGTCTCGTCAGGACAAATCAATAAACCATAAAAGTTTGAGGCTGAACTAACAAACACGAACCAAAAAAAAGCCCAAAAAGCCAACACAAAATGCAAAGGAGAACAAATTCTTAATGATTCATAAGGCAAAATAAAAACGAAACGGAAAGAAACCTAAACGGCCTGAGGAGCAGCGCATGGCGGATCATGGATGCATATGTGCAATACAGATGGCATTAGTACCTGGCAGAGGTAATTGAGAGCCATGGCGGAGGGTTGGGGTTGGAGTTTCGAGAGCCTTGCCCTTCCTCCTCCGACATTCTTCTTCTTCATCGCATCAAAATCAAAACCCTTCGTTTATTTACAACTCTCCTCTCAGGTTTTCAACATTCATTGGGTTTTTGAATTTGGGAGAGGACGAGGAGGTTTTTTGTTTTTCAAGGGCAGTTCTCGAGTTGAGGAGAAACGAGTGTGACGAACGCGCCTTATATTTACATAGCGAAAGCGTGTCCAGGGGTTACGCTTATGGGAAGTCTTTGGCAAACTGTTCGGAACTTGGTGAAAGAAATGGAAGAAGGAAGAGAAAATAAGGTAAAATTTCAAAATAGCACCTAATCTTTTACACAAATTATACACAGACACTTGATCTTTTAAAATTATTAAAAAAATACCTGATCTATTCAAAAATTTATCAATTTTTCACCCGCCATTAACTTTTCATCCAAAACAGACAGAAATGTTGAAAATGTGCATTTTAGTACGAATATTGGCAAAACAAGATTAAGGATTATTTTGACAAAACATAATATTATACTCATAAACAAGATTAAGACTCGATTTGGCTTTAATATTCAATTAATAACTTAATTTTTGTCTTTCTTTATTAAAAACGCATTTGTTAGTTTTGGGTCAAAACGAATTAATAAGTCACAAAAATTACTTAACTCAGTTACTTTTCACACCTTCCCATGACTATTCTATGTTTTTTCTTTTTGCTTTTTGCTTTGTTTAATACAGAGTAATCTTATTTGGCTGCATAGTTATGGGTATTTAATTACTAAATTAAACTTGATTCCTTATATAGAGTGGGTTTAGATTGAAAAGTTAAAGTATTTTTTGTGACATATTGATTCGTCTTGACGCAAAACTAACAAATGCGTTTTTTTCTTTTGAATAAAGACAAAAATTAAGTTATTAATTGACTTTTAAAGCCAAATTGTGCCTTAATCTTGTTCATGAGTATAATATTGTGTTTTGCCAAAATGAGCCTTAATCTTGTTTTGCCAATATTCGTGCCCAAATGCACATTTTCAGTATTTCCGTCTGTTTTGGATGGAAAGTTAACGGCGGGTAAAAAACTGATGGATTTTAAAATAGGTCAGGTATTTTTTTGATAATTTTAAAAGGTAAGATGCTCGTGTGTAATTTGTGTGAAAAATCAGGTGCTATTTTGAAATTTTTCTAGACGATAATTTAGAAGAAATGAGAAGGAAAGTATAGGGGAAATTGGAGGAGTTGCATTTGCATTTGAAAATCTCTTTTATCTTTCTTTAAGAACCAAATAAAGAAGGGAAAATTTCTAAAAAAAATTCTTCATTTTTGCTTCTTTCCCCGAATTCTGAACATCGCGTAACGCTTTGAACGCAACGCTTTACGTTAACGATTCGTTTGTTTGTGAATTGTGGTTGAATGTGAATTACTTTAGAATGGAATTCAAAGTTGCTCCCGGTTTGTTTTGTACTCCTAGTTGACGTAAGGGGGTGAATAGTGTACAATGGTGTGAACTTCCTATTATGCCCTCCACACATAGCAAACCCTTCCTACAAGCCAGATAAAATTTGGACACCAATGGGGTGTCTACAACTTATCTTATCCCAAGTGTCTACAACTTATCTCCTCTAATGAAATAAGTATATCCGAGTGTAGTTCATACCCAACTTCTATATCCTTTAGACAAGCACGCCGCAAGCGTGTTTGGCAATACTCGCAGGATAACAATCTCATCTGAACCATTCGCACCTATTTTTAACCTTACGGGTTTGATTTTTCTTTTCAATCTGCAAAAAAACAGGTCTGTTTTTGCTTTTGGTTTTGATTTAAGAAATTAATTCTGTCTCTCCTAGAGAGTGATATTGACATTATAAATTTAAGGAATAGCATTATCAATTGCCAAACTAAAAGCTCATATTTTCATTTATAAAAAGATCAAACCCTGAGGGGCTAAAATGCAATTTTCCTGCCAGATGCTCTTGATGCTCAAATCCCCAATACAAACCCTAATCCCAACTGATCCTCTCCGCTTGTACACTCCTCTCTCTCTCTCTCTCTCTCTCTCTCTCTCTCTGCGTGTAGTTTTCTAGTTTCGAATAGCATAACTTTTTCCTTAATTATCTGCGAATTGCGAGCTTTGAGTTTCCTGTTGAACACCAGCCACCCGATAATGGTTAGTTCTCTGTCTACTTCATTCGATCTCAATTTTTAGAAATTCGCTACTTCTCTCTCTCTACCCCCCCCCTGTATTTTGTTGACTGCTCGGCAGTTTCATGCTGTGTCGCTGTAATTACAGGATAGTGTTTTTTTCTTGGGAGTTTTCCCCTAATTGGTTCGTGTCCTTAAATGGTATGTTGTCTTTGTTATCTTTGGTTGGATTGTACGGCGAACGCGTAATCGACTAAATTAAGCCCACCGTACAAAGAATTCGCGAATGCGCGGAGGCGCGTGTTGAGCTTCTCTTTCTTGAAAGAATCACGTTGGACCTCTTGAAGCTCTGAATCCCTAACCATTTCTGGGATTGAGTTGAAACTTGTAACCAACTAGGGTGGCCGGGCGGTTTAAGGTTGTCACGGAGCCAACAGTATACCCCTCGAACTCTTGCGTTTTGAACCCCCTTGGAAAGCTTGACTGAACCAATAGCTGAGTCTCTCAGGGTGTTGCATATATCGTCATGATTGGTTACAGAGAACCCTGCTCTGTAGGCGTTTCTTGCCACGATAAAAGGTTTTGATATTTGGGAAATTGTGTTCCTTCGATTACATCCTCATTTCGTTTGATTTTATTTGGTTGGTTAGCCTCCTGTTTTCTGTTGATCACAATTCAGTACAGCTCGGTGTGTATGGTCAAAATTCATTAGCTTTTCACTTTTTGCTGCAAGAAAAAGTGATAATTTCATTTTTGTATCTCGTGTTACAAGGACCTGATTAGGCTCTGAATTCCAAAAATGAGTCGAGAAGTAAGAATGGCAGCTCTTTTTGTTGTAACATTTTTAGTTTTGTCAAATTTATAGTCACTGGAGTCACTTTATCTCCTCATCCAGACTGGGTCACGCATCTGCACATGTGTGGGCGTGCTAAGGTTGTGTTTGTTGGACTGTGACTAGATTTATGGCTCTTTTGCAGACTAGCAGAGGAGGGAGGGACAGATATCGTAGAGATTACCCTCCAAGATCAGAAGAGAAGAGCCACCACGGAAGAAGCAAGGCTCCTCCATCAAGACACCTCTGGGTCGGAAATTTGTCTCAAAACCTCAACGAAAATGCTTTAGCAGATCTCTTCTTACAATTTGGGGAACTTGAGAGCGTTGCTTTTCAACCAGGTCGTAGTTATGCCTTCATTAATTTCAAACATGACAAAGAGGCTTTTGCAGCAGTGGGAGCACTTCAAGGTTTTAGTGTTGCAGGCAGTCCACTTAAAATAGAGTTTGCAAAGGCGGTTAGTTTTGCCCCCCTTGGTCTGCTTTTCTTACCATGCAATGTTGGTATTATTTATTGTGGATGTACCTATTCAATGAATGGTTTAAAATATTTCGCAAAAGCCATCTCGGAATAACACATCATATCTTACTAAAAAAAAATCGACTCATTGCATAATTACAACAATTGGAGTATAAGATTGAGACCCATTCATAAAAGATTGGCTTCTCATGTCAAGCTAGTGAGGTTGACAGAATTATCCAAAAGATAAACTCATCTTGCCAAATAAATAAACTATCTGATATAGTTTGGTTGACAGCAATATTCCTTTCAACTTTTTCCATTCTTGCTCAAGTTGTATATGCAGCCAACAAGGGGGTGGCACCCTGTCTCAGACAGAATTCTAGATCCTAAACAAATTAATTGTTCAGTAGAACTTTCACTACTGCTAGTGAGACAGATGTATCTTCCATTGTGTAAACAAAATAATTGTTCAACGTGTAATATGATCTGTTACCCAGGCCTCGTCCATGGGCCATTCATGCTAGCAATCATCTTTCACAGAAGTGAAACTGTTACTAGTTAGATACATAAAGGTAGCCATTCAGATTTCAAGGAGTAGGTTCTTTCATTTTCTACGAGTACTCACCATATGAAAAGGTGGTCTCTCCTACACCAATGGTACACCACTGATATTATACTTAAATCGTGTCTGATCTGCCATCCTACGTGAATTTGAGATTAAAGGATTTGAGAGGTTGAACTTTAGAGAGAATCTTACCATTAGACGTTGATTCATAATTCTTTAGTGGGCTATTAAATACAGATGATTAAGAGAGGTGTCGTTAAAGTTCATGGACAACTAGGATTATTTACAGAAATGAATTCAAATAACTAGTCACGGAGTTATTTCAAATCCATCAATCAAAGCTTTCAAATCATTCTACAGGCTTCAAAAAGAATTGGGCTAAGGTTATACATCTTAAATAAGTGATTTAAAATCCCTTCGTTTGAACCGTTCAATTGCTTCCACATCTTCCATTTAGTAGCTGTATAGGTTTTTTTTTAACAATATCTGTGCTTATATCAACTATGTGTACTCAGTAGAATTTGTGAATCTCTCAGGGTTTCAGTAACAAAATAACATTTCACCTATTAAAGTTATGTAATGCAAGAATGGTCTTCCAACAAGCTATGTTGTACAAAAGAAGCCGTTAGTTTTTCATGACAAACCACTCTTCCAGACTATGGCAATTCCCAGGAAAACAAGCACGAAAGACAGATCAGAAAAAGAATGCCTAAGAGTATAAGCACATGGATAAGCTCACACTAAACCGTCAATTTTGAATCCAAATTCGAGATTTTCCTTATACAGTATAATCATATTGTTAATGATCTTTTGAATTATATATAATACTTTACCCCCATCACGGGAATTTTCTTTTTTAGATAAAGCAATAGATACTCAAGTTGAAGTAATAATGGCCATAGGTGGCATAGAACCTTCTAAAGGACTTCCATTTTCGTTATCCAATTTATTTATGTTTTCGTGATTTATATGCGCACCGTTCTAAAGGACTACCATTTTCGCTATCTAATTTATTTCTGTTTCCATTATTTATATGCACTAGCAGTTCATTGTCATCGATTCCAAACTCCAACCTATATTTGTGTCAACTTCAATTTGTTTAGCATACTACTAAGTAACTTTGTAATGAGTTGGGTACAGATTTCCATGATGTGTATTGTTGCTCACATTGTGATTCATAAATGTGTATGCCTAGAGCAAAGGCGTTCGATTAGTAGTCATGAAGATTTTCATCCAGTGGACTATCTTAGTTTGTAGCCATTGCTAATGAAATGCATTCAACAACAGCAAAGCAGCTACAAACATGCTGGGGCAATTGCCCTGATGGAAAAGTAAGAAAACATCAAGCCCAAGGCAACTATCACACTAGAGCAAACCAAAACAAAACCTGTAAAGGAACTTCCCCTAGCAGGAAAACTGAAAAAGCACAAAGCTGACCAGACAACAGGCTAAAACAGTAGCCGACAAGAAACATCTAATATGGTACAAGCAAACATATGACAACCTTCCATCGCCGAGCATTGAGAGTTCTTGTTGTTCTGAAATATAATTTGGCTGTTTTAGTTAGCGTAATTGGTTGGCAATGTTTGCATTCATCAATAACGAGCATAGCATTACCCCAACATAGAATCATATTAAAGCAATTGCTTTCCACCCAACAAGGGCTTCTAAGTGCTCATTAAGTAGTTTAATCTGTTTTTCAATGCAAATCATTAGGTTTGCATTCAGTGATGACATGCTGGATGATATAGTCAACGGTTGCTCTCCGTCATTATTGTTAATTTGTAAACAAATGAAAGTCCAATTGATACTATTGCTTCCATTAAAGCAACATCACACATGCAGTGGCCGATGCATTATACACCAGAACTGTATTCGCAAAACAGTTGCCAATAAGTTACGTAGTCCGAATGACTAGAACAATACTCCTCAATCTTCATTTGTCCACTCCAGCTCATTGAACACTTTCAATTTCACTCAACTTTGGGATAAGAGGACTCAAAAGCTATGTATAACAGTTGCCAATACATTATCCTTAAGGATGACCATAACAGTATTCCCAAATCTTCCTTCATCTACTCCAGCAGCTTTGAACGATCGGTCGACTTTTGGTAGGAGGTTTCAAAGCCATATACCACAGGTGCCAAAATGGTAGAATATACGAATTCCAAGTACAGTGTTCCTGAATTTTCCTTATCTACTCCAGCAGCGTAAAACAAGTGCCATATCATTGGACTTTGGGCTAAGAAGATTCGAAAACCACGTACTCACGGAAAGTTCAATCTTGTATTGAGGTTATTCTCTCTCACTGGAGCATGATGAGTAAAAAGTTGCCTGATCAAGAATTAAAATATGCTTTGGTGAGTGATATAGCCGCCTAATCAATGTCTACCCGGTGAACGATAATGGGTAGATTTCTCAAAGTGAATGTGTGTGCAAAATCTTCTGTGTGAGGACAAAGATACATGTATTTTGTTTCTTGCTAGGCATGAGCAAATTGTTTTGTTCTAGTGTTCTCATACCATCAAAAGCTGAAGGGGCCTTTTGCGTTGCACCTAATCTCTTGGAACCATGATATCAGATATGAATCTAAAACCTTGAGAGCCAATCTGCACTTAACCTATTATCTTCTGAATTCAGTTCAGACAGGATGATGGACTACAACTCCTGATCTAAGATGCAGCAAAAGAGAGGTGATAGACAGTTTTCTTTTTTGATCTAGGATGCAGCCATCGATAGACAGTTCGGTTGCTATATTTTACTTTACACAAATTTGAAGTAGTTTTCCCTGGACATGTTAAATTAGATGTGATTAGTTTTTCTGCCAAACTGCTATTGGCAACAGAAAGGCCATCCTTGAAGGCATTTTTTGGCACAAACCTAGTAGTTTCGGAATGTTATTTAATATCTCTCTAATCAAACCTGCAACTTTGAACATTCTACATTTCTGTTGAGTCTTGGGATCTCGAGTCCTGGACCATGTTCTCTGCTGTGAACTTCCTGTGGTCACCCCCTTATTCGGAGGAAAGGTCTGTAAACCTTTGTCTGGGTGCAATGTGTGCACATCAATTGTTATGCCAAAATGATTAAACCCACTCCATTATGGTTCCAAGAAGTTACCAAGTTCCTCTGAATATCATTTTCACTCCACCGCCCTCTTTAAAAGTCAGTATCTATTATCTGCTACAGTTGGCTCATCCTTATCAGAGCTTGATTGAGAACCTGACTTAGCTCAAACCATCCTTTTTAATTGGGGAACGTATAAGTGCTATAGTTATCTTTGCATAATGTGCCTTGAGTTTCTCAATTTTTGGAGGTTTAGGAGGGCTACTACTTCGGTGGTAAAAATTATGAGAGTAGTCACATTCTGCATGTTTGCTACATGATAGCTGCTAGGTCTATCGCCAGTCCTGTCCCGCCCATACCCCATTGATTGAGGATTACGAGGGTATTGTTATAGTGGTGGTATCTTACTATAAGCCTCAAAATAGGGTACTCATTTCAATGTTACACAATGCAAAATCATACCTGCGCAGAAGCCTAGGAAAGAAACAAGCACTAGATGAAGTGAAGGAAGAAACAGAATTTTTCCTCCAAAATTTGAGTCTCCTGGGTTAAAGCACATTTCTTTGCATATGCTTCTACAACAACACTTCTTGACTTGTAAAGCATCCAGGGTTAAAATTCTTCAGCGATGATTAAACTTGTAAAGACTCCGATACCACATTAGAAACACAACCATCCCATCCCCTTTTGGTGAAGGGTCCTTCAGTTTGTATTACCTCCATTGAATTTTAAACGTATGCTAATCAACAACAGCCATTCTGGTTATGGTTTAACATTGAATTCTAGCTTTTGCAGTAGAATCCGTTTGGGGCAAGAAGTATGTCCTTGCAAGTTAACTTTGGCACACTCACAGGTTTCCATGAATAGTTACAATAAAGCTCCTGATGGCCCAGAAGCAAAATACAATTTCCTTTTGACATGCTTAAGATGATAATTAATGAGATATGATGCAGTAGCAAGAAAGACATGGGGTTTTTTTTATTGTTAGAAAGACATGGTCAGGCCATTCAATCTGTGTGATGTTGCTATTATGTTTGCTATCATCTCTCTTGTTTAGATTCCTGCTGAGCAATTATAGCCATTCTTAGCAGACAATGAACTTAGCTCAAGTTAGCAAAGTCTTTACAAGCCATTGGGCCTTTTCAGCATCCACTGAATCTGTTTGTGATTATAAAACTCATGCATGTGTGATTTCCAATGCTTTAAGCTCATGATGGATTTCAGGTTGTTCTTTGGTGAATTCTTGGTCTTCCTCTTTCCTTACTCATACTCAATTCATTTTTAGTATGATTTTATTCTCTGTTGTAGCAACAAGAGCATTATGCAAAAATCGTTGATATAAGTTGGCGATAAAATTTAAGTGCTTTAGAGTTTGAGTGCTTCAAAATTTAAGTGTTTCTATGTTATTTTCCCCCATTTCACTTTGTAATTTACTATGCATTTGTTGACATTTTCCTAAGCTTTTGTTCTTGTGTTAAGTAAATTGCTTTTAGAGGACCTTTTTGAAAATCACGCTTAAATTGTAATATTGTCGACGTTTATGAACAGTTTAACTTGTACTCTCAAACTTTCTTGTTTACATTAGGAATTTGAACAGTAATATATATTTGGGATTACGAAAGGCTTATTTACTTGCCGATAAAAAAAAAAAGCCTTTTTTTTTCTTTTGTTGAGAAGTTTGTTCATTCACTCCCCTCCTCTTCCCGGTTGCGTCTGGGAGGGTTGTTAGGGAAGGGCAAGACAATATTACCACACGTATGGTAGCGTACGGTATAGTACCAAAACATCCTTACGGTACGAAAACACCCTTATGGTACCGTAGGGTACCAATGTTTTTCTCATGAATCTATGATCCAAGTAACTTGACCATTACTTTGATTTGGTAATCTTGAACAAGATTTGCATATTGTGAAGGTTGGCAAGTTTATTTTGCTCTGATGTACATGCTTTCAATTTACGACTCCCTACCTATATTTATAACTTGTTCCTGCAATTTTTTTTTCCAAGTCATGATTGTAATAGGTTTAACGTAATGTTTTCTTTTCGGCTGAGAAATTTTTGGCCACTTAAGTTGTGTTGGGGTCCAGGGAGTATTTGTGAGGTGTTAGCAACGTGTCTAAAACTATGATTTCCCCTGGAAAATGGACATGTATCTAAGTGTTGGATGTGTGCTCTGGAGTATCTGTGAGGTGTCACGTTTATATGATGGAGGTGACTCCTTTGTAGAAGTTCTAAGTTTGTGGGATCTTTGAATGAGAGGGCATATCACTTTATATATTGTTAAAATGCGTTCTAGGACTTGTGTTATTCAAGTTTGTTCAGGAGATATCACCTTATGTTTATTTTTTTCAGTTTTAAAACTTAATTGTGTGGCTGGGAAAGTCCAAGGAGACTTGTGGTTTGGAGTTGGGATCCTGGAAGACTCTGTTGCCAGTTGGGGTTTTTTTCCTTGCAAGAAAAGTAAAATCTGGTTGCATCAAAAGCTAAAGCAGTTTGGGGTTGTATAGAATAAGAGAAAAGGGTGAACGGGCAAATCAACGTAATTGACATTAACAATATTATGGGAGAACAATCGCATGTGCGATGATTGAACCTAGGTTTATTTTTGCTACCAAAGCTCTTTTATTATGTTAAAAACCAGTTGTCCCAAAGAATTGAAGCATCCCTGAATGTGCTCAATCATGTATGTTGAAAACTGCTTCATTTGTTAGACCGTGTGAATTTTGTTTCCATCATTTTTCTCCAACATTATGGAGTCTGCTGATTTTTTTTTTAATCTCATTGCCCATGAAGTGAAATTTGAATCATGGTGCAGAATATCAGGTTCAAACTGCAATGTCAAGCAGATAAAGTGCCATGCTTATCTAGTCTTTATTTTCTTTTCCATATAATTCTGTTGTACTTTTCCTAGTGGGTAAGATGAGCACGTTATTATTTGCTGCTCGTTTCCTGTATCGAATTCACTGGCATTGTGTATATTGGTGCCACAATTGGTTATGTTGGGATGTTTGCAAGATTGCTTTATTGTGCTTATGTTCTTTCGCAATTCTGCATATAACTACCACTTAGCACCTTCTAGTCTACATTTTGGGATTGTCAATTGATTAAATATTAAACCTATCTTTTCTGACTCAATTTACACATGTATTAACTGGTGAATCAAAGTCTTACATGACCTGGAAGAACAATATTTCCTCATTTATCAAAGATAGTAAACTAGTTTTGCACTTGGCATCATTTTACATCACAGGAGAAATCATCAGCACCATCGTATGATGAAGATTACTCGCAACGACGAGACGAACAACGATCTGGAGTAAGAGGATCTCCATTCTCTCAGAGAGATTCCAGAATGTATGACCCCAGTCTTGACCTTTCCTATGCTGACAAGCCCAAGATGAGTGATAGAAATGCAGAACCACCAAGTGAGGTCTTATGGATAGGGTTTCCGGCTTTATTGAAGGTTGATGAAGTGATATTGAGGAAGGCCTTCTCCCCATTTGGGGAGATTGAGAAGATCACTGCATTTCCAGGACGTAGCTACGCCTTTGTTCGCTTCAAAAACGTAATGGCTGCTTGCAGGGCAAAGGAAACCCTTCAGGGAAAATTATTCGGTAATCCCCGCGTACATATTTGTTTTGCAAGGAGTGAATCTGGTCCACCCAACAGTGGGAGGAATTCAATGAACTCCCCAACCTCCCCAATTAAGAAGTCATATGGACGCGCCGGATCTTCTGATAGGGACTTTGGGGGCGTACTTGGAGATCCCACAATGAGATCTCCACGTTTTATGTCGAATCTGGAGTCTAGAGATCCTGATGTCATGGGTTTTGGGCGGAAAGGTAATTTATGGATGGATGAAGGAGGTGCATTTGAACAGAGGAGGTTCCAAGAACAGGGTCCTGATTTAGGACTCCCGGAAAATATGTATGAACGCCACAGAAGTCCTAAAAGAGACAGAGGAGCTCCATTTCATGATTTCCCTCAAAAAGGTCCATTCTATGATGATCCTTGGGATTTGCCAGAAGAGGCCTTGCATTTTCATGGAGCTAAGAAACTAAAAACTGACTCCTTTCCTCCGGATAATGAGCTCCCAGAGTATCCTTTCTCAGGTCCAGAGCAAGCAAAACATGGTTTCCCGAGGATATTCCCTGATTTTCCTCAACCTGACCCCGTTGACAAGAATTTTGAGCCTGGGTCTTTTGGGTATAGACAACTTCCTGATCGGGCAATGAATTTAAAGCAACAGTATGGGGAAAGGAGCGATCACTGGAATGCACCTTATGATGGCTTCCAAGGTGGTTCTGGTTCATTGCCTGCAAATCCTGGTGAGTGGAAACGGTTAACTCCCGACTTGCATCAGCCTGTGACTGAAGAATGGAAATGGGAAGGGACTATAGCAAAGGGAGGCACTCCCGTCTGTCAAGCTCGCTGCTTTCCTGTGGGAAAAGCACTGGACATGCCACTGTAAGTGACCATGGTTAATTTATGCTAGATTTCTGGATTTATCAACGTGATAAGTGGTTAACAATTCTCTTGCCTGGTCTCTTGTTTCGTCATTTGTAGTTTAAACTTGTTAATTCTCAGTTTGAGTGACTACTGAGCATCCATTTAGGCACCATAAGGGAATGGAATCCGTGTTATAATTATGGATCTGTTATCGTACATGGTCACAGTAGTTAAATTCAAGTTGGATACAAATTAGACCTTTTGGAAAGTCATTTCCTTGGTACAAACAAATTCTCTCTGGTGCATAAAAAATTCCTGTGAAACTTTTGGAATCAATGTTATTCCTAGCCTGAAATAAAATTGTTATTTGTGTGGCTCTTTCCGTAGGTGACCTTCTTGGGCCTGATTGTTTTAATAGGCTAGTACTGGTTTTGCTTCTTTGCATAGGTTACTGGAGGATAGTCTCGTACATGGGATGCATCCGCTGCGGTGGTTTGCATATACCTATATGGCTGTATATATGCTTCCTTATCAATAATAATTACAGAACAAATACCCGATTGTATTGATGCAGGCCTGAATATTTAGACTGCACTGCAAGGACTGGCTTAGACATGCTTGCAAAGCATTACTATCAAGCAGCTAGTGCCTGGGTGGTATTCTTTGTTCCGGGAAGTGACGCTGACATCGGGTACTACAATGAATTCATGAATTATCTTGGGGAGAAGCAGCGAGCCGCTGTGGCTAAATTGGACGAAACCACCACCTTGTTTCTAGTGCCCCCTTCAGACTTCTCCGAAAAAGTGCTCAAAGTGCCAGGGAAATTGAGCATTTCCGGTGTTGTTCTAAGGTTAGAGCATCCGGGTCCCAATCCGGGTTCTTCTCTTCCTCATCCGCTGGATAAGAGAGAAAATAATTCGATGTCTTATCGCAGAGATGCATCATACCCAAAGCCAACGTCACCTCCTCCAGGGCATTTTCCCTCAGCGCCTTCTTTTCCAAGTAGGGGAAATTCTGGGGTCATGAATATACCATTTTCGGGAAATTCAGCTACATCATCTCACGGTATTGGAAATATGTCCAACGCCAGTAATGAGAACAGGAATGATATGGCTCATCAAAGAAACCCTGGATTCGGAACAAACTGGTCACCACATCATTTGCAGAACCCTAATTCTGATCCTAGAAATATGGCATCACAATCATCAAGTACTGCATTTGACCATTCTGTTCAGGGATATAACCCTTCGGTCCCTACCATGCCTAGGGCTGTGCAAGAAACGAGTTCCAGTAGTTACACCCCTCGAATGACGGGTATGCCCCTGGGAGGGAGCAGCAAGCTATCCCATCAGCAAACTAAGCCTCAAGTTTCTTCATCTACGCCTATTTCAGGACTTCAGCCGGAACAACTTGTGCAATTGGCTTCATCCCTTCTTGGGCAGCCAAGGCAGTCAGGTGGCGGTCCTGGGGAAGAATTTAGGCAGTCAGGGGCCATGAATCATTCTGAAAACCCATATGGGACACCTCAGAGATATACTCCACAGAATAACCAGGTAAATTCTGAGCTTCATCCCCTTTTGGTAGCACTCAACTGTTATCGTTTTTACAATTGGGTTGAAAAGCTTCGAGTAAAACTGCATACGTGTTTGGTGCAGCTTTGGATAAGCTGTGAAAAGGTTGAATCTGTGCTGTAACATTGGATGTTTCAGAATTAGTTTTCTTTCACGCTTACTGGAAAACTCATTTGTTTGACGCATTGCGAAACTTGTTTTCAGATAACTTTTTGATAAGAACCCATTTTGAAGGGAACACCAACAAGATGTTTCACATTCTTGAAACTTAATTTCGCCCGAAAAGAATACGATTTGTCTTTGTTCCAAATATAGGATAATGGAGAACTGATTCTGAAACAGAAAACGGGCTAAACAGCTTGTTTTCTGTGTAATTGTCTGAAATGCCCTACGAGAGCCGAAAGTAACTAGTGCATGTTTGTCATCTCAGTTTGGTCAAGTGCAGCCGCAACAGCAGCAGCAGCAGCAGCAGGCAGCGAATGTGGCAGCGGGGAATCAACAGATGCAAACTGGTAACACACAAGAGGAAGATGCGGATCCCCAGAAACGACTGCAAGCAACATTGCAGTTGGCAGCGGCTCTTCTTCAGCAAATCCAACAAGGGAAAGGGAATTGAGAAGTATGAATGGCGCGCGAAATATGAGGTCCAATGCTAGTTATTCAGATGATACTTGTATCCGCTGTCCTTTGCTTGTTTTGGGGAGTTTCTGTTTTCTCTTAATCAGTAGTGGAAGGTTTATACTTATTAGTTCAGACTCCTACTTCTTTTGATGGAAATCAGAAACCAGCCAGTTTTGATGATTGGTTTGCTATGGAATCAGATTTGGTTGTTTCCATCTTGTATTTCTGGCTGCTTTTTGATGACTGGGGATACAAATGAAACAAAGATTGCAAACCTAGGGTTATGACTCATAATTTAGGCACTGCAACAGGGAGGCAAGAATGACTGATCCTTTCAAGAATGACTGATCCTTGAAAGAGTAATAGGTATATGGATAATGGATCTACTGCATCTGGGGGTCAATTTATCACTTATACAACTATATAGGCACTAAGCTAATATTACAGTCCAATTTATCAATATAAGCAGCATTTGTTCGTTTTTTAAATAAAAAATATATATTCCACCTTTTGGGTGAACATTCTCTTCGAATTGAATAACCAAACATCGAGGTAAGGTAATTATGCAGAATGCTGATGTGCCCTTTGAGCTCCCATTGCCCTCTGTTAAATCAAAGTTGATGAGTGTAATAGTTCTGGTGTTCCTCTCTTTCTCTTTCTCTTTCTCTTTCTCTTTCTCTTTCTTTTTCTTTTTTGGGTTAAATCAATTTATTAAGGTGGTTAAACAGATCAGTGGGTGGGGTAGTTAACAAAAATGATATGACTATTGTAGAGGGCAACAGTACTAACAAAGACAGAAGTAGATCAAAATTCACTTTAGAAACGGTAGTTTGAAACTATTTAAAAATTTTAACATAACAAAAACGATGCCTTCAATAGAGCTCAATGGAAAAAAAAAACACCCTGCTAATCCCCACTTTTGTATAACGTATGACAAAAAAAATAACATAGCTCATTGGAAAAAACTGTTTCATGTAATCAAACCCCAATTAGTTGAGACTTGAGACTGTTTGTTTTGATTTGATTTGATTTGCTTTAAATGCTATGTTATTCTACAATCGTGCAATTTTAACCCTAACTACATTGTACTACTCCATCTCTTACTAGAAAAGAAGCCTACGTACACTTGTGAATCCAAGGTAGTAAAGGAACACGTACCACCTAGTAGTAAAGGAACACCAACTAGTGTAGTTAGTTTCTCACTCTCTGGAGAAGGTCCGAGCTCGAGCTTCCACCGACAGGAACGGAATCAGAATTTTCTAAACAATGGCTGAACTGTAAGAGTAAGCATAAGTACCACCACTCTGTAAACAAGTAGGTTGCTGATTTTCTAGTCTGAATCAACCATTGACATAGCCTGAAAATACTTTCCAATTGTTTGAATTCCTGATGCTAAATAACATTATTTTCAAAATAATTAAGCTCTATTCTTGAAAATGTTGTTTGAACTTTCCAATTCCTACAAATACTTTTTAATTGGTTGTGTAAATTTGAAGTATTCATATTAAAAAAAAAATTTAAAACTGAAATTACATAGAGGCCTTATCCCTCTCGTAGCTCACTAGTGTTTCTGTCTCTGCTCTCAAAAAAAGTGCTCGATTCCCAATATAACTGCTAACAACTAATCCCTAACGTTCTATTTGGGAAAAATAAATCCAAAGGTAGTATATCACTTGACGATACCAAAAGACCCAAACAAAACAACCTGAATCCCACTCATAAAAACAAAAAGACCTCCAAAAGAAAATAAATAAATAAAAAAAGAGTAAGAACCCATCCAAAAAAACAGAGTCTATCGGAAGTCTTTTCCACGTGTGTGTATATATATATATATATATATATATATATATATATATATACGTGCAGCTCATGGGGCCCACCAAACCCAGCAGTCAGATCGACTGCATGCAATCTCTAACCCCTTTTGCACGTGTAAAGAACGTCCCACAGAACAGGCCAACCTTACCAGTGTATCCTCCTCGACTGTATCTCCAACCTTGTCGCTTGCGAAATGTGGTAGGAGGAGGAGGAGGAGGAGGAGAGGAGGAGTCTACTTCTTCTTCTTTTCTCGTACCGTCAGGGTTATTCGGGTAAACTTACGTGCATTTCGAATAATTTTTTTTTAATTTAGTCAAGGATAGACCATTTACGCCAAGATTAGAGGGTTCGATCAAAAAATTATTTTTTAACAGTCTGACTCCAAGAATATCTAAAAGAAGCAAATTCATGACTAACTAACCGGACTTACCCTCGGACGTGTATTACTACATCTTGCCTGGTGTAGATAAAATGAAAAACCTCATAAGAAAAAGAACCGTCGAAGTGTAAGACAGTGTATTAAATGAATTTATGGTACATACTGACTAATGATACACAAAGCCACAAAAAAAATAGTAACCGTAACAAACAAGAAAAATATAGAGTGGCGTGACTATTCAATTAATGTCGTATACTTAGAAGATAATTCATAGTTAAGTATTTTGATTACTTACTTATAAAGAAAAGAATGATTTAAAAATATTAATTCCATCACGGGTGGAGGCACCTTGGCCAGTAAGGCAGGATTTTTTGTGTCGAAAGCCCATTTACCTTTGTACTGAAGAATTTTTCGACCGTTAAATTTAATCTTGGCCAGTGTGGTCACTGATTAGCTAGGTATGTATCCACATTTTTTACCTCAACCATTTTTTGCTTTCATCTTTCATAAGCACATTAAATATTTCGAATTCGTCTCTAGTAGATTACTTATCAAATTGTTTTACTAGAATAATGAGACAACGATATTTTTTCAATAACAGGTCATATATAGAAGGGTTTTTTTTCTCCTCGAAATTATAAACTATGAATCTGCCACTTTATGTATGGCTTTTTATGATATTACAAACTATGAATCTACCACATATTTGTTGTCGAGGTTTGGGACTTATATTTCGTGTGTTGTCGAGGCTTGGAACATAGTTTTTTACATCTCTTAGATCTCTTAGATTCAAAACCTAGGGGGCATTGTCCCGAATTTAATTTGGTTCGGTCCCTACTAGTGCAAAGTAGAATTGGTCTCTTTGGAGTTAGTCGAGGTCCTATATCAGCTGACCCGAACAACTTGAAATATAACCAAAAAAAAATCATATATGCACATATATGCATGTTTTGTCCTGGTGTAAATATGTAAAGACTGAGGTGGGCGTGTGTGTGCCAGTGTGTGTTTGTTTGTTTCAGGGTCCACTGAGAAGGACAGAGAGGAAAGAGAGAGAGAGAGAGAGAGAGAGGAGAGAGAGAGAGAGAGTGAGAGAGAGAGAGAGAGAGAGAGAGAGAGATGCATCCAGGAATGAGACCAGCCTTTCTCTCTCATTTTCAACCCTACCAATTACCTGATCACCATGGTCACAATGTGCAGCAGCTTCATGATCAGCTCCTTCAAGGGATGATTCAGTTCGGCCCCTTTGATCCTCTGTATCAGCAACACCATTTTCAAGTCCAAGAGGAGCCACCCCATCCACTCGTTAAGGTTCCCTTTCCATGTCGCTCATCACACCTTCGATGGAGCTGCACAGAAACATCAACCACAGTTCAAGTTGGATCCAAACAGTTTTGAACATGGGAAAAGATGAAACTATATTTACTGGCAGGGAAAGGGAATTAACTTAACGAGTGGATGGGGTGGCTCCTCTTGGACTTGAAAATGGTGTTGCTGATACAGAGGATCAAAGGGGCCGAACTGAATCATCCCTTGGAGGAGCTGATCATGAAGCTGCTGCACATTGTGATCATGATGTGGTAATTGGTAGGGTTGATGATGAGAGAGAAAGCTCATCATGATCATATTTAGTGTAATAGTTCTGGTGTTCCTCTCTTTCTTTTTTTTTCTTTTTTTTTCAGCCGGTACTGTAGTTAACAAAAATGATATGACTATTGTAGAGGGTAACACTAACAAAGACTGAAGTAGATCAAAATTAAAATTGACTTCAAAAACGGTAGTTCGAAAGTATCTAAATTCTTGAACATAACAAAAACGATGCACTCATCAGCGCCAATGGAAAATAACATTTCATGTAATCAACCCCAATTAGTTGAGACTTAAAATTTAGTTTGGTTTGATTTAATTTGATTTGATTTGGTTTAAATGCGTTATTATTTAATATTTTTTGCAATCTTAACCCTAACTACATTGTACTAGTATCTCTTAGAAAAGATGGCTACGTACACTTGCGAATCCAAGGACGTAATGAAACAGGACTTAGTAGGAGCCGTCCATTTTTTTTCATGAACACTTTCATGTTTTCTATGTCATGTATATATCCTAACATTCAGTAAAGAAACACCACCTAGTATAGTTGATTCTTTACCTTCCCTCTTAAGCGAGAAGTCCTGAGTTCGAGTCCTCACGGAGGAGGTGCTCGATTCCCATTGTAACTACTAGCAACTAATCCAGTGGCGAGCCCCACCTTATGGCGAGGCTAGTCACCCTAACACCCTGGAAAAAAAATTTAGAATACATGTAAATTTTTAGTTGGGTCGACCGGATTTCAGTACCGATGGGGCGATCTCTTCTGTGTTCCGCGAGAGAGGGGGGGCTAGCTTTTTCACTTTGTTTTTTACCATTTGGCTTTAATGGCAGTAGTCCTGTTGGGAGGATATCACAGCCCACCACTTTTCAAGGGTGGGTTGTTTTGATCTAAAGTATATGGGTGTAGAGAAGAGAAGGGGCAATAACGTCTCTTAATTTCGGATGAGTTCGCATGTGAGTTGCATGTGACATTTTCCATCCAATTCGTAACGGAATGCAAACGAAAGTTGCAAAAATAATAGTTTGAGGGGTAAAGTGTTTTTGAACCGTAGTTTGAAGGGGTTAATTATAATTTACCCAAAAGAGTAAAAGAACCCATCCAAGAAGGGCTGTAAATGAACTGAGCCGTTCGTAAATTGTTCGAGGCTCGGTTCGATAAGAGCTCGTTCGAATTCAATTCGTTTGCTAAACGAACTGAATCTGAACCACAATTCTAGGCTCGTTCAGTAAATGAGCCGAACCTGAGCCTAACGCTATTCGACTCGGTTAAGCTCGCGAACCTATAATTAAATTCAATTAATAATTTAATAGGGATCAATTTGTAAATATAAAAAATTTTAAGATTGTTTATATAATTCAATACTTATTTTTCCTCCAAATTCTATATGATCAATGAGAAAGTTTGGGTTCGCTTGAGTTTAATGAGCCGAGCCGAACCAAACCTAAGTCTTGATGAGCTCAATTTGAGCTTAGGTTCGGCTCGGCTTGATTCGTTTGAGTTTAAAGAGCCGAACTCGAGTCAGACTAGTACCTTAACAAAGTACGTCAACCGAGTCAAACCCAAGCTTTGAAAAATTTTAACAAACCGAACTCGAGCAAAGTTATTCAGCCTCAAATCGAACTCAAACCAAACTCAAGCTGAACTAGTACCTTAACAAACCCGAGCCGAACTTAATAAGGTTCGGCTCGATTCGGTCAATTTACGTCCAAGAGTCTCTTGGAAGTCTTTTCCACGTATATCTACATGCAGCTGTTGGGCCCACCAACCCCAGCAGTCAGATCGACTGCATGCAATATCTAACCCCTTTTGCACGTGTAAAGCACGTCCCACAGAATAGGCCAACCCTACCAGTGTATCCTCCTCGGTTGTATCTCCAACCTTGTCGCTTGCGAAATGTGGTAGAAGTGCTATTACATCTTCTTCTTCTTCTCTCGAACGGTCAGGGGTATTCGGGTCAGTTTATGCATATCTCAATTAATTTTTCCTTTGATTTGATCAAAGATAGACACCATTTCCGCTGAAATTAGAGGATTCGATCAAGAAATTACTTTTTAACAGTCTAACCCCAAGAATATTTAAAAGAAGCAAATTTATAACCAACTAACCGGACTTACCCTCAGAGCTGTATTACGATCGACATCTTGCCTGCTGTAGATAAAAAGGAAAACCCCATAAGAAAAAGAACCGTTGAAGTGTTTTACATGTGTATTAAATGAATAAATGGTAGTAGTATATAGTGAGTAGTTATACACAAAGTCACAAAAAAATAGTAACTGTACAAAAGAAAATTATAGAGTGGTGTGACTATACAATTAATGTTGTATACTTTTCAAATACTGTACTTGTAGTTAAGTATTTTGATTACTTACTTACTATAAAGAAAAGAATGATTTAGAAACGTTACTTCCATCACGGGCGGAGGCATCTTGGCCAGTAAGGTATGGTTCTCAAGTGTCGAGAGCCACTATACCTCTGTGCCGAGGGATTTTTCGATCATTGAATTCAATCTTAACTAATGTGATCACTGATTAGCTAGGTATGTATCCACGTATTTTTTACCTCAAATCATTTTTTGCTTCCATCTTTCACAAGTACGTTAAATCTTTCTAACTCGTCTCTAGTAGATTACTTATCAAATTGTTTTACTAGAATAATGGTGACAACGGTATTTTTGCAATAACAGGTAGGGTTTTTTCCCTCGAAATTATAAACTATGAATCTGCCACATTATGTATGGCCTTTTATGATATTATTGGGACTTATATTTCGTGCGTTGTCGAGGGTTGGCACTTGTTTTCTTACATCCCTTAGATCTCTTAGATTCAAAACCTAGGGGGCGTTGTCCCGAATTTAATTTGATCCAGTCCCTACTAGTGCAAGGTAGAATCGGTCTCTTTGGAGTCAGTCGAGGTCCCATATCAACTGACCCGAACAACCTGAAATATAACCAAAAAAAAAACATATATCCACATATAGGCAAATGCTATGGTGTCTACCCGTCAAAAGGGGACACCATAGCACACCGGTTATGCCTCCCAAAGGTTTTTTGTTATGTCTTATAGTGGTTGTTTTGTGCCATTTTTGTAATAATGGCATAACACTTTTTTTTTAAAACGGCAAAAAATTTATTAGAAACTCAACAAATGATACATTAAGAGAGTCAAACCACTCGCTGCATGATATTGATACATGAAGAGAGAGAGAAACCCAAGACAAACACATCCAACAAAAAGTTGAATGGAACCTAATGCCATTTTTTAAAAGTATTATGCTTCAAGTAGTTAGTTATGCTATTTTTTAAAAAGTGTTATGACCTAATATAATAATAATAATAATAATAATAATGGTTATGCCCCTGATCCACACAATGGCATAACATGTTATGAATTAATGATTTTGGTTATGCTGTAAATAATTTTGTTATGACAATTTACGGTGTCTCCAAAATGATCGGAGACGCCATAGCACTATCCACACATATATGCATGTTTTGTCCTTGTGTAAATATGTAAAGACTGAGGTGGCCGTGAGTGTGCGCCAGTGTGTGTTTATTTGTTTCAGGGTCCACTGAGAAGGACAGAGAGGAGAGAGAGAGAGAGAGAGAGAGAGAGAGAGAGAGAGAGAGAGAGGAGAGGAGAGGAGAGAGAAAAAAACATGCATCCGGGAATGAGACCAGCCTTTCTCTCCCATCATCAACCCTATCCATTACCCTACCATGATCACAATGTCAATGTGCAGCTCCTCCATGATCAGCTCCTGCAGGGGATGATTCAGTTCGGCCCCTTTGATCCCCTGTACCAGCAGCACCACTTTCCAGTTCAAGAGGAGCCACCTCATCCACTCATTTGCATGACCAGCGATGTCAAACCTAGGCTTCGGTGGACCCCAGAGCTTCACGGGCGCTTTGTCGACGCCGTCGATCATCTTGGTGGACCATTTAGTTAGTAACCCTTTCGATTTGATTTCGTTATCCTTTTTTAGTCAGCCTTAATTCTTTGATTTTTCTTGTGCAGGGTTTTGTCTAAGTTTAATTATTTCGTCTATATATAGAATTGTTTGATGCAATTCTTCTTGTATAAATTGTGTGTGCGCGAGTTTTTTTTTTGTCGGTAATTTTTAAAATGGGAGGGGAAGGTCAGAGTTTAACTTTCGATAGGTAAACGAGAGAGAGAGAGAGAGAGAGAGAGAGAGAGAGAGAGAATATGATGTGAATTTGAAGCTACAACGTCTGGTGTTTGGGTGCATACATGCAAATACATTTATCAAATCTGCCATTTTTTTAAAATAAAAATTGGCAATGTTTTTATTAACTTGGAAAGTCCTCCCCTTCTTCTTTTTTCTTCTCTTTTCCTCATTCCTACTAGAATGGGAGGAAGGATTAGATGTGCATTTGTGTCGCTAATTAGTTAATTTGTTAGCTAGAAGTAATTCGAACAATTTTGAGTTCACCTCATTATAAAAGGAATTTCCATGCGGATGAAAATAAAAAGAAAGAAGTAATTAATTTCCTTGTTTTGCGAAATCTTTAATCATATTAGGAGTATAATCGATGTTTTTCAACATATTAATTTGATTCAGTTTGCAGCTTCATTTAGTTCGAGATTAAGGTAATTATCATCAAATTTTGTTGTCCTTGATTCTTGATGTTTTTAGCTTTATATATAACTCATATCAAAGTGTCACTTGTTTTCACTCAACTTCATTCTAGGAAAATTGGTGCTTTTCAAGAATGGGGTGGAACACTGTTTTTTTGGTGGATAACTTGGGATTCTACTCTATTTCTTTGTCGCTTTAAATTATTTGTTTTGCATGACGCTGTATGTTTCTAGTTTCAGAATCATGCATGATCATTTTAAGGCGCCAAACTTGAATTTATTAGGTTTAAATCTAGTTCCTTTAGGAGGTTTGGCGCGTAATGATGGTTTCAAATTTAGCGTTATCATGAGAGATTTGTCGTTATTATAAGTGATTTGTCATTTTCGATGAATTAATTTGATGCTATATATGTTTTCTGATTGGGTAACTTCATCCTAGGAAAATTGGTGCTTTTCAAGAATGGGGTGGAACACTATTTTTTTTGGGAGATAACTTGGGATTCTGCTCTCTTTCTTCATCGCTTTAAATTATTTGTTTTGCATGACACTGTATGTTTCTAGTTACAGAATCATGCATGATCATTTTAAGGCACCAAACTTGAATTTATTAGGTTTAAATCTAGTTCCTTTAGGAGGTTTGGCGCGTAATGATGGATTCAAATTTAGCGTTATCATGAGAGATTTGTCGTTATTATGGGTGATCTGTCGTTTTCAATGAATTAATTTGATGCTATATATGTTTTCTGATTGGGTGACTTCATTCTAGGAAAATTGGTGCTTTTCAAGAATGGGGTGGAACACTGTTTTTTTTGGGAGATAACTTGGGATTCTGCTTTCTTTCTTCATCGCTTTAAATTATTTGTTTTGCATGACACTGTATGTTTCTAGTTTCAGAATCCTGCATGATCATTTTAAGGCGCCAAACTTGAATTTATCAGGTTTAAATCTAATTCCTTTAGGAGGTTTGGCGCGTAATGATGGATTCATATTTAGCGTTGTCATGAGAGATTTGTCGTTATTATGAGTGATTTGTCGTTTTCGATGAATTAATTCGATGCTATATATGTTTTCTAATTGGGTCATCGTCTGGCTTTCTTTCCAAACTTTTTGCTTTTATTTTTCGTACACGCGTCTTTTTGGTAATTGGGATACCTTTTAGGGTTAGCTAGCTTGATGTACTTCTCATAATATTTGTAAATATTCCCCTCCAAATAAATCATTGAAAGTTCTTAATTGGTATCTTTTCTACTACACAAATCCTTCTTAACCTCTTTCTAGTCTCATCATCTAGTTTTTCTATGGATATGATGCATTTATTTGTTGCCTAACTGAATGAAAGCATAGTACATTGGATGTTGAATAAAAAATTAAATAAGAGATTTAATATTTTTTGTAAATGTTAAAGATGGGAGGAATAGATTGGATAAAGGTTGTGAGAAAGTGAAGCAATTTTCTTCATGTTATTGGTCTCAAATCGTTTTGTTTAGACCTATTTGAGTCTATGTCATTACCTACTCTGAACAGGGGCGGAACTATAGTTTACACATTTTGCCAACTAGGTCTGAACAGGGGCGGAACTACATTGTAGCAATCCCACTCGCTTGCGAATTTACTTTCTAATATTATTGGAATAGAGCTAGCTCTTCGTTAGGTTTTATTCCATGCCTTTTGACCTAACCAGTTAGGACTAGGGTTTTCTTTGCATCATTGGATAGGAAGGTTCAACAATTATATATATGTGTTCCCCTTAGTAAGTAATATCACACTTAGAATTTCACAATATGATAGGCAGAAGCATCGATCATAATACTTTTCAGGTGTTTGCAATGGAACAGCCATTACCACTTTTTTGCTATTTACCACATATACATGTATATCAATATTTTGAGGGTTGTATATATAGGTTTTCAAGCAATTTTGACGGTACATAAGCAACTTAAATAAAACTAAGACTTGTTTTTCTATACGAAACTCTCTTTTTCAGGTGACATGAGAGAGTTACGCATAGAAAAATATAAGAAAGCAGTTCAAAAAAGACCTCAAATATAAGAAAGAAAAAGTCGTATTAATTTTTACTCTCATTATTGATTTGTAATCTCTCTCTCTCTCTCCCCTTATAATTAAAGTTTTTATTAGGACTTCAAATACTCCAAATTTATTTTGATTAATTTTTAATGAATTCAAGTTATTTGAATTTTACAATTTATTATGAGTGTTGAGGGTTTTTCCATTTACAAAGTTCTGCCCCTCCCAAAATGAAGTCCTAACTCCACCCTGGGTATGTGTTTTTGACTATGTTAACCTCGAGGCCTCTCATATTTGTGCATTTTTATTAATTTGCAGAGGCTACACCAAAGGCTATCATGAATGTGATGAAGATGAGAGGGCTCACTCTTTACCAGTTGAAGAGTCACTTACAGGTTTGCTAGTGAAATCCTTAATTTGGGTATTTGAATTAGTTTATTTAAACCTTTTTTTTTTCATGGATCTTGAATTTGTGTGGGGATATATGGATGGAAAAGGAAACGCAAATGATTCTACTTCATCACGTGGCAAAGTTTCTTTTCCATTTACAAATCCCTCCAAAAATTGGAGATCCAAATAATGCCTAACAGCCCCTTTGGATGGAGAGATTTCATGAGAAAAGAAATTAAAGGGTTATGATTTCTTGTGAAATCCCTTGTTTGAATTGAACCTTTTAGTAAGAAATAGAAAGAAAAGTACAATATATATATGTATATATATTTGACTGGCCCTTGCCCTTTGTCATCCACTCACCAAAAATGGTGAGAAAGGGCTCCATTTCTTATCTCTCGCTTTCCCACCATCCAAACTAGGCAGCGGTAAGAGTTCCAAGATAAAGTGAAAGTGTGAAACTGGCTATCATAACCATATACGTTGGTTTTCTATTTGGTTTGTCACAGAAATTCAGGCTTGGTAAGTGTGATGGGAAGACCTGGAAGCCAACCAAAGATGGTAGGGTTTAGCTTGAACCCCTCTTTTCGCCATTCTTGTTTCCGTTATTTTTGCCTTCTATGGGGGGCTTGTCCCGAGCTTTAAAATGTGATTCAAACTGTTCGTTTTGTAAATCTAGATGTGCAACAATCCCATATATAATCAAGTCAATCGAACTTCGGTAACCCAGTAATCAAATATAACATTTTTCTTCGGTCAATGAAACAAATAAAATCTACAAAATACACCGCCAAATATTTGATTCGATCAATGAATTACCGATGCCTGATCGACTTGATTTTTAGTAGGTTGTTGATTGCATCAAGGCTAAACATTGAACGGTTTGCATCATATTTTTAAATATATCGAGACGAGGTCCTAATTATTGATGACCTAGTAAGCCCCGTGTCCATATATATAATCTCCTATATATAGCAAGAAAAGTAGAGTCCTATAAATCTTAAGTTTTCCATGTGGTCTTTTTTCTCTTTTGGAAAGAAGGCTAAGAAGGCAAGCATTGATTAGTAATAAAAGTAAGAGATGCATGTAGGAAGAGATCTAAAATAGGTTGAATAGCTAGAGAGAACAAAATACGTACATATACTTGCATTTCTACATGTATGAACTCTACCTAGTTGAATTAAGCTCCTTCGTCAGTAGGGTGCTGCTAACGGGTTATACTCACACGTATGGTGGGCTCCACAACAAAGTGTATCATGCGGCCACCAAATGCAGATATATAATGCGATGCCATCATGGGCTGTCAAATACGAATGTAAGGGTATATTACATATGTATGTGTCTATGTGTTTTGAAATTGTGGGAGAGAGGAGAAAATGCAAACAGGTCGTTTGAGGTTTTAGTTTCTTTATGATTGTGTTAACCTCATTACAGTAGGTAGAACGCCCATTTTATAGATGTAAGGAGGGGTAGCTTGTGTCATAAGTTACATCACTGAATAGTATTACATATAATTGGTTCACCCATAAAGGACACTTGAATGGTACATTACACATCACACCTGGCCTGCCACAACTATTATTACGTAGACTTTCCTATTAGTACACACCAATTATTTCACCCTCTCCGGAAAAAAGGACAACTACTTTATTTCACTTCACACTTTATATTACATCACACAAAAGTAAATAAATCACTTATCTACCTTTATTGTGCTCATATCTAAGCCTAGGTTTTCTTGTTCCAGGCATTCGAAAAAGAGCAAACTCAGCCACAACTCCTCCGGAAGGACCGGGATCTTCATCTGTGCCATCTAATATAAACGAGTAAGATCAAGAAAAAGTTCCCAGACCAAATGCATGCACACATTGGTTTTCATTTTCCATAGCCAAAGTTTCCCACCTCAATTCCATTCCTTTTCGT